>CM046445.1:53101039-53481387 GCA_025506515.1 Flaveria trinervia | reverse complement strand
TTGCACTCATTTCAAACTTCTTTTTCATTAAATTGGTAAAGTCATCACACAACTGGGGATCAGAGGATGCAAAAATAATATCATCAACATAAATTTGAACAAGTAGCTTTTGCTGATCCACCTTCTTAATGAACAAAGTTTTATCTACGGAGCCTCTAGTGAAATTATTTTGAAGAAGAAAATTTGATAATGTCTCATACCAGGCTCTAGGAGCTTGTTTCAACCCATAAAGAGCCTTATCAAGCTTGTATACCCAATCTGGATGTTTATTATCCTCAAAACCTGGTGGTTGACACACATAAACCTCTTCTTTTATTTTACCATATAAAAATGCACTTTTAACATCCATTTGAAAAACTTTAAGATTGTGGAATGCAGCATAGGCTAAGAACAATCTAATTGCCTCCAGTCTGGCGACAGGAGCAAGGTTTCATCAAAATCAATACCTTCTTCCTGTGCAAACCCTGAACAACCAGTCTGGCCTTGTTCTTAACAATAAGCCCATTTTCATCTGTTTTATTCCTAAACACCCATTTAGTGCCTATTGACACTTACCTGGGGGTAGAGGAACTAGTTCCCACACCTGCTGTTTGTTGAACTGAAGTAGCTCAAGCTGCATGGCTTCAACCCATCCATTATCTCTCAAAGCAACATGATAGTTCTTTGGCTCTAGCTGACTGATGAAGAGAGCATAGAAGCAGAAGTTAGACAATTGACTTCTGGTTGAGACACCAGCATTGATATCACCAATGATTTGAGAGATGGGGTGATTCTTCATGTCTTGGTACACTATGAGATCAATGCAAGTGTTTGTAGCAGGCTCAACAACAGCAGATATTGATCCAGATTCTTGAAACCAAGTATTAGATGGCAAGTCAAATGATGTAGAGGAATTAGAAATCTCATCAGCATTTGTTGTGGATGGAGCTACTGAAGCTATAGGAACATCAAGTTTAGTAGACATAGGCAGTTGGTCACTAAACTGGAAAAGGTGAGTACTGATATCATCATCATCTTCAGTACCACCAGGTGGAAGACTGTTGACAGGAGCAACAGCTGGAGCCTGATAAGGAACATATTGCAATATATCCAAATCAAATAACTCCACAGGATTTTGTGGAATCTTGTCCTTTGGAGATTCATTAAACTTCACATGCAGAGTCTCTTCAACTATCTTTGTTCTGCAGTTGAAGACTCTGTATGCCTTGCAAGTAGATGAATAACCAACAAAATACCCTGCATCCACCTTAGGATCAAATTTGTGGAGTTGATCCTTTGTGTTGAGAAAAACAAGGACACCCAAAGGCTCTGAAAAATGAAATCAAAGGAGCCAAATGATGTAGAACTTCATATGGAGTCTTCATCAACCTCTGATTTACTAAGGCTCTATTCTGCACATAGCAAGCTGTGTTAACAGCTTCAGCCCAAAAGGTCAGTGGCAAACCAGAGTCAGCCAACATGGACCTTGCAGCTTCAATTAAGGTCCTGTTCTTTCTCTCAACTACTCCATTTTGTTCTGGAGTCCTTGGGATGCTAAACTGCCTCTTGATTCCCTTTGAGAGATAAAATCATCAAGTGTATGGTTTCTGAATTCTGTTCCATTATCACTTCTGATACACTTGACAGATAGGGAATACTGCTTCTCAACATACAACACAAAGTTTATAATCGTTTGAGCAGCCACATCCTTTGAATGCAAGAAAAAGTCCATACAAATCTGGAGTAATCATCCACAATTACCAGACAGTATTTCTTCTTTGCCATACTCATTACTCTCACAGGACCAAAGATATCCATGTGTAGTAATTGCAAGCAGGCAATGGACTTAGGTTCTTCAATAGGAGGGAAAGAAACTTTGTGTTGTTTTCCTTTCAAACAAGCAGTGCAGTTGTCTTCACATCTGAACTCCTTCATAGGCAATCCCCTTACTAAACCATGATGTATCAGCTAATTCAAGTTTTTAAGATTCACATGACCCAGCCTTCTATGCCATAGAATAGATTCTTGAGGAGAAGCCTTGGAAAATAGGCAAGGATGGCCTTTGAGATCTATTTTCTTGGAAAGATCTAAGGCATACACTCTTCCTGTCCTGTTGGCCCTCAGGAGAGTGTGATCATCCAACACCTTATCAATCAAACTCAGAACTTTGGATGACAGAATCCTGCAATTCTGACTGGTGAAAAGAGCAACATGGCCTTTATCACACATTTGAATGACACTCAAGAATTGTACTTGAGATTCTCCACATGGTTAACATCATCAAACCTTATTTCCCCATTGGAAACAAAGCCTTTGCCAATGATGTAACCCTTAGCATCATTGCCAAAAGAAACGAACCCCTTCTTTCCTTGAGAGTAATCATGAAGAAGAAAGTTGTTCCCTGTCATATGCATAGATCCTCCACTGTCTACATACCAGATGCTACTATGGCATGCTGAAGAACCCTGCAATCATAATAAATTAGTTAGTTTTTGAGACCCAAACCTTTTTGGTTTTGGGTCTGTTCACATCAACAGATGGTAAACTAACAGATTTGCTATGAAGAACAGCCTGAGGGATGGAGATGGTGAGGAAGAAGAATCCTTTGGCATGGATTTTCTTCTCTGTGGTTTCAGCACAGGAGCATCTAATTGGTTAACTCTCCCCAATAGATGTTGAACCATCATAACAAGTTGTGTCTGATTTTGTGATAAAGCCTTCAGCTCATCAGACACATTAGTGCTTGAAAGTGATGGATTCCTGTGTTGTACCATCTTCCTTTGAACAACCTCAGCTGTTGCTTGATTAACCCCTTCCTTTTTGGATTTCTTTTTGGATTTAGGGGTTACAGGTTTTTGATGTTGCTGGTACAAACTTGGTTTCAAACTCAGTTTGCATTTTATCCATTTTCTTTTTAATGTTCTCATTGTGTTTGAGTTTGGAGCCTTTTTTATACCAGCAATCATCAGTAAGATGATTGAATAAGCCACATATTTCACATGGCTTTTTCTTCATCTTAAGTTGATCATCTGCTGAAGAAGATGAAACTACTGAAGACTTATTCTTCAGCAGTTTGCGATCAGTACTAACATTTTTCTTCCTTGCAGTACATGCTTTCTTGATATCTTCTTCAGTAGTTTTCCCACCCTTTCTACTGACAGTTTTCTTCCCTTAGTACATGCAGTAGTTTGGGTTTGTTCTCCAGGTGTTATTACTTGCTCTTTAGTACTTTCAGTACTTTGTGAAATACCACCTGGAGTGATCAACTTTTTGATCATGTGAGTGTCAGCATTTGAACCATCAACATCAGCTGATAGGTTTTGAGAGGAATTAATGCTGACATCAACCTCTGATGGTGTTGTATCAGATAGTAGATCACATGATGAAAAGAATTGGTTATTGCTTTCTCCATCAGATTCTACCTCTGCTATGGGAGTAAAATCTGTAGGCGGAGCAGTGTGATTATAACCAATGCCAAACTTCACATTGGAAGCAGACTGCTTACTGAGAAGCATTTCAAAACCCTTGCAGGAATGTACCAATCGATCACACTCTACCTGGGTAGCTGCAAGTGTTTCTTTGAGGTCTCTGTACTTCTCTAGAAGTACCTCTTCCCTAGCCTTATTATCAGTGATTTGGCATTTAGTTTGTAAATCTCATCATTCTTATCATTAAGCACACACTCAAATTCAGCTTTTCTTTTGGATAATATTTGTTCTAGCTCAATGTTCTTGTTAATTAAAGCTACATTAGCTTCTCTAATAGATGCAAATGCGGCTATGCATGTTTCAGAACATAACTTGGCTTTGGCCTCAGAGGATACCTGTGATACCTGTGATGAGGAAGCATTAGAGGATGAAGTATGAGCACTCCAGAGCCATAAGAGCAAGATTTCCAAAGGATTGTCACACGCCATGTTGACCAGCACTAGAAAACAGTTGTTCATGACCCAACATATCATCTGGCAAACTGCTCCAGTCAACAACTCCTGGGGTGAAAAAGCTATGTTGAGGAGGTTGAGATTGTTGATGAGATTGGGAAAGTTGAGGCTCAGGAAGAGCAGGTGGTTGTTGAGCAATGGGTACTTGAACTTGACTGGTTGTGGCATGTAATAGCAGGGATATGAATATGGCATTGGACCCTGAGGGACAAAATATGCAGGAGATAGAGGTTGTGATTGATGACCAGAACTAGCAGGATGTTGCCCTATGTTTTGTTGAATATTACTTGGAAAAGTAACAAAGGGTGCAGAGGAGTTAAATCCAGATGATCTACACTCTCTTGCAAAGTGCCCAAGCCTGTGGCATTTGTGACACCTCAACTTACTCTTGTCAAAACCAACTTTGGTTTTGCCAGAGAGTCCAGGGAATTTCCTACCATTCTCTTGTAGAACTTCTGAGATCTGATATTAATCAAGGCCATTTGGCTCAGAATATCCATCTCTTCTAAGTCATCATCAGCTATACCTTTCAAATCATCCTAATGAAGCACAAATTGTCACTATTACAGCCTGACTGACTATCAACTGACAAATGCATGATCAGAACTGTTTGAAAAGAAATCTATATGCACATCATAATTACTTTCTGATGCAGCATATTCTGACTCATGACCGACCAAGGCAGTGTTCCCTGGTACAAAGTCTTCAATGAGCTTGCCTGATGATGCCAGTTTCCTTTTCTGCTTTATCTCTTTTTCAAATGTAAGCAGTTTCCCATGAAGTTGGGTGAGAGATAGGCTATCTAGATTTGCATTGGAGCGTAGGAAAATTGTATATGTGTCCCTCTCTCAGGCAGTGATATGAGGAATCTGTGGTTCATCTGGCTATTAGTGTATTCATGTTTGACCATTTTCAGCTCAGAGATTAAACATGAAAAATGCTCAAACTGTTGAGTCAGAGTCTCACCCTTCCTTTGAGCAAATGTCTCATATTGTTGGGCAAGTATTTCCCTATTGTTTGCTAAGACCTCATTAGTACCACCGAATTGTTCTTTCATGCCTTCTAGAGGTCATGAGCAGTTTCATGATGCATAAGCCCAGAATAGATTTCATTAGGCAGTGCCATGGCTAGAATTCCATGAGCTTTAGCATCTATCTCAAACATTTTACGATCCTCATCAGAGTATTGTTCCTTCTTCTTCGAACCATTTGGTTGGTTTCGGATTGTTCACCATAGGCTTGTGGACCATGACCACAGATGTCCAGCAACCTGAACTGTTAACAGACAGGTGATGGAGCATTCTTCGTTGCCATATGTTATACTCAGTCCTAACCAGCATCGGAGGCTTGGTTGAGGACCAGTATTGTGAGGGTCGTTAGAAGGAGTAGTCATAATCTGAATTCAGACAAATTCAAGGTAAACAAAGTAAATCTAGCTCAAAACCACTTCGAACCTCAAACAAAATAGCCAGAAGCAGCAGAGACTCAATCTCTAAACCGATTCTTGCAAATTTGCTAATTCGATTAAACGTAGATAGCAGAAGAACAGTTTCAATGATCAATTGTTAAGTCGATCAATGATTAACCTGCTCTGATACTATTTGTTAGGATCACGGTATCTAGTTTGATCATTAGATTGGATTTGCAGCGGAATGAGCACACAATTAACAAATTTAAACAAGAACACATGAAATTTATCAATGAAACAGTGTTTGTTATAGAGAGAGAAAATCTGCCAAAAGGAATATATTCATTCAATCCACGCTTTGGCTCGGCTTATCGCATAGTTACAATTAGGTCATCTTTCCTTTTAAAAGGAAAGCTGACGACAGCTGATGTCACTTGACAGTGACATCTAACTGTTATTTAACTACTGAAAGTTAACACAACTACTGAAGATGTCAAACACTGACATCTTCTAACAAAAATACTAAGTGTTAACTGTCACTATAACTACTAAAAGAAACTACTGATACTACAACGACTGAAGAACATGCTCTTCAGTCGTTTTACAAGTACTGAAACAAAAAATAAAACTACTGAAAGGAAACCATCACAACAACTGAAGAATGCTTCTTCAGCTGTTGTGACAAACTCTGAAAGCTTCAGTACTTGGACTTTTTGAACTTCAGTTGTTGTCATCAGATCTTCAGCTTATGTCTTCAGTCTTTGTACTTCAGCTGTTGATCTTCATACTTAGTCTTCAGTTGTTGAAGTCTTCAGTACTTTAGTCTTCAGCTGTTGATCTTCAGACTTTGTCAAACAGTTGATCAGTATTCAGCAGTTGTAGTGATGTCTTGTGGGACTTAAAGGTTTTTCTGATCTGGCTCATTGGTTCTTTTGGTCCAACATTAGGTTACTACACACACATGCACTTAGATATGCCAATACATACCTGTACCTTGAGATGAGTGTTTTATTGTTGAATAAGATTTTAATTCATCACTGCATGTATCTTCTCTTCCAAGCTGGTCCTACCAACATATCTGGTAAGTCACGACAATCTCTCAAAATTTGAAATTGAGCACGGTGAATGATATAACGACTGTAATTATATCATTTCCCATAAATATTCTTTTCTTCATCAAACTTGACTTGTTTTGTGATTTTCTAATATTTTTGAAATGTTTTTCATGTTTTAATTGGTTTTACTCAAGGTTAATCATGCCATTGATTGAACTAGGAATTTAAATCTACTAGGTTCAAATGCCTTAGTAAATAAATCAGCCAATTGATTTTCAGTGGGTACTTGAATCAATTTGATTAACCCCTTTTTAGCATAGTCTCTCAAAAGTGATATCTAATTTCAATGTGTCTTGTTTTTGAGTGCTGAACAGGATAATTTGTAATAAAAACAACTGTTGTGTTGTCAATGTGAATTGGTGTGTTTTAGAAAGTTAAAACCATAGTCAAGCATCTAGTTTTGAATCTAGAGTACTTAAGAGCAACAAGCTGATACTGCTATATACTCAGCTTCTGCAGTTGAGACAGATACGTTTTTCTACTTCTTACACTACCAGGAGACCAGTCTGGGACCAAGAATTGACAACCGCCAGAGGTGGATTTCCTATTGAAGTTGTATCCTCCATAATCCCTATCAGTGAAAGCATAGAGATTGAAGTCTCCTTCTTTTGGATGCCATAACCCTAAGAGCAGGGTTGCCCTTAAGATATCTGAATATCCTCTTGATAGCATTGACATGAGATTCTTTAGGATCAGCTTGATATCTGGCACACACACAAACACCAAACATAATGTTAGGCCTACTAGCTGTTAGATACATAAGTGAACCTATCATAGACAGATAGTGAGTCTAATCCACCTATTTGCCTTCTAGATCAGGTCCAATCTTCACTTTAGTATCCACACGAGTTCTAATAAACTGACAATCAACAAAGTGGAACTTCTTTAACATAGTTTCCACATATTTTGATTGATTGATGAAGATTCCATTTGCTGTTTGTTGGACTTGCACCCCTAGAAAGAAAGTAAGTTCCCCCATTGCACTCATTTGAAATTTTGAATGCATATGGTCTTCAAAGTCTTTACAGAGTTGCTTGTTTGTTGAGCCAAAAAGGATATCATCGACATAAATCTGGACTAACGACATGTCTTTTCCTCTTCTCTTTCTGAAGAGAGTTTGATCAATATTTCCTCTTTCATATCCATTTTCAAGAAGAAAAGATGATAGAGTCTCAAACCACTTCCTTGGAGCTTGGTGAAGACCATACAAAGCTTTGTCAAGCTGTAAACTCTATCAAGGAAATCTGGATCTTCAAAGCCAAGTGATTGACACACGTAGACTTCTTTAACAATCTTTTCTGTATAAGAAAGCACACTTCACATCCATTTGGTATATAGTAAACTTTATGGACGCAGAATATGCAAGAAAGATTCTTATTGCTTCTATTCTGGCAACAGGTGCAAACACTACATCGTAATTGATTCCTTCTTCTAGAGTGTATCCCTGTGCCACTAGTCTTGCTTTATTTTTGATGATGATCCCACTATCATCAGTCTTGTTTCTGTACAACCATCTGGTACCGATAGGGTATTGTCCTTCGGGAAGATCTACCAGTTGCCATACTTCTTGCTTCTTGAATTGGAGCAATTCTTCTATATTGCTTCAATCCAGCTATTGTCTTAAAGAGCCTCTTGATGTTCTTGGGTACTGTTTGACACAGAAAGCATAAGAACAAACATATGTTTGCAATACTAGACTTGCTTCTTGTCACCCTTTCATTAAGTCACCAATAATGGTTTCAACTGGATGATTCTTGTGTATTATGGTGGTTGGAATTGAGCCACCAGCAATGGTACATCAAGACTGGAGCTATTCAGTTTATTATGGTAAGAGGCACCTTCATCTTGAACTGTTGGGAAATTATGAAGATAATCAGACTTCGTTTCATTGACTACTTTAGCTTCAGCAGCACTTTGATTGCTTCCATCATTTGAAGTTCCTTGTGTTTCAGCTGGAGGAGTATCTTGTTTTTTATTTCTGATTTATGTTGACAGATCTTCTGAGTGTGATGGTAATAGGCTTGGACCTCCTTTAGTTGAAACTCTTGGTTTTGTGATGGTTGTCTGATAGGATCAGCTTGAAGAGGAACATCTTCATTCATGTATTCAGTAGATGTAAGAGGAATCAATGGAAAGTCATCTCTTCTTTCTACACCTGTAGAGGTTTCACTAGAATGTAGATTTCATGCATCAGACAAGTGAAATGGATCAAATGATTTTGTAAATGAGTCAATATCAAGCAATTAGTCAGGACCATTTGTAGATTTAGGAAACGAATGTTCCTTGAATTGAACATTAGTTGATTCATCAATAATGTTTAATCTAGGATTAAACACTCTATAAGCCTTTGACACAGAAGAATAACCTACAAAGAATCATTCATCAAACTTGGATGAAAACTTTCCTAAATAGTCTCAAGTGTTTAATATTGAGACATGACTACCAAATTATTTAAAGAATCCAATAAATAGTTTTCTATGTAAGAGCAGTTCATATGGAGTCATGTTACTTTCTTTTACAATCAGAGTTCGGTTTTGCACAAAGCATGATGTGTTAACTTCCTCTGCCCAAAAGGTAATAAGCAGTTAGCATCAGCTAGTATTGTTCTTGCTGCTTCAATTAGTGTTCTATTTCTCCTTTCAGCTACCCCATTTTGTTGAGGAGTTCTAGCTGCACTGAATTGATGAGCAATGCCTTTGGTTGCACAAAATGAACTCATGTATTCATTTTTAAACTCAATTCCATTATCACTTCTGATTGTTTTGACCTTAAGATCAAGTTGATTTTTATTTTTGTGATAAAGTTTTGTATTATTTGGGATGCATCATTTTTATGAAGTAAGAAGAAAACCCATGTAAATCATGAAAAGTCATCAATGATCACCAAACAATATTGTTTCTTTCTAATGCTCATTACATGAGTTGGTCCAAACAGATCCATGTGAAGTAACTTCAATGGAATATTGTTTGTGTTCACCAGCTTGGATTTGTGAGAAGATTTATTTTGTTTTCCTTTGAGGCACGCTGAACAATGATCAACAAAGGAAATTCTTCATGTATTTAAAGTTTGTGTGCCCCAAACATCGGACTCATCAAATGATGCTTTTGCTAAAAGCCATGTTTCTTCTATTGGTGTTGTAGAATTTAGGTTTAAGACATAGGTGTTATTCTTCCTTAGAGTCTTTAGAACAACCCATTCTTTAGAGATCTGAAATCCCAGTTTCAGAATATAGTATGATGGGTTTGATAGAACACAAAGTAAACAAGTTCAACCTTTTAAACTTTCTGAAAAACGCAGCGGAAGTAAAGCATTATAACATGTTTATAATCTGAAAATTTCATGTTCTTAATGATGTTTTAAGATGAAAAAAGAAATCCAAATCAAAAGGATCTTAAATATGTGAATGAACAAGCTATGAACACAAGTAAACAACATAAAATCACAGCTTCAATGAGCTGTGATTACTACCTTATTCCAGCCAAAATTGTCGACCAAGAAAGGGTTGAAAATGCTTGTGAATCGGCCAAGACTCCAAGGAAGAAGCCCTCAAGCTTGTATACCCCAAGCTAATATGCAAAGCACACTTCTTGTTAGGGGGATCAACACCAAAGTTCTTCAAAAACCCTCTTTCCAGCTGAAAAACCCGAGAATTTTGAGAGAGAGAGCCGCTGAAAAAACTCAGTTTGCATGTGTATTGAATGAGAGTCTAAGAAGTGTGGGACTAGCGTTTTGGATTTAAGAAAGTAAACCCTCTAATTGGAGGGGTGGGCGGCCGAAAACCTTGTCTAGAACAAGTTTTCTCCCCCAAAATTTTTAATCCAACTTTTATAAAATAGTCCCTTGTAAGTTATAAAATTAACATTTAATTGTATAACTTATACACACTTTTAATTAGTTAATGTTATCTAACTAACTTAAATAACAATAAGTAATATTCTTGAACAAAATATCCTAATAAGTTGTTCCATCTCACATGCAACTTATTTAGAAAACCCATTTTCTAAATTTGGTGTTATTATTTAATTACATGATCATATCATCAATTGAATAATTGTCAGTGATCGCAAAGCTTGTTATTGGGTATAACCCGACTTGGATCATGACATACTAACCGCATCAATGTTCTATGTGTCTTGGGCATATAGAATCTAACAATCTCCCACTTGCACAAGATTCATAGAAGATTGATGCAAGTAGTAAATGCCGCCTAACAACGGTTTACTACCCTTAATACGCATGACATATAGCCATTCAATAACATCATCCCATTTAAGTATCCTACTTGAAATGATTTAGGTGAATTAATCATTTATGCTTTTGTTACAGATGTCATGTTAAATCCAAGAACATAGAGTGATCATTCCTTGTTGATTTAACTTATCAGGCCTTAGACATCTAACTCTCAACGAATAAGAGGAACAAATTCCATCTTGCCTACATACGTTTCTCACAAACACCTCGTGTCATACCTGAACATACCCTTTTGTGCTGTCCACTATTTCAGGACAGTGAAGAATTAGTTCAAGGTATAACACTTGGTGAATATCAAAACCCAATATGTATCTCAGGTCGGAGGATACCAAATGATATTCGCCTTTACTCAAATTACTTATGATCAATCAATAAGATTCCATGTAGTAAAATTTGAGATGCGGGTTAGTCCAATATTTGTATCCCACAAATATCTATGAACCTTGGTAGCAACCCATTGCTCTATATTCATTCTTATGAATATCAACCAATCCAAATCCATAATAATCTTACCCTCACACTTGTTCCCACAAGTATGAATGATTACGGACATTTAGAGTAAACAATTTACTCATGGATTAAACATGCTAAATTGGAACATTAATTGAAGCATTATAACCAAATAATTTTATTCAAATAATAGAGAATTCCACATATCCAAATACAAAATTTATAGATCAAATCCAATCACTAGAATATCAAAGTTCCATGGCACAAGTATGACCTTCATGCTTTGCCTTTTCAAGGAGCTTCGTGAGAGGATCCGCAATGTTCTGATCCGTGTGAACTTTGCGAATACATATCTTTCCTTTTTCAACTTCATCTCGTATGTAGTTGAATCTCCACTCAATGTGCCTAGTCTTTTGATGAGCACGAGGTTCCTTGATTTGAGCAATCACACCCTCATTATCACAAAAGATCTCTAGGGGGTCCTGAGTGGAAGGGACAACCCCCAGATCGGCAATGAATTTCTTCAACCATGCAGCTTCTTGAGCTGCCAATGAGGCAGCAACGTATTCTGATTCTGTAGTTGATAGAGCCACCACATCCTGTTTGGAGCTTTTCAAAGAGACCGCTCCTTCATTCAGAATGAAAATATATCCCGATTGTGACCGAGAATCATCACGATCGGTTTGGAAACTCGCATCCATGTAACCTTTTACAACGAGTTCCTCATCACTAGATCCATAGATTAGGAACATATCTCTTGTTCTCCTTAGGTATTTAAGTATGTTCTTAACAGCCATCCAATGACTGTTTCTAGGATTTTGCTGGTAACGACTTGTCATGCTTAAGGCGCATGACACGTCCGGTCGAGTGCATATCATTGCATACATGATGGATCCAATAGCAGATGCGTATGGGATTGCCTTCATTTTATCTTGCTCATCCTTTGAGTTAGGACATTGAGTCGTACTCAATATCATTCCTCTTTGAATAGGTACGGTACCTTTCTTAGAGTTCTCCATCTTTAACCTTTTCAAGATTTTATCAATATACACACTTTGATTTAAACCAATCAACCTCCTTGATCTATCCCTATAGATCTTTATTCCCAGAATATAGGCGGCTTCTCCAAGATCCTTAATGGAAAAACAACTTCCAAGCCTGGTTTTTACACCTTCCAAGGTTGGAATGTCATTTCCAAATAGTAGTATGTCATCAACATACAATACTAGGAAAGTTACTATGCTCCCACTTGCCTTCTTATACACACAAGCCTCATTAGCGTTTTTTATGAAGCCAAATTTCTTACCTCCTCATCAAAACGATGATTCCAGCTTCTCGACGCTTGCTTCAATCCATAGATTGATTTCTTTAACTTGCATACTTTATTGGGATGTTTTGGATCGACAAAACCTTCAGGCTGAACCATATAGACATCTTCCTCAAGATATCCATTTAGGAAAGCGGTTTTGACATCCATTTGCCAAATCTCATAATCATAATAAGCAGCTATGGCAAACAATATCCTTATAGACTTTAGCATCGCAACAGGTGAGAAGGTTTCATCATAATCAACCCCTTGAGTTTGAGTGAAACCCTTTGCTACAAGTCTAGCTTTATAAGTATCCAAGTTTCCATGCATATCGGTTTTCTTCTTGAAAACCCACTTACTTCCAACTACCTTGGAATTAAGCGTGGTACAACAAGTTCCCAAACTTGATTGTCATACATGGATTGCATCTCAACGTTCATGGCCTCAAGCCATTTGTCACAATCCAAACTGGACACTGCATCATGGTATGTGGTTGGTTCATCTGAATCTACCACATAGCATCCATCCATGAAAAATCCATATCTTTCAGGTGGATTACTAGTTCTACCACTTCTACGAACGTTTTGTGTGTATTGATCAACCATTTGATCATCTTCAACATCCTCATGTTGAGTGCTAGTTTCAACAAACATGCATCGGGTTGTGGTTCTTGATCCTCCTCAAGATCCACTGTTCTACTGCTAGTTCCTTCCATAAGGAACTTTGCTTCTAAGAACTCACCCTTTCTAGCAACAAACACCTTTTGTTCCAGTGGATCATAGAAATAATATCCCATAGAATCTCTAGGATATCCAATAAAGATACACTTGGTGGATCGGACTTCCAGTTTGTTTGGGGTGGGAGTCTTAACATAAGCCTCACAACCCCAGACCCTTAAGTATGATAGGGATGGAACTCTTCCATGCCATATCTCAAAACGTGTCCTTTCCACCTTTTTGGTTGGGGCCATATTTAAAATACGGGCCACAGAGAGCAAAGCGAAACCCCAAATGATAGAGGTAATGTGCTTCTAGCCATCATAGATCGGACCATATCCAATAAGGTTCGATTCCTCCTCTCAGACACACCATTGTGTTGTGGTGTTCCAGGTGGAGTGAGTTGTGAGACAATCCCACAACTCCTAAGATGATCTTGGAAAGCATCACTTAGGTATTCACCTCCTCTATCGGTGCAGAGAACTTTAATTGACTTGTTGAGTTGATTTTCCACCTCATTCTTGAAGATTTTGAACATTTCAAAAGCTTCATCTTTGTGCCTTAATAAGTACACATACCCATAGCGACTATAATCGTCGGTAAAGGTAATGAAGTATCTTTCACCATTCCTAGTCATTGGCTTAAAAGGACCACATACATCCGAATGTATGATTCCTAATAAATCTTTTGCCCTTTCGTTAGTTCCACTAAAGGTGACTTAGTCATTTTACCTTATAAACAAGATTCACACACATCAAATGAATCATATTCATTTGTTTTTAAAAGACCATTTTTTTGAAGTGTTTGTATATGTTTCTTGTTTATATGACCAAGACGACAATGCCAAAGATAGGTATCACTCAAATCTAACTTGAGTTTCTTGGTGTTAGTATGGTACAATGAACTATTTAAAGCATTTTCATGAACCAATTCATAAATACCATTAATGGTTATAGCTTTAAAATAGAACATATCATTTAAAGAAACATGAATATCATTTTCAATAAAAGATAATACGTAATCATAAAGTCTTAATTGGGATACAGAAATAATGTTCCTAGTCAAACTAGGAGCATACAAAACATTCTTCAAAATAACATCCAAGCCACTTGGAAGTTTTAAGATGTAGTTCCCCACGAGCTTCAACTTGGACTTTGGTTCCATTGCCCATGAAGAGCTCACATCCCCTTGATTGAAGTCCCTACTTCTTTTGAACCCTGCAACAAATTGCAATATGAGTTCCACATCCGGTATCTAATACCCATGTGTTTGAAGATGTAACATTAAGATCAATATGAATCATGTATATTGTACCTG
Organism: Flaveria trinervia; assembly: GCA_025506515.1. NCBI lineage: Eukaryota > Viridiplantae > Streptophyta > Magnoliopsida > Asterales > Asteraceae > Flaveria > Flaveria trinervia. The sequence goes on along the minus strand of CM046445.1, from coordinate 53,466,903 downwards.
AGGTCTGCCCGGCATCCCTCTTGGCTTTCAACTCTTGGAGATGAACAGGACAATTTCTTGCCCAATGTCCAATCTCCCCACACTTGAAGCAGGGTCATTGGTAGCAACCTTTTGCTTCTTCTCTTGCAGTTTGGGTGGCACCCTTTCCACCCCTTTCCCCTTTCCCCAAACGGGTCCCTTACCCTTGGCAACCTTTGCCTTGGGTGCGAGATGAGGCCTTTTCTTGTTCCCACCTTCATTGATGGTGAGAACGGGTAAAACCCTTTTACCCATGGCCGCTCGGCCGTTTTCAGCATTGAGTGAAGCTCACCAATGCTTTTGTCCAAAGCATTCATGTTGTAGTTCAACACGAATGTCTCGAACTTCTTGGTAAGGCCATAAGGATCAAATCCGTGGCCAATTCCTTCGAGACAGGACAATTAAGCCTCTCGAGGCGGTCAATATGACTTTTCATCTTAAGTACATAAGATGAAACAGATTGGTTGTCGTCCATACGACATGCATGGAGTGCTCGAACCGTTTCGAAGCGCTCAACCCTTGCTTGCGTTTGGAACATTTCTTTAGCTGGATTATCATGTCGTAAGCTCCGTGATGTTCATACTCCTTTTGGAGATCCGGAGTCATGCTCGCTAGCATGAGACAACACTTGGACTGAGTCCTCAGTGTACTTGAGCCAATCGTTGTAGGCCTCCTCATCATCCTCAGTAGTTGATCGGGGATAGGGTCGTCTAAAAGATATTATCTTCTCTCTTGCTTGAGAACAATTCTCGAGTTTCGATACCAATCAATAAAGTTATTATGATTTAGACGTTCCTTTTGGAGGATCGCTCGTAATGATTGGTTGGACGCGGATGAGTTATCGTGATTTTCATTATTGGTGGCCATCTACAAAATTTAACAAAGATCTATTTTAGTATTTTCGATATTGCTATTTTAATAATTAATGCCTTTTAAGGTCATTTTTATATTAAAGTCTAGAACCCAACATTACATTTAAATGTGTGTTAGGTGACCTTTATCCCACGATTTAAATTAATAAGGTGGTCAACGATTGACGGTTGCAACCATTTGCAACTTCTAGAAATATGGGATCGACTTGAAACATCATATGTAAAGTCGGCATGTTAATCCCATCAACACCATTTGGAAACCACACCATAGGTGATCCATTTGACATGGTTTGCAAATCAAGATACCCTACTTACACCCACGTGTGAGTTTGCCAAAATAAGTGGTTAGGTGACCTTTATTCCACAAATAAGGCATTCTCACCTCAAGTCGCAAGTTCCCTCAAAATGGTTAGGTGACCTTTATCCCACTAAGAGTTCCCAAGTGACTCAAGTGTTGTGTAAAAGGATGGTGTTGATCTTGTTTAAAATTTTAGAGATTTCATAATACAAGTTCTAGAAAACACTATGTACTTGTATTTGCATGCTTTCGAATACAAGGTACCCTATGGTCCTTTGATTAAAACCAATTTTTAATCTTTAAAATCATTAAATAAATTTAATAACCTTTTATTAGTTTTTAGTGATAAAGAACCATTAATTTTCAGCTTGTTAAGTTTGTTAGTTATTTTGTAATGCATGTCAAAATCTCACCATACAATCAAATAACAAACATTCAAACAAGCATAAGAATACAAACAAGAGTGCATAACCATAGCCACTAAGTTGACAACACTTGTTTGCCATCACAAGTGTCATCATAAGGTCTTTCCTAAGGGTTTGAACTCAACACAAAATTGAGGTCATCTTAGACCCCCACTTGAACTTGCATCCATATGCTTCAAGTTCCATGTCTTTGATGTCCATCTTTGGTCTTGATCTTGTGCATCTTCCTTTTACAAAATTATATCCTAATACATTTTTCTAATAAAAGAAATGCATCTAATCTATTAATTACATAACCAAATGACAAATAATTACAACCCAAATAATAACATAAATATTACAACCTAATTGAATGAACAAACCAACCATTCCAATCATCCAATCAAGGGCCAAAGGCTAGGTTATGCACACTAACATCCAATGATCATATTAACCAAACATATAATGAACCCCACTTAAAACCACCAAATTTCAGCCAACATAAACTGAAATTTTTGGGTTTTAAACATTGTCCAAACAATCAACATTCATAATATATATATCTTTCAATGTCTAATCACTAGCATGTGTGATATGACCTTGAAAGTTGGGGAATCATTCAAACAAATATAGCAGCCCAAATCAGCCTATAATAAGTTGATTATACATCTTTAAAACCGATTTTAAAGACTAAGAACAAGCAAGTTATCCACATAACTGCTCTAGATGCCATTGATGGGTTTGATAGAACACAAAGTAAACAAGTTCAACCTTTTAAACTTTCTGAAAAACGCAGCGGAAGTAAAGCATTATAACATGTTTATAATCTGAAAATTTCATGTTCTTAATGATGATCTAAGATGAAAAACAAACCCAAATCAAAAGGATCTTAAATATGTGAATGAACAAGCTATGAACACAAGTTAAACAACATAAAATCACAGCTTCAATGAGCTGTGATTACTACCTTATTCCAGCCAAAATTGTCGACCAAGAAAGGGTTGAAAATGCTTGTGAATCGGCCAAGACTCCAAGGAAGAAGCCCTCAATCTTGTATACCCCAAGCTAATATGCAAAGCACTCTCTCTTGTGTTAGGAGATCAACACCAAAGTTCTTCAAAAACCCTCTTTCCAGCTGAAAAACCCGAGAATTTTGAGAGAGAGAGAGCTGCTGAAAAAACTCAGTTTGCATGTGTATTGATGAGATTCTAAGAGTGTGGGACTAGCTTTTTGGATTTAAGAAAGTAAACCCTCTAATTGGAGGGGTGGGGCGCCGAAAACCTTGTCTAGAACATTTTTCCCCCCAAAAATTTTAATCCAACTTTTATAAAATAGTCCTTTGTAAGTTCATAAATTAACATTTAATTGTATAACTTATACACTCTTTTAATTAGTTAATGTTATCTAACTAACTTAAATAACAATAATATTCTTGAACAAAATATCCTAAGTTGTTCCATCTCATATGCAACTTATTTAGAAAACCCATTTTCTAAATTTGGTGTTATTATTTAATTACATGATCATATCATCAATTGAATAATTGTCAGTGATTGCAAAGCTTGTTATTGGGTATAACCCGACTTGGATCATGACATACTAACCGCATCAATGTTCTATGTGTCTTGGGCATATAGAATCTAACATAGTAATGAGTATTTGTAAAGTGAGTTGAATATGTCTTGTCTCAATTATGCGACACGCTTAGAAGATTGAAGTTCAGTTGTTCATAGTAGTTCACTCTATCAAAGCTCAGCATCCCATTTGTCATAGCTCCTTCACCTGTAATTCTTACACCTGTGAATCTCCTCCAAATGCCATAGTAGTTCCTTGTATTTGCTTGAAGTCATGAAGGAGGCAACGATCTCCAGTCATGTGTCGGGAAAATCCACTGTCCACGTACCTTAGGCTGTTGGACCTATATGGATGACCCTGCAAGCACAAAGGAACTAATTAGATGTGTAACCCAAGCCATGATGGTCTTGGGTTTCCCGTTCCTATCCATTATGGTGACCTCTTGATATTTTCTTCTAAATTGTGATCTATTTAGAGGTGACCTTGGAGATTGCTTGTGATATTTTGCTGGAGTCATCTTATCAACATCAACTGAAGAATCAGAGGAGTAGTGAAATCTTTGATCTCTATTCTTATGAAGAAATTAAACGATTTCTGATTATCAAAAATTTCTTTTAGGTTTTGGAAAGTCAAATTTTTGTTTAATAATGTGATGGTTGTTTCTTTGACTCTTCCACATTTCTTTTGTGTTACTCTAGTCATTAAGTGATCAGAGTCCGAGATTGATTGGTGGGCAAATGACTCCTGACTTGTGTTTTGCCAGATGATGTTGTTGATATGGTTTTTTCTGAGCAATTGTCACTCCCTTCTGATTGAAGTAACAATCAAATTTATTATGATTTTTCATATCACAGGCTGAACAATATTTGTTAAATAACAGTTTTTGGTGGAGTGGTTGTTCATGTCATAGATAGAGCAATATTAATTGCAAAAGCACTCTTCTGTTTTGTGATTGAACATATCATAAATGTCACAATATATTTTTTTGTTGCTTGAATTAGATTTTGATTTGTGGGACTCAGCTAATTTTCTCATCTACTGCTGAGCCACTTTCTTTTGTCGAGGGGATGAATTAAATTAGCCCTTTTGTAAGATGTTCTAGGCTGTTTTTGTTTTTCTTCAAACCTTTCTATACCTATTTCTCAAATTGATCAACGTGCTCCTTATTACATATGTCAAAACCAACTCCTTATCTTATTTTGAAGAATGAGGTCTGATAGAGTTTTTACATGTTGAAATCAGTGATCTCTTTTGTTTCTTTTGCAGTGAAACCTTGTCTGATTGCTTGATTTGTTTGGGGATATAATCTCATTCAGAACTGCTTTCAGCAGTGGGTTTCATTGACTTCACACAATATCTTTTTACCTTTAAAAACAAAGGTTTGCATTTCAAAAATGGAACAATTGCCTTGATGGGGCTTGTAGGTTTAATGACACTCACTTCCTTGTCTAAACACTCTTTGATTTTAATTAAGTGTCCTAACTTGATTTTATCCTCATTTGTTTCAATGTAAACATTTGGTTGGTTTTGAGGATTGGTGATATGTTTTACTATTGTTTTTGGTTCAATAGTATTAGGTTCAATTTTCTCATTGAGTATAACAGAGTCAGGCACGACAGTGCATTTATCATTGTATGGTGGATGACAAGTGTTATACCCGATCCCAGACATGTCCATGAGATCCTTTTGAGAATCAAGCATCTCTTGCAGCTTGACTGAAGACAGTTGAAACGTTTCTAGTTTCACTTCAGTAAGTGTATGTTGAGCTTTAGATTGAGCCAACTTTTTAGTCAGTTGCTCATTCTCAGTTGCAAGAGTGTACTTTTCACCATGTAATTTTTCAATGTCAGAGATGAGAGATTTTATTTTGATTTCAAAGCCTTTTATTTCTCTCTTGAGCATCTCTGATTTCATTTTCCTCTTTTATTCAGTCTGCAAGTTTGTTGGTCCATTTGATCGTATTACAGTGCAAATGAATTGATGAATCGTTCAATATCAAACACACATACAAAACAGATGAACAATGAAGATTAAAACAATAACAACTCATTCAATATAAACAATGAAGATCAATACATTCAATAACATCAAAGCACAATGATATTTTTGTGAATTACTACTTAGGAAAGGTAACTTGCAACAAGGATCAACAATTAGGGTTTTGCAAGCTTACACACAATGATAATGATCAAAACTATATATAGCATTCTTAGTTTCGCAAACAATTTCACTGTCAGCGAAACTGTTCTGCCAAAACTGTAGTTTTGCCCGGCAGAAACAGTAGTTTTGCCGAGCGAACTAATCAGCTGACTATGAGCGAAACTATAGTTTCGCTCACAGTTTTGCTAGACTTCAAACTACATAAAGCTAATTACATACAACACGAAACTAACAAAAGACCTATTACAAGAAAAAGTAAACATTCTAATCTAAGGTGAGTCCAACCTATACATGATCTTCAATACTCCCCCTAGGTTGGAACTCACCACCTTCACTCATCTTGATGTATCTTGTCAGCTCCAATTTCCTCCATTGCCTTTGATTTTTCTTCAACACCTCCTCAAACAACTTCTTTAGGGGCTTTAGCAAATTATTCTCCATGGTCTCTTCTTGCTTCACGAGCCTTTTCGGGATGAGCACTAGATTGCCCAAACTGCCTTGCCAGATCTTGTATCCATGTTTAGATCATCTTGAGCCCTTACTCTCTCTGCAAGCCTTTTCACTTCTGTTCTCACTCCTCTAATCTTACTTGCCACAGTCATAACAGACTAGCCTCTTCCTTGTCTCTTCTCCTGCCCTAGCACTGATATGATTCTCACATAAAACCAACAAACTTCATCAGAAAAGCTGAGGAGCTCCATAGGATCAAATACTTGAATTCTTTACCATTCTTATCTCGAATCACTGCCTCCCCCATGTTATTATCATAAAACCACTTCTCAAAATTCTGTAACTGTTGGGAAGGGGATCTGCTAACCTAACTCTATTCACAGTCTTTGGTGGTTTTACCCTTTGGACAATTCTTCCTTTTCTAGTTTCCCAATCATTGTCTTTCTTTGATCGTTTCCTCTCTGACTTCATGTATCCAAAAGACTCAAAGTTGTCACTTAGTCCATTCTTAATCCAAAACTGAGGATAGTTCACTGAGATTGGCATTCAGTAATTGCAGAGCCACCAACCTCCTCACATCCTATTTAGGCATGGTCTTGAATGCCTTCCTCTTATGCATGTAACTAATTCCACCCCTTCTCCTCTTGATCATGAACATCTTGAGGTCGGGGTTATAACACTAACTAATAATCCTCTTATCAGCCTCCTTTTTACTCAACCCTTCCAAGTGTTGGAAAAGGGGAGTTAATTCTTCAGGCTCCTTCTTTTTAACAAACCATTCATCTTTATCCATCTCAAAGACATCTTCATCTAGCTCTCCCTTTTTGGCTACATATCAATTGTCTCTCATCAACTTCATAGAATTCTGGCTCAGAATTATAGTCTACTAGTTGTTTATCATCCTCCTCTAGATCAACTAGCCCTTTTCCTTTCTCAGCATCTCTTTCAACCAACTTCTCCCTAACAACCTCTTCTCCAACCAGATCTTTTTCTACATCAAGTCCCATGGTCCATTTGATCATATTACAGTGCAAATGAAGTGATGAATCTATCAATATTAAACACACATACTAAACAAGATGAACAATAAAGATTGAAAACAATAACAACTCATTTAATATAAAACAATGAAGATCAATACATTCAATAACATCAAAGCACAATGATATTTCTATGAATTTACTGCTTAGGAAGGTAACTTGCAACAAGGATCAACGATTATGGTTTTGCAAGCTTAGCCATAATGATAATGATCAAAACTATATATAGCAGTCTTAGTTTTGCAGACAGTTTCGCTATCAGCGAAACTTTTCTGCCGAAATTGTAGTTTCGCCTGGCAGAAACAGTAGTTTCGCCGAGCGAACTAATCAGCTAACTGTGAGCCAAACTATAGTTTTGCTCACAGTTTCGTTGGACTGCAAAACTGCATAAAGCTAATTACATACAAAAGGACTAACAAAAGACCTATTACAAGAAAAAATAAACATTCTAATCTATGGTGAGTCCAACCTATACATGATCTTCAAAGTTTATAGTTATGCTCTCTATAACCTTGCAATTCAGTAATACATTTTTCACTACATAGGTTAGATTTTACCTCTAAAGGCATGGGGATGGACACCATCATTGATGTGAGCCATGATGCATGATTTTGAAATTGAGGCTTGACTTCCTCTACATATAGGCTCCAGTCACATGCTCCATCTTGCTTTATCACGAGAGCATTTGCAGATGACTGACTACTCCATGAGCTTGGTTTGTTAGTTCAGGTTGGTTTTGATATGATTGATGTTGTTGTGGATGATGATACTATTGCTGATGATTATTGGAGTGAAAGCTTGAGTTTGACTATGAGGATGAGAATGCCTTTGAAAGTTGTTTTTTTGGGGGCATTGCATTCTCTAGATAAGTGGCCAGCCATGCCACAGTTGAAGCGCTTCACTTTGGATTTGTCATATCCAAGCTTTGTGTTTTCATTAAGGCTGAGCTTTCTACCTTTTTCGAAAACTTCTTTGCTCTCATAGCAATCATGGCCATTTTCCAATTCAAATCCATTTCTTCTACATCACCTGGATCCATTTCTTCTAAGTCTTCCTGGATCAAATGTGCTGATGTAAGTCTTCCTCCCAAATAGGCTTCAAAACCTGCAACAAAGGCGTGTGTGTTGCCTTTTGTTCTTCAGTTCTTGTGTCATTAGGAGTGGTTGTAGGAGTTGCAGTTATCTTGATGTTTGGGATGATGTTGATGGATGTTAATTGGTGGAGTTGCAATGAACCCAGTGGTATTCAGTTGATCTCTTGAAGAGATGAAATCATCCTCCTCAGTAATGAAGGCATTTTCTATAGAATGAGATTCTGATGGAAACTTGTATACCTCAATCACTATGGGTCTTCCCAAGTTTCGGCTTCTTTCATCTAACTCCAATGCTTTGATGGTGGCTATCATTATATCCAGATTTGTACTCTGAAGATCAATAGTGTTCTTTGACATGGTCACATTTTGTTTCCAGGTCTATGGAAGACTGTGCAGCATTTTCTTGTTTAACTCCTTGACCTTGTAGGTGACTCCCATGATTTCCAAGTCATTTACCAACTGTACAAATCTATGTAATTGTTTGGATATGGACTCCCCCTTGGAGTGATGAAATGTTCCATACTGATTAACAAGCTTGTCCTTGTTAATTTCTGCAACTTCACTGCTTCCCTCACACATAATTCGTAGTGCATCTCATACTTCTTTAACAGTGCCATACTTCTACAATCTTTTTAGTACATCGATCTTACGCACTTGAGTGAGGATGGAGTAACGTTTGAGATCGATCTTAATTTTCTTGTAATCTTCATCATCAAGAGTCAGATCTACATGGGTATTCTTGCTTTCTTGTAGATAGCAACTTGATCTGCAAATAGAGTGACAGGGATGTGTGGCCCTTTGTATATTGAGATCCAAAAGTCAGGATCTACACCTGTAATGTAATTTTTGAATCTGATTTTCCATTGCTTAAACTCAGATTTATGTTTAAGCATGGGAGGTTTTTGGTGTATGACCAAGTTCTGAAGAAGTATGAGAATCCTTTTAAACAGTTCGTTTTAACTTGTTTAAGTATGGATTAGATGAGTTTTTGGTTCAATTAGTCCAACCAGTCCAAATCGTCCAATAGTCTTTCTTCCCTCCTTGATGTTTTAGTGAATGCTTGATGTCTCTGCTTAGTTCTCCTTTCTGATTCTCCTATATCAACTTTCTTCTTCGATCTTTTCTCCTTTTCAACCCTTATCTCTTCATCCCTTCATTCACTTCTTCTTTGAAATCATAATCCTTCTCTTTTGCATATCTCCTTCTCTTCTTAGCAACATCAATCTGTTGTGCTCTAGTTTCTTCAGCTCGCGTATTCTCCGACTCGTCCACCCTTCTAATATAGTTCCATCTTTCAGGTGGGTACATGTTTTCTCAGAGATAGGTAACCTTCCCACTAAAGTCATGTCGGATGGCACAACAATCTGCAAAAATACATGGGTTCATCTGCACCAATCTTTTAACCTCCTCGTGTCTTGGCACATTTGGAATTAGATCATCAGAAGAATCTAGAATACAGAAGCCACTTATCCTTCTTTAGTGCCATCACATTCTCTACCATACAAGCAATATCAGTCTTGCAATGTTTTCCTTTTCCCCTCTACAGCATAACACCACAACTTTTGCGCAGTCTATGTTCAGCCTATCTGATCCACCGTTACGTGATCTAAACACATAATAAAGACATGGTCAATGAATCTCCATTCCTTTGAGAGAAAGGACTTCTTGATTTCTTTTCAGGAACCAAAAGTTGGCCCCTCATATCCCATACTATCTGACATAGTAACCTCCTCTCCTGAATCTTCTTCTAGTCTTAAGATCCTTGAAACTATCTTAGCTGTAATTATCACCTCATTCTCCAAGACTTTAGCAGTGATCCTTTAGGTGTTCCCTCTCATATCATACTTAGCGGATCTCCAAAATTCTCTGATGTGTAGATCATAGATGGTAGTAGAATAAGAGATAGCATAAGCTATAGGGGATCTTTGCAGCCACTAAATACAGTCTCTAAACCTTGCTGCTTTAGGATGTGTATCATCCAAAATGGCTGTGACGTTGTTTCTCTCATCGAACTTTAGATTAGCCATTTAAACCTGAAATACAAATGAAATATATTAGAAAAAAGTATAAAGTAATAAAAACATAAAAAAATAAGAAAAGAATAAAGAAAAATCAAAATTTAAATTTAATTCATTGGCCGAAACTATAGTTTCAGAGGATGAGATTTAATTTCGGTAGGCGAAAGTATAGTTTTGCCAGCAAGATCACACCAGTTTCGCCCAAACAGTGAGGTAGATTAGACAAGCCGAAACAATAGTTTCGGCATAGCGAAACTGAAAAATAGTCAGCAAAACTATAAACTTCGCTCGAATAGCATAACCTTACAGTTTCGCTTAGGATTCAAGAACATTCATTCAGTATCACTGGACTATCGGTAATTTCGCTAGATGAACAGCGAAGGTACCGAAGAGTCTCGATCAAATATACTCACAATGTGATATTATAAACAAGATTAAATGACGGTCCTGAGTTTGAAACTCACTTGCGAGTATGAATCAAAAAACAATCGATATCAAAATCGCAGAATCACAAAAACACATGAAGAAGTTACGGAACAACCCTAAACCTTACAGTTCGATGGAGCGAAAGTGAGAAGTTAATTTTTCAAACTGACTTAAATAGCATATAGTTTCATAGGTAGCGAAACTATAGTTTCGCAGACGAATCTACAGTTTCGCCAAGCGAAGCTGCAATTTCGCCAAGCGAAACTCAGATCGAAAATAATCATCGCACAGGATGAGAATGCGGAGCGAAATTGCGATTTCGACTAGCGAAACAATTAGCGAAAGTATAATTTCGCAATTTTTTTTATAAAAATTAAAATCAATAACAAAGATGTAAATCGATCAGAGATCACATCCTCAAGATATATATTAGCACAAAGATGACTTTAGTCATCAACAAGCAATGATATCATACCGATAACTAAATCTAATCACAGTCTTTGAAGGAATTTTGAAACTCTCAAACATATCAATAACGATTGTTGATATGTTTGTCCACTTAAACCCAGCCTTATCTTTTTCAACAAACAGCAGATGATTCGTTAAGGTTCGATTAGATGCTTTAAAATATTAGGACCCCACAATCATTGGAAAAAAACCCTCACCCAACCTCATGATTTCTTGAATTTTGATATGATCTCTATAGAACAAGGCATGTACAGATCTGTGTAAGTGATTATCAACAGAATATTGCATTATGTGACGAATTCATCATTTAGATGATTTAACACAACTTAGATCAAGATAGTGAGAGCTCTAGGTCTATACTCACGTATAACAAAGGAGATGACCATTTAATCATGTGCCGATGAGAGCTGTAGGTCAATACTACCATACAGCAGAGGAATCCTCACTCCAGGTCAGTACTACCATACAACAGAGGAGATAAGCATAAGCACAAGACACATAAATACACCAGACATGATTCAAAGATATGGCTTATAAGATTTGTATCATGGTGGGTGAAAGATAATTCTCAATCTAACTTTTGTTGGGACTCAGTTTTTTGCAGGCCAAAAATGATTGAGTAATCCATACTTCCTTAAGCATATATTTTAATTTAAATCAAAATGTTGCTGTCTAATTTATTCTTCAGGCTGAGTCTACCAAGCATATCGTTTAAAGAATCTGTTTTATTTTCTTTTATTTGCAATTTAAAAATAAGATGTAAATCAGAGAGCAACATCAGTTACTATCATTTCTCATTTTAAATGCCAGTCATGCACGAACGAGCATATCCAGAAGATATACAATCATTTCTCGTCATCTCAATCAACTTCCTAGTTTTTTTTATGTTGAACTTTTATACACTCCCCCAAAATTTTTATTTTAGAAAACCCCTTTATTTTATAAAGATAAGAAAAAGAAAAGAGGTTTAAAAGATATTAGCCCTAGCATAGAGATCAATTCATAATAGCAAGGTTTATCAATGTTTTTATGAAAAGATCTACCTTTTGATTATTAGTGTCGATGGGAATAATATCGATAAAACCCTTTTCCTGTGCTTCACGAATTGCATTAATCCATGTTTCGATTTGCTTGGTTCGAGAATGATGAATATGATTTTTAGCGATCCCGATGGCAGCTTTCGTTGTCATAAAACAACGGTGTGTGGAAAAAATTGATTCCATAGTCAATCATCTAATGTTGGATCCAAGAACTTGTGAAAAACAACTAGAGGCAGAAATGTATTATGCTTCCCCTGTAGAGAGGGAAATAGTGGTCTGTTTCTTGCTTTGCCATGAAACCAGACAATTGCCAAGGTATTGACTTCCTCCGGTCACCGATTTTCTGTTTAACCTGCAACCATTAGAATCACTGTTAGAATAAGCATGTAAATCAAAATTCCCACCATAGGGATACCAAAGACCTAAACGAGAGGAGCCTTTGAGATAACGAAAAGTTCTCTTGAGAGCCTTTTCATGAGATTCTTTTGGGGCCGACTAGTATCGAGCACAATAACCTACAGCAAAAGTGATGTCAAGATGACTTGCTGTAAGATACATAAGGGAACCGATCATAGATCTGTAGAGATGAGGATCAACAGGTTTCCCGTTCTCATCAGGAGTGAGGCACATTTGAGCAGTAAAAGGAGGCATTTCAGGGGACGCGTCATCTATCTTGAGTTTCATCAAATTTTCTTTAACATACTTCTCCTGATGAATGAGAATGCCTTTTGGCTCTTGTTCCACTTGTAATTCAAGAAAAAAGCACATTTCTCCCATCATACTCATTTCAAACCGATTACGCATAACCTCTTCCAACACCCGACATAATTGTGAATTTGTGGAGCCAAAATTATATCGTTGACATAACTTAGACAATCAACATTTCACCATTCACTTCTCTTTTGAATAGAGACATATCGATGGTGCCACAAGAGAAACCATTGCTTAGAGGTACTATGTTAGGGTCTCATACTAGATCCTAGTGCCTAATGAAGACCACAAAAAGACTTGTCAAGCTTAAAAACTTTATCAGGAAAATCAGGATCCTTAAAACCTGGTGGTTGACATACATATATCTCCTCATCAATGTCTCCATAAAGGAAAGCACACTTGACATCCATCTGATAGACCTTGAACTGTTTATGAGCAACATGAGCGAGAAAAATCCGTATTGCTTCAAGACGAGCGATAGGAGCAAAACATCAGTATAATCAATCCCTTCTTCTTAAGCAAATCCTTGCACAACCATCTTGATTTGTTACACACCACAACCCACGATCATCATATTTGTTCTTAAAAACCCATTTCGTACCATTCGGCATTTGTTTGGAGGCAGGTCAACCAAAGTCCATACTTTGAGGTTTTTGAATTGTTGAAGCTCCAATTGCATTGATTCCACCTAGCAAGGATCCTAGGGAGCGCCATGCATGTTTTTCGGGACAGTTTGAGAGATAAGCAAGAGAAGAGACAATATTAATCAAACCGGATTGACTCCGCGTCCATACTCCATCAGTGATAGATCCAATAATGTTATCATTAGGATGAACTTTCAAAGTTTTGAAATACGTGGATAAAGGAAAGATGTTTGGAGATGAGTCGCTGATAGATTGTGAATGAGTAGATAAGGGTGAGAGAGATGGAGCAGGCTGTGGTGAGATAGATGTTGGTGATGAAGGAAGGGTTGTAGAAATAGGTGGCGGTGAAAGATGAAATGATGGTGAAGATGATGCACATCAACTGACGTGGCATCATTTGATGAAGAGGTGGAATGGATAAGAGATGGGGTTGAGGAAATTATATTGCTTGAACATTTAATGTGGACGCATCATCGTCGAAAACTAGAAGATTAAAAGAATTAAACACAGTATCGGAGTCAAAGAACCATGCTGGTTCAGATCGAACATTAGAAGAGTTAGACTCCTGCCAATCAACATAGAAAGACTCCTCAACGATACGTGTTCTCTTGTTATATACCTGATAAGCCTTTTGAGAATAAGAATAACCGACTAGCACTCATCAGACATGGCACCAAACTTTGTCTTTTGGGATTGAGTATTCAAGAGAGTGCATGAACAACCAAATGGTCGAAAGAAGTCATTAAAGGTTTCTGTTTATGAAAAAGTTCAAAAGGAGTCTTCATTTTGTCCTTGACTATCAACACCCAGTTTAGAACGTATGAAGCACAGTTTACCGCTTCAGCCCAAAAGATAATGGGTAATGATGATTCTATCAACATTGTACGGGCGGCTTCAATAAGAGTGTGATTCTTTTATTCAGCTACACCATTCTGTTGAGGTGTCCTTGTAGCACTAAATTATCTTATAATTCCCTTTGAAGATTCTAATTTTTGAATTCAGTACTGTTGTCACTTCTCATGGCCAGAACCTTTATCTTGCTTGTCATCTTGATTGAAAGTATTAACTTCTGCAATTCCTCAGCAACCTCTCCCTTGTGAGCAAGAAATCTCACCCCGAATATCTTGAGAAATCATCTGTAACAACAAGAAAGAAGGATTTTTTAGCAATTGATTTTACACTGATTGGGCCAAACAAATAAGTATGTAACAACTCGAGAGGACAAGTTATGCTATTTTCAAGTTTGGGCTTATGTGGTTTCTTATGTTGTTTACCCTTGGCACAAGCCATACATTTTTCATTCATAGAGAAATCTTTTAAAGGAAGTCCTCTAACAAGATTATTTTGGACTAATTTGTTTATTATTTTAAATTAGCATGGCCAATCGGCGATGCCATAACAGAGACTCAAAGGTTGAAGCTTTTGAAGAAGACAGGTGGTAGTAGACTTTGACTCCCTTGAATTCATATCAAGAAGATATGTATCATGCTTTCTCAGAGCACGCATAAGAACCAAATCTTTTGGAATATCAATCTCTGATTTTAAAAATAGACATTCATCAGATTTAAACAAGACTGGAATGTCTTTATCGCAGATTTGAGAGACACTCAAGAGATTAAACGCAAGCTCAGGGACATGACTTTCTCCAAAGTTAAAGAACCATTGTATACTTCTCCTTGACCAATCATCTTTCCACCCTTTCTATCACCAGCAAAAGTAACATATCCTCCATTTATAATCTGATAATTGGTCAACAAATCTTTCAACCCCATCATATGTCTGGAGCATCCACTATCTACATGCCATACGCTGTTTACAATCTTAGTGGATGACTCCTCATATGGAAGTCCCATCACCACCTTTTTTACTGCTAAGGCCTTTTTACATTGGCACATCGGAGTACTTGACTTGCTTTCCTCATAGTGATAGTAGCATCATCGGATTCCTTTCCTTACTCAGTGGTAAACTTCCTTTTTGCTTTAGTCCTTCAAACAACTCGGCCTCCTCTTTGAATTCCTTGAAAGGATCAAATTCATCTTTATTGTTTGCCTTCCCCTTCCCTTTAACAAAATCAGCCACCAATGCATGATTAATTTTAGTCCATGTCTCTTCAACCTCTGCACTCCAATCGAAGTTAGAAATCAAGGCAGTCTCCTTTTTGTGATTCATATCTTCCTTCTCCCTCTTAATGGTTAATCGTGGAACTCCTAAATTACTGGAATCGGTGACAATTGGTGATGGGCATTCACGTTTAAAATGTCCTAATTTTTTACAGTTGAAACATCTGAGTTTGGACTTATGAAATCCCAATTTTGAATTAGAGGTTTGGCCTTTGAAGTTCTTTTGTCCAGTGCGCTCCACAAATCTCCGAGCTCTAAGAGTCAACATTGCCATTTGCCATTGTATGTCAGTTTTTTTCTAGATCATCAGGATCCACTTGATACATATCCTTCATTGTCATTCCTTTCTCTTTTAACTCTCCAGCCACAAGTGCTTCATAGCTTTGAACAAACATTCCAAAAAGAGCCATTGTTTATGATGGAACTGAAGTTTCAACATTTGCCTTAGAAATATCCTGATCTCTTCCAACACTAACTTTGCCTCCTGAAAAATTACTTGTATTAACTCCTCCTTGAATTGAAGTCTATATTTGAGAGCTTGCATCGGATGATAGTAAAGCAGCATTATGAGTAAAACCAGATGTAGGCATCATGGTCTGGTTAAATTCCCGTCTCTTCATGTCCAACTCAAAAGATTTAAGGTTATTGGAAATATCTATCAGCTTGTAATCTGTGAACCCTCTTTCTTGCTTTAGTATTCTCACCTGAAGGCTCCACTAAGGTGGGAGAGTCTAGTAGCCTGTTAACTTGTTCACTATTGGAATTTTTCATCGTATTTCTTTAAGGTGCTTGAAACTTTCAAGAAGCGATTTGGGAGATCTGTCAGACTCTCGTTCTTGTATCCACCAAAGGAATTGATTTCCTTCTCTGCTTGAATGCTCTTATCCCTTACCAGTTCATCGTTACCACCATAGAACTCACATAGAGCATCGTAAAGGGACTTAGCATTTTTATGCTCCGCAAATCGATTGTAGATGTCTGGTGCCATACATAGAGTTAATGCGCTAAAAGCTTTCTAGTCACGATCGATCAACTTCAGATCCTTTCAGTGAATGTAGAAGGGACCTTATTTTGAGAGACAACATCACCAACAGTGACAGTTGGTATGTGAGGACTACAAATAATTGATTCCCATTGGTTGTTGTCAGTGTAAAAGAGAAAGCTTTGAGACATCTCTTCCATCCTTGAAATTATCATTGTTATTGAGTCTCGGTGGCCTATTGGGAGCAACACCTCCAAGATCGGCAAGAGTGAGTGAGGTTAACTTTGACAGGGTAGTTTCGCTGGGATTGATGTAATTTCAACAAGAAAGAAGCAATTTTGCTGAAAATGAAGTAGTTTCGCTAAAGAAAGGTAAATTCACAGACATTTCGCTAAGAAAGCTAATTTCGCTGAGTTGTTGTAATTTTGTTGGCAATTTCGGCAGCAGTTTCGCTAGCCGAATGTCACAAATAGCTTAGTTTCGCCGATAAGTTCACACGAAACAAGCTTGAACTTTCGTTCAAAATTACTTTTGGCAGCAATTTCACTTGTGAAACCCTCACAAGCACTGATGAACTTTCGTTCAAGAGAATAGTTTTGCAGAACTACAAGAAACAATTTCAATAGTGATAACACTAGTTTTTTCAATAGTGGTAACAACATTTTTCATGAAAGAACAACTAATTTCGTTGGACGACGCTTGAACCCTTTTTCAACACGAAACAATCTGAAATCATCAAAAACTCAATGAACTTGTGCTCTAATGATTAACAGAGCTTTCCCAACCAATAACCAGCAAAACTCAATCAATTCCATGTCAAATACACACTATTTTGAACTGAAAATTGACGACAACTTGATATTGAACTAAAATAACCAAAAACTCAACAAATCATGAGCACTAAGGCTCTGATATCATATTGTTGGTCCATTTGATCGTATTACAGTCCAAAAGAATTGTAGAATCATTCAATATCAAACACACATACTAAACAAGTTGAACAATGAAGATTGAAAACAATAACAACTCATTCAATATAAAACACGAAGATCAATACATTCAATAACATCAAAGCACAATGATATTTCTGTGAATTTACTACTTAGGAAAGGTAACTTGCAACAAGGATCAACGATTAGGGTTTTTCAAGCATATCCATAATAATATGATCAAAATATATATAGCAGTCTTAGTTTCGCAGAAAGTGTCGCTGTCAGCGAAACTGTTCTGTCGAAACTATAGGTTCGCCCAGCAAAAATAGTAGTTTTGCCGAGCGAGCTAAACAGCTAACTATGAGCAAAACTATAGTTTCACTCATAGTTTCGCTAGACTGCAAAACTAAATAAGCTAATTACATACAAAAGGAACTAACAAAAGACCTATTACAAGCAAAATAAACATTCTAATCTAAGGTGAGTACAACCTATACATGAACTTCAATACTCCCCCTAGGCTGGAACTCACCACCTTCACTCGTCTTGATGTATCTTGTCAGCTCCGTTTCCTCCGTTGCCTTTGATTTGTCTTCAACATCTCTTGCAAAAAGTTCCTTAGGGGCTTCAGCAAATGATTCTCCATGGTCTCTTCTTGCTTCACACGAGCCCCTTCGGGATGAGCACTAGCTTGCCCAAACTGCCTTGTCAGATCTTGTATATCCATGTTTAGATCATCTTGAACCCTTACTCTCTCTACAAGCGTTTTCACTTCTGCTCTCACTCCTCTAATCTTATTTGCCACAGTCATAAACAGACTGGCCTATCTCGTTGTCTCTTTTCCCACCCTAACCTTGATATGATTCTCACATAAAACCAGCAAATCTTCATCACAAAAGCTGAAGAGCTTCATAGGATCAAATACTTTGAATTCTTTACCATTCTTAACTCGAATCACTGCCTCCCTTGTGTTATTATCATAAAACCACTTCTCAAAATTCTGTAACTGTGGGGAAGACGATCTGCTAACCTAACTCTATTCACAGTCTTTGCTGGTTTTACACCCTTAGGATATTCTTCGTTTTCCAATTTCCCAATCTTTGTCTTTCTTTAATCGTTTTCTCTCTGCCTTCATGTATCCAAAAGACTCAAATTTTTCATTTAGGCCATTCTTTATCTCTTTCTTCAAAAGTGAGGCTCGTTCACTAAGATTGGCATTTAGTAATGGCAGAGCCGCCAACTTTCTCAGATCCCATTTAGGCAAGGTCTTGAATGCCTTCCTCTTATGCATGTAACTAATTCCACCCCTTCTCCTCTTGATCATGAACATCTTGGGGTTGCGGTTATAAAACCAACTAATAATCTTCTTATAAGCCTCCTTTTTACTCATTCCTTCCAAGTGTTGGAAAAGGGAGTTAATTCTTCAGGCTCCTTCTCTTTAACAAACCATTCATATTTATCCATCTCAAAGACATCTTCATCTAGCTCTCCTTTTTTGGCTACATATATCAACGGTCTCTCATCAACTTCATAGAACTTTGGCTCAGAATAATAATCTACTAGTTCATCGTCCTCCTCTTCATCAACTAGCCTTTTTCCTTTCTTAGCATCTCCTTCAACTGACTTCTCCCTCACACCACTTCTCCAACCAGATCTTTTTCTACATCAAGTCCCATGGTCCATTTGATCGTATTGCAGTGCAAATGAATTGATGAATCTATCAATATCAAACACACATACTAAACAAGATACACAATGAAGATTGAAAACAATAACAGCTCATTCAATATAAACAATGAAGATCAATACATTCAATAACATCAAAGCACAATGATATTTCTATGAATTTACTGCTTTGGAAAGGTAACTTCCAACAAGGATCAACAATTATGGTTTGGCAAGCTTACCTACAATGATAATGATCAAAAAATATATAAAGCAGTCTTTTTCACAGACAGTTTCACTAGGCGAAACTGTTCTGCCGAAACTGTAGTTTCGCCCGGCAGAAACAGTAGCTTCGCTGAGCGAACTAATCAGCTGACTATGAGCAAAACTATAGTTTTGCTCACAGTTTTGCCGAACTACAAACTGCATAAACCTAATTACATATAAAAGAAACTAAGAAAAGACCTATTACAAGCAAAAATAACATTCTAATCCAAGGTGAGTCCAACCTATACATGATCTTCAAATTTTATGGTTATGCCCTCTATAACCTTGCAATTCAGTATACATTTTTCACTACATAGTTTGATTTTACCTCTAAAGACATAAGAGATGGACCATCATTGATATGAGCCATGAGTGCATGATTTTGAAATTGAGGCTTGACTTCCTCTACATACAAGCTCCAGTCACATACTCCATCTTGCTTTATCACGAGAGAATTTACAGATGACTGACTACTTCCATGAGCTTGGTTTGTCAGTTGAGGTTGGTTTTGATATGATTGATGTTGTTGTGGATGATGATACTGCTATTGATGATTGTTGGAGTGAAATCTTGAGTTTGATGTGAGGATTGCTTTAAAAGTTGTTTCTTTTGGGGGCATTGCATTCTCTGGAGAAGTAGCCAGCCATGCCATAGTTGAAGCACTTCACTTTGGATTTGTCATATACAAGCTTTGTTTTTCATTAAGGCTGAGCTTTATGCCTTTTCCGAGAAACTTCTTTTCTCTCATCGCAATCATGACCATTTGCCATTGCAAATCCATTTCTTCTACACCATCTGGATCCATTCCTTCTAAGTCTTCCTGGATGAGATGTGCTGATGTTAGTCTTCCTCCCAAATAGGCTTCAAAACTTGCAACAAAGGCGTTTGTTCTTCAGTTCTTGTGACATCAGGAGTGGTTGTAGGAGTTGCAGCAAATCCTGATGTTTGGAATGATGTGGATGGATGATTAATTGATGGAGTTGCAATGAACCCAGTGGTATTTAGTTGATCTCTTGAAGAGATGAAATCATCCTCCTCATTAATGAAGGCATTTTTCATAGAATGAGATTCTGATGGAAACTTGTATGCCTCAATCACTCTAGGTCCTCCGAAGTTTCTGCTTCTTTCATCTAACTCCAATGCTTCTATCTTGGCTATCATTATATCCAGAGTTGAACTCTCAAGATGAAGAGTGTTCTTTAACATGATCACATTTTGTTTCCAGGTCTCTGGAATACTGTGCAACATTTTCTTGTTTAACTCCTTGACCTTGTAGGTGACTCCCATGATTTCCAAGTCATTTACCAACTGTACAAATCTATGTAGTTGTTTGGATATGGACTCCCCCTTGGAGTGATGAAATATTTTGTACTGATTAACAAGTTTGTCCTTGTTAATTTCTACAACTTCACTGCTTCCCACACACATAATTCGTAGTGCATCCCATACTGCTTTAGCATTCCATATATCTCCAATCTTTTCTATACATCCATCTTAAGTGTTGTCTTAGATGGCAGCTTGATCTGCAGAAAGAGTGAGAGGGATGTGTGGCCCCTTGCATATTGAGATCCAAAAGTCAAGATCTACACCTGTAATGTAATTTCTGAATCTGATTTTCCACTGCTTAAACTCAGATTTATGTTTAAGCATGGGAGGTTTTGCTGTATGACCAAGTTCTGAAAATGTTTGAGAATCCATTTTAATGGTTAGTTTTAACTTGTTTAAGTATGGATTAGATGAGTTTTAGGTTTAATTAGTCCAACTGGTCCAAATCGTCCAAAACAAGTTTCAAAATTAGATCTGTTACTTTTCTGAGTTTCTTGTTGTTAATGTTTGCTATATCACTGTTCACAGTTTCGAGAATAAGACCGTTATTGTGTTCTTGTAAGAGAGAGCTTGAACTGTAACTGTTGATGAGTATAACCTGCTTGTTTACTAATAGAGCTGATAGAACACTCTTTTAGTAACTCGATCACCAGATCAATCAGGTTCTATTTGGATCAAGGTAGATCAGAAAAGAACCGAGAGCCAAAGCTCTGGTACCAATCGACCGGTTGGTGAGAATGAGAATGTAGATACATGTGTACCTTGTTTAGGAGCTTAATGTAAAATGTCTTTCATGTCTTACTTTATGTAATTAAATTGGTATGAATGAAATACAATGTGTGGTTGATGCATATATGTGTTTATATTTCATTGTTTATTGTGTGATAACGCATATTGAACTAACTATATAGGTTTGTGGTTGTTTTCATAATTCTTAGTCAATAATGATTGAGAAACATGTTTAAACTTAATCGGTGAAGTTCTCATGCGAATGGACCATGCTAATGGACCATACGCATGAATACTTCATGCTAATGAACTAGTCGCACGACTGAACCAGGAGACTGGATCAGTCGCACGATTGAGACATAAGATTGACTTAGTCGCACGACTGGACCTTTAGTCGTGCGAATGGATCAATCGCATGCTTCAATCACACGACTGAACCATGCTAATGGTTTAGTCGCACGAATGGAAAACCCTAACCACTAAATACCATCTAATTAATGGAAAAACATAACAATTCGAATACATATGCACACAATCGTACCCTAGCCATCCAGAGACTCAAGAAGACTTGTTCCAAGTTCATAGATCATAGTTGATCATGTTCTAATCATTCATAACGTTTCATTAATCGTTAGAGTGATCACAACTGTGTTTTCCCTGATTGGATCTCCAATCAAATAGGATTCCGCACTATTTGAGTTGGTATACGCGCAGAATCAGTTAGTACTCCGTACCTAAATGGTCCTAACAAGTGGTATCAGAGCTTGGCTCTTGATTTTGCATGTTGATTCAATCACTTTTGGTGTAAATCTCATATTTTTCACTCAAAAACACCATCTTTTTGGTTAAAACAATGTTTTCGGCTTACGGTAGATTAGGGTTTATGAAAATTCATAGTTTTGTGTCAAAGTACCATAAATCCTCGAATTTTCAAAAACCAGCAGCTTTAGTCGCACGATTGACTCAATCGCACAACTGAACTCAATCGCACCTCCCATACGCACGATTGAACTCAGTCGTTCATCCATTCGTACGACTAAACACCCCATTCGCATTATTCATCCATATTTGTCCAATTGCATGATTGACTCATCCGCATTTGTTCAATCACACAATTGACTCATCCGCATTTGTTCAATCGCACGGTTGAGCCATCCGCATTGTTCAATCACATGTTTGAGCCATCTGCTTTGTTCAATCTCACAGTTAGACCAATCGCATCCCTTCATTTTCACCGGTGAAATAGTTTGTTCTAAAAGTCAAAGTAAATAGAAATGGAATATCAGTACTCAACATTCATTGCAGGTAGGGATTCACAGATCCAGAATCTATTGCTTCTAGAAAATGAAGTTGGGAATCATAATAAGCCCCCTAAGCTCATAACATTAGATGATTACCCACAATGGAAGCAAAGGTTCAAGATATACTTAAACGGAGTAGATCCTAATCTGTGAGAATCAATCGAGACAGGGTATAGTATGTCGGTTGGTGCCAATGGAGTTAAACTTACCTTAGGTGGCATGACTGATAGCTAGAAGGTAAAGTACAATGTAGAGAAGAAGGTGGATGCTTTGTTGACTCAGTCAATTCCTAAGGATATATTCCATCATTTTCTAAGAACAAGCAAGCAAAGAAGCTATGGGATGCTCTGGAAAAATGGTATGATGGGAATGCATTGTTAAAAGCTCTAAAGGCTAAGGCTTTGAAGGAGGAGTTCAATAAATTCTCATTGATGGGTAGGGAGAGTTTGGATGATGTTATAGAACAATTCTACCACTTAATGAGTGAGCTGCACACTCATGGGGTTGTTACGTCCATGGAAGACAAGGTGTCGAATTTCACTGATGGCTTGCCAAAAAAGTGGGTTTCATTGTATCAAAGCTCAAACAGAATGACATGCTGGCAAAGTTGGATATCAACAATTTCATTCTGAAGCTAAGAGAGGAAGAGTTGCAGATGAAGTACAGGTCACAAAAGGGTTCATATTATCAGAACCCATCACTGTACAATTCAACTCCTCCATTAAAAACGTCTGGAGCACCACTTCAAACAACATTCGTGTCGAGTTAAGCTCCTCCATCCCAACCCACTACTTCAGGACCTAACACACCAGGGTCATCTTGCACCTAATACATAGCACCTGAAGCCAATGCTATGAAATTGAAGACCGAGAATCTCGGTAATGTGACTATGGAGGTTGCAAAGGAGCATATGGACCTCCTAGCAGCTATCGTTCACTCCTATGATGATCTAGTTGCAGGAAGGATAGGTAACTGCCATCTAGCAGATGAGACATGGAGTAAGTAGACGAGAATGAGCTAGAAAGGATGGACATTATGTGGGCTCTTGCTAGTGTTGTCCGGAGGGCGAAGAAGTTGTTAAGAAGACAGGACAGAACTTGATAGCCACAAAGGATACAACTTTTGGTATTGACAAAACCAAAGTTACCTGTTTTAATTATGGAGAGAAAGGGCACTTCAAACGTGAATGTGTGAAGCCCAAGAAAATAGGCAATGGTAATTCGTTCTCATCCTCAATCACCAAGATAAACCCACAAGTAGTACTGCATCGTCAAGAAAGGATCCTAAGGCCTTGACTGCTCAAGATGACGAAGGGCAAGATTGGACCTTTCGATTTCTATCTCCAGGAGAATCCAACATTGCATGTGTTGAGGGTTGGATGACGAATCAGCAAGCGAAGGCGATATAGCAGTGGAACTCGTGATGTCGAATAATGAATAAAGTGAAAATGTAGTCAATCACCTGAATGAAGAAGGTCAAAGTTCAACATGTTCAGAATCACCAGCACCAGAAAAGTCAAACTCTGCTATGATGGTTGATTCAACCGAATCTTCTTTGGTAAGTACCAAAGACCAACTATTTGATAGCCATGCTTGTAATGAATGTAATAAATTTAGAGAAAGCATAGACTCAAAATTTTCTAGGTTATTAGATCATAATGATAGCTTAGTAAATGACTTACAACTGTGCACAGAAGCAAACAGGATTTTAAAACAAAATGAGCACAGTTACAAAGAGAAAATAGAACAGTTAACTAAACAACTAAGGGAAATTAAAGTTGTAGCTTTTAACCAAGAAAATGACATAAAGTTCTCTTAAACTCCCTACAAAAAACTAAGAAACAACAAGCAGTTTTGGAAATCAAAGTAATTCTTTAAAACAAAAACTGCATAGTTGGACCAGTTCTTCTCACATAGTCCAGCACTTTGTGAGAGAACGCAACCATGGGGAGGGTTTGGGTTACAAAGTGGTTTCACCACCACATGAGACCTTGTTGAATGCTAAAATGCAAACCAATAATGACAACCCAATCAAGGATTATGTGGTGTCCATTCCTCTTGTAAGTGATCTAGATTCCACAAGTAGAACTATTGAATCTGTCACTAAACAAAAAGAGACCACTTTAAAGTCAAAAGGTAAAATGCCTATTGTTAATTTGGATGAACAATTTGAAAGGGTTAAGGTAAAGTCAGGTTCAAACACGTCTAATTCTGAACCAAAAAGACCAACCAAGTTAACCAAACATGTGCATCATGTTTAAGTCCAAATAAACAAAAGGGCAAAGATGTTAAAAAGGTTCAAACAATTATTTTGTTAAAGAAGATAAAACATCTAAAAAAGAAGTGACAAAAACCAAACAATCTAAAGTCAAACCTGTGTCGTACACGTCCCCACAGAAACAGTTCCACCAACATGTCGAAAGTAGATCATGCTACAATTACGAAAAAATATAGACACATTGCGTCTTATTGTCCTTATTATCAGACACCAAGGAAGAAATTTGAACTTTATGACACTAATAAGTCTTCGAAATGGAGCTCTATCACTCCACCAAAAAGGATTAGTGAACATAAAGTTCAAACCATAAGCCAGGCGTCTATTTATCACAAATAGGCCTTACACAAAACTGGCTTATGGAAAGAAAAATCAAGTTCAATGTCTAAAAATGAGCACAAGAAGAGGAATGATCTGCCCTCTCCCTCAAATGGATAATGGTAGAATTCATGACGTGTGATATCTCTGGGTCACCCAAGCCAGTTAAGGCTTGGGTCCCTAACCTCAACTAATCACTTCCTTTTAAATTGTACGGTGTCCGCTATAGTGCTTCTACAAATACCTGGATTGTTGATAGCGGAGCATCAAGACACATGACTGGAAACCTGTCGCTTCTGTCAAATGTCAAACAAATTAAAGGAGGACACGTTTCGTTTGCTGGAAATAAAGGAGGCTACATCACAGCTCAAGGGGAAGTGGGAAACCAGAAAGTGAAGTTTGATATAGTAAACTATGTTCAACAACTTCAATATAACTTGCTTTCTATATCCCAGATATGTGACAAAGAGTTCAAAGTTGTATTTGACAACAAGAAGTGCTATGTTCTAAAAAAGGACTATGTCATCCCGGAGGACCAAGTCTTAATGTCAGCTTCAAGATATAATGATTTATATGTCTTGGACCTCTCAAAGGCCTCCACAACTAATCATCAAGTACGATGCTTCTTGTCAAAGGCAACAGAGAAAGACTCCATCTCCTGGCATGGGAGAATGGGACACATTAATCCATGGAAGATGAATCACTTGATCCAGATGATCTAGTGCCTGGCGTAAATGTCAAGAAATTCCAATTACTATATTTTTGTGTCGCATGTAAGAAAGGCAAACAGATGAAGAAGTCTCATAAGGCAAAGAAAGTTCACTCAATTGATCTGCCTTTTGAGCTCCTTCACATGGATCTGTTTGGCCCGGTCAGTACAAAGAGCATTGTCGGCGACTTGTACTGCTATGTAGTTACGGATGATTACTCAAGATTCTCTTGGGTTATGTTTCTGAAATCCAAATCAGAGACATTTGAATCATTCAAAGAGCTAGTAACTACATTGGAGTCACTCTACAAGCTGAAGGTAAGGCAAGTTCGCTCAGACAACGGCACCGAGTTCAAGAATCAATGGATGGAGTCATTCTACAAAGAAAAAGGAATTTTGCACCAGTTCACATCTACCTACACTCCTCAAATGAACGGAGTTACTGAGAGAAAGAATCGTGGCCTGATAGAGACAGCCCGGACAATGCTAGCAGACTCAACTGCCTATCCAATTTTGGAACGAGGCAGTAGCTAGCACATGTTATACTCTGAATCGAGTCCTGGTGGTCAAGCGTCATGGTAAGACATGTTACAAGTTATTCCAACCACGTAAACCTAAACTTGAGTACCTCGAACCGTTTGGAGCACCTTATACACTGCTGAAGAAAACTCAGTCAGGGAAATTTAGGGAGAAGGCTGAAGAAGGATTTTCTTAGGGTACAACATACCGAATAAGAGAGTTTACAACAACTCAATGGGTCAAGTAGAAGTGTGGTGAAATGTTGATGTACAGAAATACACCACTCCTCAAATAGAAAAGGACCCTCGTTCTTTTTCGACTATGGTGGATTCTTTAAATCCTTCAACATTCCTCTCTTCCCTTCTAAGGATGAGTTATCGACCGAAATGATGTACGAAGAATTAAATACACCATCACTGGACCCGACAACCTCAGCGACACAAGGTGAGTCTTCTAGTTCTTCAGGGGGAGCACTTGAGGTAAGTGACTCATCCTTTGACGATGAAGACATGGCAAATGACCAGGTTGATCAGGAGGAACAGGTTCCTACTATTGCAAGTTCACAAGCATCCAATGTTGATGCCTCTGACACTTCAAAACCTCACACTCCCACTGCCTCAGATACCTAACATGTTGTTCACAATCTGGATCATGAGGTAATGATACCCACCACTCCTGGACCACACATAAATGTTTATCATCCTCTGGACAATGTTTTTAGAGATGTAGATCAGGAGTTCAGACAAGAAATCAGCTTTACTCAGCTGCTTATGCCTTGGTGATGGAAAATGGATATCTTCACAATGGTGCGTATCGATGTTTTGTGTCTTAATTTGAGCCAAAATATGTCAGTGAAGTCCTAAAAGATGAGGCATGGGTGACTACCATGCAAGAAGAACTTCTTCAGTTCAAGAAGTTAGGTGTATGGACACTGGTGGATAGACGTAAAGGTGCTAAGGTCATTGGCACCAAATGGGTCTTGAAATGTAAGAAAGATGACTAAGGTTTCATAATCAGAATAAGGCTCAACTTGTAGTTCAAGGATTTCGACAAGTCAAGGGGATTGATTACAATGAAGTCTTTGCACCTATGGCGAGAATGGAAGCAATCAGTATCTTCCTAGCTTATGCATCTTACATGAATATTAAAGTATACCAACCGGATGTAAAGAGTGCATTTCTTCGTGGTGAAATCTGGGAGACAGTGTATGTCAGTCAACCCAAAGGATTTGAGGATCTGTATCATTAGGATAGAGTTTACAAACTACACAAGGCTCTCTATGGGCTCCATCAAGCCCGAAGATGATGGTACGAAAAACTCTCGACTCATCTTGTGAAACACGGATTTCGTAGAGGAGTGATTGACTATACACTGTCCATCAAAGGAAAGGATGGTGACTTACTGCTTATTCAACTTATGTTGATGACATAATCTTCAGTTTCAAAAACGAAGAACTATGTAAAGAATTTGAAGCAGTTATGAAAGCTGAGTTTGAGTTGAGTGCCATGGGAGAGATGATGTTCTTTCTTGGGTTACACGTGGATCAGACACCAAAGTGCATATTTCTACATCAGACCAAGTATGTAGGTGATATTCTAAGTCGGTTCAATATGGAGAATGCTTCCGCAACTGGGACTTGCTACAAACCATGACGTAGCACCCGACGAAAATGGTGATGTGGTGGATGCCACTATGTACTGAGGAATGATTGGATCCCTTATGTACCTCATTGCCTCAAGACCTGATATCATGTATGCGACATGTCTTTGCTCCAGATATCAAGCAAAACCAAAAGTCAACCACCAAATCGGCATCAAAAGGATATTTCATTATCGAAGGGTACTCCAACACTTGGAATGTGGCATCCTCATGACGATGACTTTGAGCTTAGAGCGTACAGTGACTCGGATTATGGTGGCTGCAAAATGAACTACAAGTCAACTTCAGCAAGATGTCAATTCTTTGGGAGACGATTAGTCACGTGGCAGTGTAAGAAGCAGACATCAATTGCTCTGTCAACTTGTGAAGCTAAATATGTTGCTGTGAAAAGCTGCTGTTCACAAATCATCTGGATTCAACAGCCAATGAGGGACTACGGTTTGAAATTCTCTAACACTCCTATATTTGTTGATAATTCAGCTACTATAGTCGTAACTAAAAATCCGGTCCAACATCCTAAGACCAAACACATCGGCATTAAATATCATTTTATATGTGATTGTTTTGAAATGAATTTAATCAATGTCGTTAAAATTAATAAGGATTTTCAACGTGCTGACCTCTACAAAAAGCTTTTGATAAACCACGTTTTTTATATTTGTTAGAAGTCAACGACCTTAAAAGAAAAGTGAAGTGATTCTGACGAAGATAGTACGTAGTCTGACAAGTAGATGTAATTGTTCTTTTTATCTTTTATTTATTATTTTATTTTATTTTATTTTATTTTATTTTATTTCTTCGGCTATTAATATTTTAAACACAAAAACATTTTCGGTTTTTGAATCTTAGGGGGAGAATAGGTTAAATTAGTTGTTTTAATTTCAGTACTAAAAAACGAGGGAGGAAGACAGTCTAGCTAATAGAAATGAGATCGTATCTGTGATACTGATTTAATGTCTATGGAATATGATAGTACACAGGAACAAAGAGTTTGGGAATTTAAAAAGAATGAATACACACGAACAAAGAGTTTGGGACTTTAAAAAGAATGAAATTGTTTAAGATTTAAAATTTGAAGTATAAGTCTGAGAAGTCTAAGCAACAATAGAAGGAAAAATTATAGTAAAGCTAGCTGCTACTAAGGTAACATGGAGAAAGTAGACTAGAGGTTGCTAGACCATTAGATGATGTGTCAGCAGATTCAACACAATAGAGAAGTAGACCTCGTTGGTGATTTCAAGTTCAAACTAAGTTGTTCAACAAGCTATGGGTTATAATCTTATCCCTAGTTAACACAATCAACAAAGTTCCAATAAGGGGTGACGAGCAAAATAAACACCAAAAATGTGTGCGGATGACCATAAAATGAGCAAAGCACATGAAAAATGCAAAAAGAAATCAAGCTAATAACCTATGTTGTTGGTGCGATCTGTGCAAAAAGAATATAATTTCTCAAACAAGAAGATAAGTTGTGTGCCTCTATGTTGTGCGATGGCACTCACCTAAGGATAAGCATAACCTAAATATTCTAGAATTCATTGTTGGTTGTGCCTCTCTGCTGTGTAGTGGCACTGACCTGAGGCTTAGCATCTCTTTGAAAGATCTAGAATAGTTGATTACCATATAAGTGTGGGATCCACAAATTCTGGTTGAAATAATTAAACCTAACATATCACCAATCTGTGTCAAAAGTCTGTGTATGGATTTAAGTGGACAAGTATACTCACAATCATCGTGGCTGTAATTCTTGAAAGTCTAAATCAATGTGTGCATCTTATAGTACTACTATGATTTCCTAAACTTGCTAATGACTCTGGATGAAAACAAGAATCTAGCATCAAAAGGTTTTGGTATCATGTCCCGAATGATTTGATATACCTGTATGATTCCAAAATGAATCATTCCAGTTATGGTCAAAATAACTTGAAGTTGTACTGTTCAAGAAATAAATGTGTTAGATATCTATCTTAGGATTTCCACCTCACACAAAATTACAAAAATATGTTTTAGTTTTGTCTTTTAGTTCTAGTTGTTTAATTTGTTTAATTTTTAGTCAATTTAGTTATTAAACGTCGGACTATGCATTGGAATTCTATCTGAGATTTAATCACTAAAAAGGGTCACGTCTGAGGTGACCAAACGGGTTTTCAAATGTTGAAAGGGTCACGTCTGAGGTGACAAAATGTTTTTACTGTTAATAGGATCACGTCTGAGTTGATCAAAAAGTTCTTTAAGTTAAAATGGTCATGTCTAAGATGATCGAATGCTGAAATTGTTTCATCAATTGTTAAAAGGGCTCAGTGTCAAATGGTCATAAAGTCAAAATCATATGTATGAGCCATACGCACGACTGGACCATGAGGATGGACCAGCCGAACGATTGGACCATACGTATGAGCCCAATCGCACGACTAACCCACACGTATTAAAGTTGGACCAAAAGAACCAATGAGCCTGATCAGAAAAACCTCTAAGTCCCACAGACATTACAACTGCGAAGAAGATCACACAGCTGAAGAAGATCACAACAGCTGAAGACATCAGTGATTACAAGGTCTGAAGATAAAGTCTAAAAGTAAGTACTGAAGACAAAGTTTGAAAGTAAAGAACTGAAGACAAAGTCTGAAGTAAAGTACTGAAGACAAAGTCTGAAGCTATCAGCTGAAGACAACGTCTGAGATAGAAGTCTGAAGAACAAAGATTGAAGACAAAGACTGAAGACCAGATGTTGGACCAAAAGAACCAATGAGCGGATCAGAAAAACCTTAAGTCCCACAGACGTCACAACAACTGCTGAAGTCCATAACAGCTGAAGACAAAGTCTGAAGACAAAGTCTGAAGACAAAGTCTGAAGACAAGTGCTGAAGACAAAGTCTGAACACAAGTGCTGAAGACAAAGTCTGAAGACAAGTGCTGAAGACAAAGTCTGAACACAAGTACTGAAGACAAAGTCTGAAGACACAAGTGCTGAAGACCAAGTATCAGACGTTGTCACAACAGCTGAAGAGGTCTTCTTCAGTAGTTGTGACGGTTTTCTTTCAGTAGTTTTATGTTTTTTTTTCAGTAGTTTTGTAAAACGACTAAAGAATTGTTTTCAGTCGTTGTAGTTTCAGTAGTTTCGTATAGTAGTTTTATGTTTTATACTTAGCTCTCTGATATGTTCTTAGTAGTTGTGAACATTTCAGTAGTTTGTTAAGTTTTAGTTATTTTTGTAACAAATCTGCCAGATGTCACTATCCCGTGATATCAGCAGTGATTGCACTCTATATAAGGAGTGTCAACCCAATTGTAATCGGGGAATGATTGAGCAGAAACATTTGATATTATTGAAACATTCCTTTTCACAGAAATATCTTCTCTCTTTACAGTCGTATTTGTTCTTAATGCATACGTATATCAAATTCTTGCTATAATTTGTCTAATTCTTGTTCTATTCCACTGTGTTACACTCTAATCCATCAAACTTGAGATCACTGATCCTGTCAAATGGTATCAGAGCAAGGCTAATCACTGATCGATCTAATAATTGATCATTGAAACTGCTATCCAAGATCCAAGTTTGATTGAATTAGCATTTTTGCAAGAAACGGTTATAGAGATTGAATTTTCTATGTTTTTGGTCATTCATCCTGAGATTTATTCTTGGTTTTCATTGAGTCTGTTGTGGTCTGTGTAAAATCTTTTAAAAAGCTTGAATTAAATTGTATTTGGACCTAAAATGACTACTCCTTCCAATGATCCTCACAATACTGGTTCCTCAACCAAGCCTCCGATGCTGGTTAGGAATGAGTATAACATATGGCAACGACGAATGCTTCATCACCTGTCTGTTAACAGCTCAGGTTGTTGGACATCAGTGGTACATGGTCCACACAAGCCTATGGTGAATAACCCGGAAACCAATCAAATGGTTCCGAAGAAGAGGGAGCAATACTCAGATGAGGATAAGAAATTGTTTGAGATTGATGCAAAAGCCCATGGAATTCTGGCCATGGCTCTGCCTAATGAAATCTATTCTGGGCTAATGCATTATGAAACTGCCCATGACCTCTGGAATTCCTTGAAAGAACAATTTGGAGGAACAGATGAGGTCTTGGCAAATAATAGAGAAATCCTTGCCCAACAATATGAGACATTCTCTCATAGGAAGGGTGAGACACTGACTCAACAGTTTGAGCGGTTCTCTTGTTTGATCTTTAAATTAAAAATGGTCAAACATGAGTACAAAAATAGCAGATGAATAATAGATTTCTCAGATCACTGCCTGAGAGATGGGACACATATACTATTGTCCTACGCTCCAGTGCAAATTTGGACAAACTATCTCTCACCCAACTCCATGGGAAATTGCTCACATTTGAGAGAGAGATAGAACAGAAACGAAAACTGTCATCATCTGGAAAGCTCACTGATGATTTTGTACCAGGAAACACTGCCTTGGTAAGTCATGAGTCAGAGTATGCTGGATCAGAATGCCACTATGATGAGCATATTGATTTCACCTAAACAATTCTAATCATGCCTTTGTGAGTGTTGATTGTCATCCTGGTAATAATAGTGACAATCTATGCTTTATCATGGATGATTTGAAGGGCATTGCTGATGATGATCTAGAAGAGATGGATATTTTGAGCCAAATGGCCTTGATCAATATCAGATCTCAGAAATTCTACAAGAGAACTGGCAGGAAATTTCCTGGACTCTCTGACAAAACCAAGTCGGTTTTGACAAGAGCAAGTTGAAGTGTCACAAATGCCATAGGCTTGGAACTTTGCAAGAGAGTGTAGATCAACTGGACCTAACTCTTCTGTACCCTTTTTGACTTTTCAAAATAACAATTCACAATCAAAAGGGCAACATTCTGCCGGTTCTAGTCATTCATCACACCCTCATTCTCCTGCATAATTTGTTCCTCAGGGTCAAATGCCATATCCTTATCCCTGCTATTATATGCCACAGTCAAATCAAGTTCAAGCTCCTATAGTACCACAACCTCATGCACTACCAGAACCTCAACCATCTTCATCTCAATCACAACCTCATCACAGCTTCTTCACACCTAGGAGTCGTTGACTGCAGTAGCTTACCTGATAACTTGTCTGGTCACACTGAGCAATACTATGCTGGTGCTAGTCAACATGGTCGTGAACACCCTTTTGGAAATCTTGCTCTCATGGCCCTGGAGTCTACTGAGGGTTCCTGTTCAAATGCATCATCTTCACAGGTAACTCAGGTATCTTCAGAGGCTAAAGCCAAATTATGGTCTGAATCATGCATAGCTGTTTGTCTCTATTAGAGAGGCAAATGTAGCATTGATAAATCAAAAACTTGAGCTTGAGAAAATCATTTTCAAAAGAAAGTTGAGTATGAGTCTGCTCTTAACAGTAAAAGTGATGAGATTTATAAGCTTAAATGCCAATTAAATGATGAAAGGCCAAGCTAGAGGCTATTCTGGAAGACCATAGGAGTCTCAAAGAAAAACTTGTTGTGACCCAAGTTGAGTGTGAACGCTGGGTCTCATCATGCAAGGGATTTGAAATGCTTCTTAGCAAGCAAACTGCTTCAAATGTGAAGTTTGGTATTGGTTACAACCATACTGCTCCACCAACAAACTTTACTCCTATCTCCATAGTTAAGTCTGAAAGTGAAAGCAATCTCCAAATACATTATCGTGTGAGTCATTCTCCAATGATAATCTAAGATCAGAGAATGAAACCAGTGTTAAGATTCAACAAATAAATTGACTGATGGTCTAACTACTGAGACTCATATGAAGCTAAGTACTTCAGATGTTGTTCCACAATGTACCTCAAGTACTGAAAGAGATCCAACATCTAAAAAGCATTTCAAATCAGTTGAAATACAAGGACTAACAACTGCTGAGGAATCCATCAAACAGTCTATTAGGACGGATGGAAAACAGTTGAATTACCAGTCTTCAGCTGTTACAAATCCTTTAGTACCTAGTAATGATAGGAGGAAAGTACTGAGATCACACCTTCAGTAGTTTCCACTTCAGCAGTAAAGATGTCCAAGATGAAGAATAAACCATGTGAAATTTGTGGTAAATTCAATCATCTATCTGATGAATGTTGGTACAAAAAGGGTTTAAAGCTCCAAAGGGATGAGCTCATTAAACTAGAAATAAATAAGATGGAAACTGAGTTTAAGACCAAGTTTGTACCACAATCATCTCAACCTGATAAACCCAAGGCCTTACCCAAATCCACTAAGAAGGATGCGGTTTATCAGAAGACAGCTGATATTGTTCCTCATGATAAACATAAGACTAAGTCTGTGAAGTCTAAGAAGGAGGAAATGGTGGGTCACAGGAACTCATCAAAAACAAGCTCTGGAGTGTCAAATGAACTGAAAGCTCGAGCTTCAAATCAGACACAGCTTGTTATGATGGTTCAGCATCTGTTGGGGAGAGTTAACCAACTTGAAACCCATGTGATCAAACCACGGAGAGGAATTCCTGGCCCAAATCCATTTCAGCACCATCTCCATCTTCATCAGCTGTTAATCATAGAAACCAGCTATGGTTAAATCTGTTGATAAAGTAAGTCCAAAACCAAAAAGGTTTGGGTCTCCAAAGCTAACTAGTTTCTTATGATTATGCAGGGTTCTTCAGCATGCCAAAGAAGCATCTGGTATGTGGACAGTGGAGGATCCATGCACATGACTGGGAGCAGCTCTCTTCTTCATGATTACTCTCAGGGAAAGAAGGGATTTGTCTCATTTGGAAATGATGCTAAAGGTTACATCATTGGAAAGGGATTTGTGTCTAATGGAGATATTAGATTTGATGATGTCAACCATGTGGAGAATCTCAAATACAATCTGTTGAGTGTCAATAAGATGTGTGACAAAGGACATGTTGCTCTTTTACAAGCCAGAACTGTAGGATTCTGTCTTCCAAGGTTCTGAGCCTGATTGACAAATACTGGATGATAATACTCTCCTGAAGGCTAACAGGATAGGAAGAGTATATGCCTTGGATCTGTCAAAGAAAATTGATTTGAGAGGCCATCCATGCTTGTTCTCCAAGGCCTCTCTCCAAGAATCTAAACTGTGGCATAGAAGGCTGGGTCATGCTAATCTCAAAAACATGAATCAGCTGATCCACAAGAGTTTAGTGAGAGGTCTTCCAATAAAGGAGTTCAATTGTGATGAAATCTGCACTGCATGCTTAAAAGGAAACAACATAAAGTTTCATTCCCAACCATAGAAGAGTCCAAGTCTAATGCCTGCTTACAACTACTACGCATGGATCTTTTTGGTCCTGTGAAGGTAATGAGTATGGCAAAGAAGAAATACTGTCTGGTAATTTGGATGATTACTCTAGATATGTATGGACCTTCTTCTTGCATTCAAAGGATGAGGCTGCTCAGTCCATTATGAACTTTGTGTTACACGTTGAGAAGCAGTATTCCCTACAGTTAAGTGTGTGAGGAGTGACAATGGTACTGAATTCAGAAACCACACTCTTGATGAGTTTTACTTGTCAAAGGGAATCAAGAGGCAGTATAGCATCCCAAGGACTCCAGAGCAAAATGGAGTAGTGGAGAGAAAGAACAGGACCCTCATTGAAGCTGCAAGGTCCATGTTGGCTGATTCTGGTCTGCCACTGACCTTTTGGGCTGAAGCTGTCAATACAGCCTGCTATGTACAGAATAGAGCCTTAGTAAATCAGAGGTTGAGATGAAAACTCTTATGAGTTTTACATCATTTAGCCTTTTGATTTCATTCTTTAGAGCATTTGGGTGTCCCTGTTACATTCTCAACACAAAGGATCAATTCCAAAAGTTTGATTCTAAGGTGGATGCAGGGTATTTTGTTGGGTATTCATCCACTTGCAAGGCTTATAGAGTATTCAACTGTCGGACAAAGATAGTTGAAGAAACCTTGCATGTGAAGTTCAATGAATCCCCTAAGGATACAATTCCACAAAACCCTGTGGAGTTGTTTGATCTGGACATTTTGCAATATGTTCCTTATCAACCACCTACTGTTGCAGAACATATGAAACCATCATCTTCTGTAGCTAGTCATCCATCTGGTGTTACTGATGATGATGATGATATCAGTAATCACCTTTTCAAGTTTAGTGATCAACTGCCTGATTCAGCTAGACCTGACATTCCTGTAGCTTCAGTAGCACAATCCACAACAAATGCTGATGAGATTTCTACAATTCAACTTCCTTTGAATTACCATCTACTGATTGGTTTCAAGGAAATGCTTCACCATCACCATCTGTTCTGCTGAGCCTGCTACAAACACTTGCACAGATCTTATTGTGTACCAAGATCTGAAGAATCACCCTATGTCTCAAATCATTGGTGATATCAATGCTGGCATTTCAACAAGAAGTCAATTGTCTAATTTATGCTTCTATGCTCTCTTCATTAGTCAGCAAGAGCCAAAGAACTATCACATTGCTTTAAGGGACAATGGATGGGTTGAAGCCATGCAGCTTGAGCTTCTTCAGTTCAAGAAATAGCAAGTGTGGGAACTGGTTCCTCTACCTCCAGGTAAGTGTGCAATAGGCACTAATGGGTGTTTAGGAACAAAACTGATGAAAATGGGCTTATTGTTAAGAACAAGGCCAGACTAGTTGTACAGGGGTTTTCACAAGAGGAAGGTATTGATTATAATGAAACCTTTGCCCCTGTAGCCAGACTGGAAGCAATTCGATTGTTTTAGCTTATGCTGCTTATCACAACCTTAAAGTTTTTCAAATGGATGTCAAAAGTGCATTTTTGTATGGGAAAATTAAAGAAGAGGTTTATGTATGTCAACCACCAGGTTTGAGGATAATAAACATCCTAATTGGGTGTATAAGCTTGATAAGGCTCTCTATGGGTTGAAACAAGCTCCTAGAGCCTGGTATGAGACATTATCAAACTTTCTTCTGGAAAATAATTTCACTAGAGGCTCCATAGATAAGACTTTATTCATTAAGAAAGCTGGGCAGCATAATCTACTTGTTCAAATTTATGTAGATGATTTATTTTGCATCCTCTGATCCACAGTTGTGTGATGCCTTTACAAAGTTGATGAACAGAAGTTTGAAATGAGTGCCATGGGAGAATTATAGTTCTTTCTGGGTTTGCAAATCAAACAAAAGGCTGATGGAATTTTCATTCATCAGTCCAAATACACAAAAGATCTTTTGGAAAAGTTTGATTTACAAAAGTGTAAGCCTTGTTCTACTCCCATGTGCAACACCACACAACTGGATACGATCAGAAAGGTAAAGTGGTTGATGAAACACTTTACAGATGTATGATTGGGTCCTTGATGTACTTAACAGCTTCTATACCAGATATTATGTTTGCTACATGTGTTTGTGCTAGATTTCAGGCTGCACCTAAGGAGTCTCATTTGATTGCAGTCAAGAGGATCTTTAGATATTTGCAAGGCACTCCATCTCTAGGTTTATGGTATTCTACTAGTCATTCTGGTAAATTAGTTGCTTTTTCTGACAGTGACTATGCAGGGTGTAAGTTGACAAGAAAGTCCACTTCTGGAGGATGCCAATTCTTAGGCAACTGCTTGATTTCTTGGCATAGTAAGAAGCAGACCTCAGTTGCTACATCAACTGCTGAAGCAGAGTACATTGCTGCTGCAAGTTGTACATCTCAGGTACTCTGGATTCAAACCAATTATTGGATTATGGCATAACAGAGACTAGACCCCATTGTTAATGGACAGCTCTTCAGCTCTTTGCATTGTCAAGAATCCTGTCCAGCACTCTTGGACTAAACATATTGAAATCAGACACCATTTATTAGAGATTGTTTTGAAAAAGGTCTGATTGATCCAAATTTGTTCCTAGTGCTGATGAGCTTGCTGACATTTCCACTAAGCCCTTGGATAGCACAACTTTCCAAAACCTAGTGTTAAGGCTTGGTATGCTGCAGCTAGATTAAATGACAACTACTGGTGATCTCAGCTCACAAGTACTGGTGATCATTAGTTTATTATTGTCATATATAAGTACTGAAGTTATCCTCCCCAGAAGTTTTTAAACTACTAAGATTAACTTCTCATACTCAAGTACTTTATTTGTTGAAACAGCTGATGTAGTTACAACAACTGATGTAGTCACAATAGCTGTTGTAGCCACAAATACTGATGTCAGAAATGCAGATAAGTACTGATGACCAATGAACGTCTGAACCTCAGATCTAAGTCTGATGAGTAAGAGTGGAGGTCAGACTGAAACAACTGAAAAGTAATGAATTGATGACAACTACTGATGAGCCTTTTTCTCTCAGTAGTTTCCCAACTGTTGTTTTCCTTCTAAACAACTGAAGCAATACCATGTCTTCAGTAGTTTCACAACTACTGATGACTAACACCAAGTCTTCAGCTGTTTACAACAACTGATGGTAAAACCAAAGTCTTCAGTAGTTTCACAACTACTAATGACTAATACCAAGTCCTCAGTTGTTTCCACCTGAAGTCAAAACTGTCTGTATTAGTTTTATAACTACTGATGACTAAATCTTCAGTAGTTTTATAACTACTGATGACTCTTTAGTAGTTTTATACTACTGATGACTTCAGACTTCAGCTTTTCAACGTCTGAGGTTAAACCAAGTCTTCAGTTGTTTTATAACAACTGCTGATCACACCAATACGGTCAGTCATTTCAAACCTCTGAGAGTTAATACCACGTCATCAGTAGTTTCAATACTGCTGACTAACACCAAAACCTTAGTCGTTTTTCTAACCCTACCCTTTAAATACCTATCCCTCCTTCAGAGTTTTACTCTCTTCTCTTCTCAACCCTAACGTTCAAAAAACTCTGTAACCTCTCTTCATCAATGGCGACCATGCAACTAAAACCTCGACACAACGTGTCGCACATCTCACAAAATTGCCATACTGGACCAAGTTTCACAACGCCATTGATTTAATGGTTTAGTCACCTACAAAATGGCTTTTCTGTTAATCCCACCATATATGCCGAATCTCTTAACCAATTCTGGACAAACGTCACTCTTGTCTCTAAGGAGAATGACACAGAGTCTCTTCAATCGTTTGTCCATCATCCAAGTGGTCATTACTCTCCAGACATTCTTCGCCAAACCATCAATCTGGATGATGCCACTTTCCCAATTGGTTATCCAAAGGGCACAATCGATCAATCATTTGCCCAGCATGGATACCAGGGTAACCTGAGTGCATCTACCATATTGAAAACATTTCCAGGATGCCGAACGTCTCATCTTTCACGTGGTAATGTCTGCCTTGCCCCGAAGACTTCATCATGGGATCAAATGTCCACAAGGTGGCAACAGGTAATGTACTCCATCCTTGAGCAACAACCTTTAAATTTTTCTGAAATACTATTTTTAGAGCTCAAGGATATGGCCCAAAACCACTTGCTAACCGTTGGATATTATATCCTCGGTTCATAATGGCCATAATTGATACCAGCTTCAAGCTGAGGGTCTTGTTGGCCTGGGAGTCCCTGCTACGGCTATATTGCCTGAAGTATACTCCAAGCACAACTCTGACCAATCACTAAAATTGGCTGCCAAGCTGCGCAAACCCACGCAGCTGTAACCCACAGCCACCACCTCCAAATCCAAAGTCCCCACCAAATCCACTAAAAGAAGACAAAAAGGCTACTCAGGAAATGAGTCTCCTGAGGATGCCCCTGCAACACAAACGCAGGCTATATCCACTAGTTATAACCCCTAGTGGATACAAGGACTTCACCAGCCACAGCCGCTCAGGATTCCTCTCAAAAGGAGCCTACAGCAACCAAAGAAGGGGTACCCACTAATCTGGGATCTTCCTCTTTGAAGAGATTGCCATTGAAGAGCACCATTCTCCCAGGTGCATACTGCTTACCCCATCTCCCACTGCAACCGCCCCACAAAGTCCTACTCTCATTATTGCAAACGTGCTGACTCAGCGCATGCCTCTCCTCCTCCCCAACAAACACCAACAATGGGAAAACCACAGCAATTGAGGAAGAGAATACATGCTTCTAACAGCCCACAACACAAGGGTTTAATTGTTCTATCTCCTGGTGTGGATATGGAGACCAGAACATCTGGTGAGGCTGCCACCTCTTCTGAATCAGCACATGATCAGACTGAGGCTGGTAACATAGCTCAGACCTCACCAGAGCAACAGTTGATGATGGACATTGTCCTGAGGCTGGAAGTCCCCAGTTCCAAGAAAAAGGGGCACATGCTAAAACTGGTCTACACCCAGTGCATGTACATCCTGCTCCAAGCAGGAGGTCAGGTGATTCAGCATCTGCTGATGTGACCTGGGCTTCTTTTATGATTTCTGGCCCAGAACACAATTCTTGAGGAAGAAGTCAGTAGACTACAAAGACTACTTGACCAATTCTCTCACACAGCAAGTCCATCTGCCACCACATAAACCAACAGATGGCACCTTCACCTGAAGGTCTCCCACACACTCAGCCACTCAAAAACTTCCGAGCCACCAGCCTCTATTTCTGGCATTGCTTCTCAGGAGAGAACCCTCTGAGCAAACAGCTGCTATCTTTCAGCAATCCCTACCTCTTATCACCCAATGATCACAGACATTGTGATCAAAACCATGGATAGAGGCTTCCCTCAATCATACAACCCCTGGTGGAGAGATTGTGAGCACAAGGCTTTCTGCTACTCAAACCTTGCAACCAATGCAACCAAAAGGGGAGAGTCAGTCAGTGAAAGCAAAGAGGAAGAGCATAGAGGGGAAGAAAGATAAGGAGACTGAGAAGGAAGAGGAGTTTGTGAAGGGAGCTGACATTGATCAAGTGGGTGAAAGTCACAAAGACTTTCATGTCACATATAAGAAGAGGAAGGTCGAAGGAAAAAAAAAGAACTCGAACTCGATGAGTGATCAGAATGGCGGATGCTACACACAGTAAATCAATGGACTCCATTATTGATCAACGTATAGACAGGGGTTCGATACTGCACAGCTTGACTCAGAGATTAGGTGACTTGAAGTTAAAGAAATTAACTCAAGATGGACAAGTTATGATGCTTTAGAAAGAGAAAGACTAGAGATCATGATCAGATTCATTGCAAATACCTTCGGGAGATCATTGATCGAGATTAAGTCATGGACCAGGGACATATCTTGGCAATAACCACCAAGATCTGTTCGTCTGAAGCATACACTAAGGATTGGTGATTAAGCACTAAATGAGGCAGGTGCTGGGAACAGAAAGGAACTAGCAAAACACTCAAAAGCCTCACTCACTACAAGAATGCTAGAACAACCTGCAAAACCTCCCACTTCAAAATCACCACTACCACAACCCACTAAACCAACTCCTTTACCCTCAAAACCAACAGCCGATGATGCACCCAAGAAGAAGAAGAGAAGGGTGTTGAGCTAGAAGAAGACGAAGAAGGATGATGAGGAAGAAGATAGGCTGCCTCTTTCTGCAGTCCTAACTTTGCCTAAAGCCAAACCTATGCCCATCACTCCCACCTCACAGATGGAAGCGTGAGAGTAAAGATAGAAGAAGAACAACAGCAAAGCTTCATGATGATGAGATGCTGAAAGCATAGACAAAACTTATGCTGCTTCTTCATCAATAATCAGTATGAAGAAGGAAGCTCTGAGATTATACACCCTTGCTAACACATTTCAATATCAAAAGGAAAAGGTGAGATAATGGCCTGATCCTAGGGTGGCTCACAGAATTGTGAAGAAAGACATTCCTTCGAGAAACAAGGGCCAAGTAAAAAGGATCGTAGATGAAGGGATCACAGTGTCCTTGTAGTATCACCCTGGGAAATTGTTGAAGATTTCAAGAAGGCCTATGAAACTAAACAGCCACCCCAAACATGTTAGAGAACAGAGTATTAAAAAGGGGTTAGTCTACAAGAGGCTTGAAACTTCAAACAAAATGAGCTCTAGTCTGTTACTTGAAGGGACCCACCCAGATGAGTTGCATACAGACAGATCACAACAGTTGAGCTCAAAAATGGCAAACAGGCTAAGTACATTTCAGAGCTGTATGGACGTGAATGATTGTTTGATGGTGGAGCTGAAAATCTTACCATGGAAGAAACAAATTATGTTTCTCAGAGCATACACCAGAGAATCCTACAGGCTTATACATGGAAGTAGATTTCATGGATAGGACCACAGCCCCGTGTCCAGTTCCCAAAGTCAGGGCTCCTATCCATACTATGCCAACCAAATTTCAGAAATCTATTCCAGCCAGT
The DNA here is from genome assembly GCA_025506515.1 of Flaveria trinervia. NCBI lineage: Eukaryota > Viridiplantae > Streptophyta > Magnoliopsida > Asterales > Asteraceae > Flaveria > Flaveria trinervia. Next base: position 53,424,654 of record CM046445.1, on the reverse strand, counting down.
GCTTAATTGGGTCATCTTCTTAGCTGATCAAGAAGGAAAAATACAATCTTACTGCCAACAATAATGGGACCTCAATAAAGTTAAGTTTGGCTGCATTGGTTCAGGGGGAGTTTGTTGGACCAAAAGACCAATGAGCCGGATCAGAAAAAACTTAAGTCCCACAAACGTCACAACAACATGCTGAAGTCCCCAACAGCTGAAGACAAAGTCTGAACAAGTTGAAGACAAGTCTGAACCAAGTGCTGAAGACAAAGTCTGAAGACAAAGTGCTGAAGACAAAGTCTGAACACAAGTACGAAGACAAAGTCTGAAGACACAAGTGCTGAGACAAAGTCTGAACCAAGTACTGAAGACAAGTCTGAAGACACAAGTGCTGAAGACAAAGTCTTGAAGCAACAAGTCTGAAGACCAAGTATCAGACGTTGTCACAACAGCTGAAGAGGTCTTCTTCAGTAGTTGTGACGGTTTTCTTTCAGTAGTTTTATGTTTTTGTTTCAGTAGTTTTGTAAAATGACTGAAGAACTTGTTCTTCAGTCGTTGTAGTTTTAGTAGTTTCGTATCAGTAGTTTATGGTTTTATACTTAGCACTCTGATATGTTCTCCGTAGTTGTGACATTTCAGTAGTTTGTTAGTTTTAGTTAGTTATTTTTGTAACAAATCTGCCGATGTCACTATCCCGGGATATCAGCAGTGATTGCACTCTATATAGGAGTGTCACCCATTGTAATCGTGGAATGATTAGCAGAAACATTATATTATTGACACATTCCTTTCACAGAATATCTTCTCTCTTTACAACCTATTTGTTCTTAAGGCTACGTATATCAAATTCTGCTATAAGTTGTCTATTCTTGTTCTATTCCGCTACGTTACACTCTAATCCATCAACTGAGATCACTGATCCTGTCACCAGAGTGATCAGTATTGTCACAACAGCTGAAGTTATTAACTTCAGTAGTTGTGATGGTTTTCCTTTTCAGTACTTGTAATTTACCTTTCAGTAGTTTATAGTTTCAGTAGTTTTAGTTCAGTAGTTTTATGTTCTTGTACTTAGCATTCTCTGAGATGTGATCAGTTGTTGAGAACATTCTCAATTGTTTGCATATTTTCAGTTGTTTGTATAATTCTGTTAGATGTCACTATCAAGTGACATCAGCAGACTTCATTCCTATAAAGGAATGTTGACCTAATTGTAACGGTGTGACTTTCAGCCACCACGAAAGCATTTGAATGAAATATTCCTTTTGCAGAATTCTCTCTCTCTATAACCGTGTGCTATTCCATTGAATATCAATTGAGTTCTTGCTAAATTTTCTAATTCATTGTTTGAATTCCATTGCAATCTACTCTAATTAATCAAACTTAGATCACTGATCATAACAAATGGTATCAGAGCAGGTTAATCATTGATCGATCTAACAATTGATCATTGAAACTGCTATTTCGATATCTAAGTTTGATCGAATTAGCATATTTTCAAGAACTGGTTATAGAGATTGAATTTCTGCTGCTTTCGGTTATTTGCTTTGAGATTCCTCTTGGTTCGTATTGAGTTTGTTGTGTTTTGCGCTAATTGGTTAAACTTAATTGAATTTGATTGAATCTAAGAATGACTACTCCTTCTAATGACCCTCACAATACTGGCTCCTCAACCAAGCCTCCGATGCTGGTTAGGACTGAGTATAACATATGGCAACAAAGAATGCTCCATCACCTGTCTGTTAACAGTTCAGGTTGTGGACATCTGTGGTACATGGTCCACACAAGCCTATGGTGAACAATCCGGAAACCAACCAAATGGTTCCGAAGAAGAAGGAACAATACTCAGATGAGGATCGAAAACTGTTTGAGATTGATGCTAAAGCCCATGGAATTCTGGTCCATGGCACTGCCGAATGAAATCTATTCTGGGCTTATGCATCATGAAACTGCTCATGACCTCTGGAATGCATTGAAAGAACAATTTGGTGGAACAGATGAGGTCTTAGCAAACAACAGAGAAATCCTTGCCCAACAATATGAGACATTCTCTCATAGGAAGGGTGAGACACTGACTCAACAGTTTGAGCGTTTTTCTTGTTTGATCTCTGAGCTGAAAATGGTCAACATGAATACACTAATAGCCAGATGAACAACAGATTCCTCAGATCACTGCCTGAGAGATGGGACACATATACCATTGTCCTACGCTCCAGTGCAAATCTGGATAGCCTATCTCTCACCCAACTCCATGGGAAACTGCTTACATTTGAAAGAGAGATAGAGTAGAAAAGGAAACTGGCATCATCAGGAAAGCTCACTGATGACTTTGTACAAGGGAACACTGCCTTGGTTGGTCATGAGTCAGAATATGCTGCATCAGAAAGCCATTATGATGAGCATATAGATTTCTCTTCAAACAGTTCTGATCATGCATTTGTTAGTGTTGATAGTCAGTCAGGCTATAATAGTGACAATTTGTGCTTCATTATGGATGATTTGAAAGGTATTGCTGATGATGACTTAGAAGAGATGGATATTCTGAGCCAAATGGCCTTGATTAATATCAGATCTCAAAAGTTCTACAAGAGAACTGGTAGGAAATTTCCAGGACTCTCTGGCAAAACCAAAGTTGGTTTTGACAAGAGTAAGTTGAGGTGTCACAAATGCCACAGGCTTGGGCACTTTGCAAGAGAGTGTAGATCAACTGGATCTAACTCCTCTGCACCCTTTGTGACTTTTCCAAGCAATAGTTCACAAACAGAGGGCAACATCCTGCTAGTTCTGGTCATCACTCACACCTTCTATCTCCTGCATATTTTGTCCCTCAGGGTCCAATGCCATATCCATATCCCTGCTATTACATGCCACAGCCAAATCAAGTTCAAGTTCCTATTGCACAACAACCTCAAGCCTTACCTGAGCCTCAACCATCTCAATCACAACCTCATCATAGCTTCTTCACCCCTGGTGCTATTGACTGGAGCAGTTTACCAGATGATCTTTCTGGTAATGACAATTATTGATGGTCAACATGGTGGTGAACATCCATTTGGGAATCTTGCTCTCATGGCCCTGGAGTCTACTGAGGGTTCATGCTCCAATGCATCTTCATCACAGGTAACCCAGGTATCCTCTGAGGCTAAGGCCAAGCTATGTTCTGAATCTTGCATAGCTGCATTTATCTCTATTAGAGAGGCAAATGTAGCTTTAATAAATAAAATCTTGAGCTTGAGCAAAATCTTTCCAAAAGAAAAGCTGATTTTGAGTCTATCCTTAAAGATAAAGATGATGAGATTTATAAGCTTAAATGCCAATTAAATGATGAAAAGGCTAAGCTTGAGGTCATTTTTGAGAACCACAGAGATCTCAAAGAAACACTTGCAGCTACCCAAGTTGAGTGTGACCGCTGGGTATCATCCTGCAAGGGATTTGAAATGCTTCTCAGCAAGCAAATAGCTTTGAATGTGAAGTTTGGAAGGTTACAATCACATTGCACCACCTACAGATTTTACTCCAAAATCAATAGTAAAACCTAAAGGTGAAAGTAATTTCCAAACCACATCATCATGTGTATCATCCTCAAGAGAACCCAAAATCATAAGATGAAATCAGTGTTGATACCTCAGCAAATCAATTGCCTGATGGGTTAACTACTGATAAGCACATAAGCTGAGTACTTCAGATGTTGTCCCTCAAAGTACCTCAAGTACTGAAGGGCAAGTAACAACATCTGAAAAGCATTTCAAATCAACTGAAATAAAAGGATTAACAATTGCTGAGGAATCTATCATACGGTCTTTCAGGACGGATAGAGAACAGTTGAAGAACAAGTCTTCAGTTGTTACAGATCCTTCTATACTTAACACAAGTACTGAAAGGAGGAAAGTACTGAAGATCACACCTTCAGTAGTTTCCACTTCAGCAGTTGATCAATCCAAGATGAAGAATAAGCCATGTGACATATGTGGTAAATTCAATCATCTTTCTGATGAATGTTGGTACAAAAAGGGTTCCAAACTCAACAGAGATAAGCTTCTTAAAATGAGATGGATCAAATGAAAAATGAGTTGGAGACCAAGTTTGTACCATAGTCATCCCAAATTGATAAACCCAAGGCTTCACCCAAATCCAAAAAGAAGGATAGGGTTTATCATAAAACAGCTGATAGTGTTCCTCATGATAAAAATCAGACTAAGTCTATGAATTTAAGGAGGAAATGGTGGGCACAAGAACTCATCAAAAACAAGTACTGATGTGTCACAAGAGCTGAAAGCTTTAGCTACAAATCAGACACAACTTGTTATGATGGTTCAGCATTGTTGGGGAGAGTTAACCAACTAGATGCACCTGTGATCAAACCACTGAAAAGGTATTCCAAGCCCAAATCCAAGGAATCCATTTCAGCACCATCTCCACCTTCATCAGTTGTTAATCATGAGAAACAAGTTATGGTTAAATCTGTTGATGAAAACAGACCCAAAACCAAAAAGGTTTGGGTCTCAAAACCTAACTAGTTCCTTGTGATGAATGCAGGGTTCTTCAGCATGCCAAAGAAGCATCTGGTATGTAGACAGTGGAGGATCTATGCATATGACAGGGAGCAGTTCTCTTCTTAATGACTACTCTCAAGGAAAGAAGGGATTTGTTCATTTGGAAATGATGCTAAGGGTTACATCATCAGAAAGGATATGTGTCTAATGGAGAAATCAGATTTGATGATGTTAACCATGTGGAAATCTCAAGTATAATCTACTGAGTGTCAGTCAGATGTGTGATAAAAGGGCATGTTGCACTTTTCACAAGCCAGAACTGCAGGATTCTGTCTTCCATGTTCTGAGGCTGATTGACAAGGTATTGGATGAACATACTCTCCTGAAGGCCACAGGATGGAAGAGTATATGCCTGGATTTGTCAAAGAAGATTGATTTGAAGGGTCATCCTTGCTTGTTCTCCAAAGCCTCTCCTCAGGAATCTAACTGTGGCACAGAAGGCTGGGTCATGTAAATCTCAAAAACATGAATCAGCTGATCCACAATAGTTTAGTGAGAGGTCTACCAATAAAGGAGTTCCACTGTGATGAAACCTGCACTGCTTGTTTGAAAGGAAACAGCACAAAGTCTCATTCCCTCCTATTGAAGAACCTAAGTCACTGCCTGCTTGCAGTTACTGCACATGGATCTATTTGGTCCTGTGAGAGTGATGAGCATGGCAAAGAAGAAATACTGTCTGGTAATTGTGGATGATTACTCCAGATTTGTATGGACTTTCTTCTTGCATTCAAAGGATGAGGTTGCTCAGACGATATAAACTTTGTGTTGTATGTTGAGAAGCAGTATTCCCTATCAGTCAAGTGTATAAGGAGTGATAATGGAACAGAAATCAGAAACCATACACTTGATGATTTTTATCTCTCAAAGGGAATCAAGAGGCATTAGCATCCCAAGGACTCCAGAACAAAATGGAGTAGTGGAGAGAAAGAACAGGACCCTAATTGAAGCTGCAAGGTCCATGTTGGCTGACTCTGGTTTGCCATTGACCTTTGGGCTGAAGCTGTCAACACAGCTTGCTATGTGCAGAATAGAGTTTTAGTAAGTCAGAGGTTGATGAAGACTCCATATGAAGTTCTACATCATTGGCTCCTCTAATTTCATTCTTCAAAGCCTTTGGGTGTCCTTGTTTCATTCTCAACACAAAGGATCAACTCCACAAATTTGATCCTAAGGTGGATGCAGGGTATTTTGTAGGATATTCATCCACATGCAAGGCTTACAGAGTCTTCAACTGCAGAACAAAGATAGTTGAAGAAACCTTGCATGTGAAGTTCAATGAATCTCCTAAGGATAAAATTCCACAAAACCCTATGGAGTTGTTTGATCTGGATATACTGCAATATGTTCCCTATCAACCTCCAGCTGTTGCAGATCATGTGAATAAATTTCTTTTGCAGCAAGTCTTCCACCTGGTGGTACTGAAGATGATGATGATATCAGTACTCACCTTTTCAAGTTTAGTGATCAACTGCCTGAGTCCACTAAACTTGATGTTCCTGGTTCAGCAGCTCCATCCACACAAATGCTGATGAGATTTTTGACTCCTCTACATCATTTGAATTGCCATCTCATACTTGGTTTCAAGAGTCTGGATCAACATCTGTGCTGTGAACCTGCTACAAACACTTGCACTGATCTTATAGTGTACCAAGAGCTGAAGAATCACCCCATGTCTCAAATCATTGGTGATATCAATGCTGGTGTCTCAACCAGAAGTCAATTGTCCAACTTCTGCTTCTATGCTCTCTTCATCAGTCAGCTAGAGCCAAAGAACTATCATGTTGCTTTAAGAGACAATGGATGGGTTGAAGCCATGCAGCTTGAGCTACTTCAGTTCAAAAAGCAGCAAGTGTGGGAACTGGTTCCTCTACCCCCAGGTAAGTGTGCAATAGGCACTAATAAGTGTGTGTTTAGGAATAAAACTGATGAAATGGGCTTATTGTCAAGAACAAGGCTAGACTGTTGTATAGGGTTTTCACAAGAAGAAGGTATTGATTATAATGAAACCTTTGCTCCTGTAGCCAGACTGGAGGCAATTAGATTGTTCTTAGCCTATGCTGCATTCCACAATCTTAAAGTTTTTCAAATGGATGTCAAAAGTGCTTTTTATATGGAAAATAAAAGAAGAGGTTTATGTTGTCAACCACCAGGTTTGAGGACAATAACATCCTGATTGGGTGTATAAACTTGATAATGCTCTTTATGGGTTGAAGCAAGCTCCTAGAGCCTGGTATGAAACACTTTCAATTTTCTTCTTCAAATAATTTCACTAGAGGCTCCATAGATAAAAATTTGTTTATTAAGAAAGTGGATCAGCATAAGCTACTTGTTCAATTTATGTTGATGATATAATTTTGCATCCTCTGATCCCAATTGTGTGATGATTTTACAAGTTTAATGAAACAAAATTTTGAAATGAGTGCAATGGGAGAATTACAGTTCTTTCTAGGCTTGCAAATCAAACAAAAGGTGAGGGAACCTTTTCATCAGTCAAAATATACAAAAATCTTTTGAATAAGTTTGATTTACAAAACTGTAAGCCCTGTTCTACTCCCATGTGCAACACCACACAACTGGATGGTAGATCAGAAAGGTAAAGCTGTTGATGAAACACTTTACAGATGTATGATTGGGTCCTTGATGTACTTAACAGCTTCTAGACCAGATATTATGTTTGCAACTTGTGTTTGTGCTAGATTTCAGGCTGCTCCTAAAGAGTCTCATTTGATTGCAGTCAAGAGGATCTTTAGATATCTGCAAGTTACACAATCTAGGTCTTTGGTATTCCACTGGACACTCTTGCAAATTAGTTGCTTTTTCTGATAGTGACTATGCAGGATGTAAGTTAACCAGAAAGTCAACTTCTGGTGGATGTCAATTCCTAGGCAACTGTTGATTTCTTGGCAGAGAGAAAACAAACATATGTTGCTACATCCACTGCTGAAGCAGAGTACATGCTGCTGCAAGTTGTACATCTCAGGTACTCTGGCTTCAGAACCAATTATTGGATTATGGCATTACAGAGACTAAGACTCCATTGTTAATGGATAGTGCTTCAGCTCTGTGTATTGTCAAGAATCCAGTCCAGCATTCTAGGACCAAACATATAGAGATCAGACACCATTTTATTAGGGATTGTTTTGAAAAAGGTCTGATTGATCCAAAGTTTGTGCCAAGTGCTGATGAGCTTGCAGATATTTACTAAGCCTTTGGACAGTTCAACTTTCCAAAACTTGTGTTAAGGCTTGGTATGCTGCAGCTAGAATAAGTGACAACTACTGATGATCTCAGTAAACAAGTACTGATGACCATTAGTAACATGTCACAAATAAGTACTGATAAGTTTTATTCTCAGTTGTTTCATAACTACTGAAGATTAAATTACTTAAAAAGTATTGTACTTTCTGTTAAAGAAACTGATGCAGTTACAGCTACTGATGTAGCTAAAACTACTGATGTCAGTAAAAACAGTAAGTACTGATGTCCTATGAAACAACTGAAAACAGCTAAAAAGTCTGATAAGTAAGTGTTGAGGACAGTATGAAACAGCTGAAAGCTAAGAATTGACGAAAAATACTGATGAGAATTTTCTCTTCAATCGTTTCCACAAACTACTGTTTCACCTTTAACAACTGATGACAAAACCATGTCTTCAGTAGTTTCACAACTACTGATGACTAACACCAAGTCCTCAGTTGTTTCTACACCTGAAGACGAAACCAAGGTTTTCAGTAGTTTCATAACTACTGATGACCAAAACAAGTCTTCGGTTTTCAAATGTCTGATAGTTAAAACCATGTCTTCAGTGTTTTCATACAACTAATGACAACACCAACACTTTCAGTCGTTTTCTTTTCAGCCTTTTCTTAACCTATAAATACTTGCACTTATAGCCGAACGTTTCATTAGCCGTTTTCTATCCTTTTCTCTCTCAACAATGGCGACCATGAAACTCAAACCCAGACACAAACTGTGTTTCCTACCTCTCGAAATCGGCCTTTTGGAACAAATTGATAGTGCCATCGATCTTATGGTGGATTCCCAATACAGAACCGCCTTTCTTTTGAATCCTACCATATACCCGATTCTTAAACCAATTCTGGACCAACGTCTCTGTAACAACTGGTGAAAATGATAGCCAATCACTCTCCAGTCATGGTAACCAGAAACAGGTGGTAATCACCCCTGACATCATTCACAAAACCTAAATTTGCATGATGCCACCTGTATTATAGAATACCCGAAAGGCACCTTGATATGTCTTTCATCAACAAGGGTATGAAGGAGACTTAAGTGCTACAACCATTCTCAAAAAGCACTTCCATGATGCTGAAAGACTTATCTTCCACATGGTGAATGTCTGCCTTGCTCAAAGACATCTTCATGGGATCAGATGTCCTCAAGATGGCAACAGGTATTGTACTCTATCTTTGAACGACAAACTCTAAATTTTTCTGAGATAGTGTTTATGGAACTTAAGGATCTGGCTCAGAAACCTGTGACAACAGATGGCTACTATATCCTAGGTTTCTGATGGCCATAATTTAAATCAATTAAAATCTGAAGGCCTTGTTGGTCTTGGAGTCCCTGCTCCAGCTGTCTTAGCTGAGGTATACTCCAGGCATAACTCTGACCTACTCTCAAAGGGGCTGCCTGGCTGCTCAAACCCAAGCAGAGGGAACCCACAGCCTCCACCTCCAGATCCAAAGTCCCCACCAAACCCAAACCCTAAAAGCCCAAAAAGGCTACTCAAGGAGATGAGTCCCTGAGGATGCCCCTGTACCACCAATACAGGAAACACATACTGGTTCTAACCCCCAGTCATGTCAGAGACTCAACCAGCTAAAACCGCACAGGTATCCTCTCCACAGGATCCTGTTGCAACCAAATTTGGGGATACCACATTACTGGAACCTATCTCAGTTGATAAGGTTACCATTGAAAAGCATCTCTCACCCGGGTGCAATCTGCTTCTAACCAATCTCCCAATGCAACCGCCCTCAAAGCCCAACCTTATAGTTGCTAAAGTGCTGAGTCAGCTGCATTCCTCACCCCCTCCCCAGAAACCAATTACCACTGGGAATACCTCAACGATTGAGGGGGAGGACCAAAATGTTGCTGATAACCACAGCACAGGGGTTTAATGTTCAATCTCCAAGTGTAGAAGAGGAGGTTAGACATCTGGTCAGGCTGCCACTTCTACTGATTCAGCAAATGAACAGGATGAAGTTGGTAACATATATAAGACCTCACCAGAGGCAACTACCAATGAAGGACAAAGTCCAGAGGCAGGAAGTCCCCAGAACCAAGAACAAGGGGCACATGCATATACTGATCTACACTCAGGGCATGTACATCTGATTTAATCAGGAGGTCAGATGATTCAGCAAAGACTGATGATGACCTGGGCTTTTTCTTTGATGTCTTAGCCCATATACAATCCTAGAGACTGAGGTAAGCAGACTCAAAGAACTGCTAGCCAAAATGTCTCAGGATAAAAGTCCATCTGCCCAATAAACCCACAGATGGCACCTTAATTTGAAGGTTCACCAAACACACAGCCAATACACTTAACTAGGCCACCAGCCACTACTTTTCGCACCACCTCTCAAGGACAGAACCCCTTGAGCAGATGGTTGCAACCTTTCAAAGCTCTTACCTCTCATCACTCCCATCATCACTGAGATAGTATATAAAGCCATTGATGAGAGGATCTCCTCAAATCTCCAAAACTCATTGATGATGTTGTTCACAAGTCACTTTCTGCCTTTCAAGCCCCTGATCCAATGCACCCAAAAAGGGGGAGACTACCAAGTCTAAGGCAGTGAAAGAAAGAAAAGGAAGAGAGTAGAAGATGAGAAAGAACCAGAAAAAGAAAAGGAGTTGGAGAAAGAACAAGAACTGATCTCAGAGAAACAGCTGATCACAAGCAAGAGCTTAGCACAGACAAAAGCGGAAAGATTAGCTAATCACTTACAAAGGAAGAGAAGAGCTGAGTCAAAGTCTGATGGAGAAAAGTCCTTAGAAGATCTAGTCAAAGAAGCTGATGAAGCTCACAGCAGATCTATGGACAAAACAATAGATCAGCTCTTCAGAAAGGGTCATGACACAGCTACATTAGATGTTGAGATCAGAAGGCTGGAGATAAATGAAATTCAAGCAAGATGGGCTAGTTACAGTGTGATGGATAGGGAAAGGTTGGAGATTATGATCAGGTTTATTGCCAAATATCTAGGAAGATCATTGACAGAGATGAAGTCTGGTCCAAAGACAGTATCTTGGAAATAACCAAGAAAATCTGTTCTGCTGGAAGCTACAACAAAGGGTTGATCATCGAAGCACTGGATGAAGTAGGTGAGAGAACTGAGATGGCAAAGCTCTCAAAAGCCAACTCACCACTAAATTGCTAGATCAGCCTTCTCATACTCCCACTCAAAAACAACCTCAAAGCAATCATCTCTAAAATCTGCCAATCTATCCCTAAACCAAAACCACCCACAACTCAACCCACAAAACCAATTCCATTACCTCAAAACCATCTCAAACCACACCCAGTGATACACCCAGAAGGAGGAGAAGGGTGTTGAGGGTAGAAGAAGAAGAAAAGAAGAGGATGAGATGAAGATAGTCTGCCAATCTCTACTGTTCTCAAACTTAAAACACTGAGCCCAGAAGTCAACAGATGATCACACCTGACTTGCAAATGCAAATGGTGAAAGTGAAGATTGAAGAAGAAGAAACAACAGAAGCAGCATGATGAGCAATTTCTCAAATGGTTGACAAGGACTTCCCTCAGTCCTCATCCATTCAAGAAATGAAGAAACAAGCTCTGAGGCTGTACACTCTTAGGCATACATTCTAACATCAAAGAGAAAGAGTGAGGATTGGCCAGACCCCAGGGTAAGTTCCAGAATACACAAGAAGAACATACCAAGTAGATATCATGGCCAAGTGAAAAGACTTTGAATGCTGCAATTATGTTGGCTATGGTAGTCTCACCCTGGGAGATTATAGAAGAATTCAAGAGAGCACACAACTCAAAGACAACCCTCAATCTCTACTTGAGAACAAATGATCAAGAAGGGGTTGTTATACAAGAGACTTGAAGATCTTCAAAAGAGTGAACTCCAGTTGTTGCTAGAAGGCTCTCATCCAGATGAATTCGCATACAGAGAGATCACAACTGTTGAGTTGAAGAATGGGAAGACAGTAGGTATCTGTCTGAATATTATGGCCCTGAGTTCTTCTTTGAGGGAGAAGAAGAAGAATCACCAAGGAGGAACAAGTTGTTCTCCTTGGCCTATGCAGAGAGTCTTACAGACTCATCAATGGGAATTAGGTTTCATGGTAGGACAAGACTCTGTGTCCAGTTTCCCCAAGACAGAGTTCCCTTCCACACTTAGCCAATCAAAAGATCAAAAACCTTTTCCCGACCTGTGCTTACATGATTACCTCTGAAGCTGATCAAGAGGGTGTTTTGCCAAGAATAAGTGGATCATCAATAAACTTAGAGGTTTTGGCTGCATTGGTTCAGGGGGAGTTTGTTGGACCAAAAGAACCAATAAGCCTGATCAGAAAAACCTCTAAGTCCCACAGACATTACAACTGCTGAAGAAGATCACAACAGTTGAAGACATCAGTTGATTACAAGGTCTGAAGACAAAGTCTGAAAGTAAAGTACTGAAGACAAAGTCTGAAAGTAAAGAACTGAAGACAAAGTCTGAAAGTAAAGTACTGAAGACAAAGTCTGAAGCTATCAGCTGAAGACAACGTCTGAAATAGAAGTCTGAAGAACAAAGACTAAAGACAAAGACTGAAGACCAGAGTGATTAGTATTTGTCACAAGAGTTGAAGTTATTAACTTCAGTAGTTGTGATGGTTTTCCTTTTCAGTACTTGTAATTTACCTTTTAGTAGTTTATAGTTTTAGTAGTTTTAGTTTAGTAGTTTTATGTTCTTGTACTTGGCATTCTCTGAGATGTGATCAATTGTTGAGAACATTCTCAGTAGTTTGCATAATTTCAGTTGTTTGTATAATTCTGTTAGATGTCACTATCAAGTGACATCAGCAGACATCACATTCCATATATAAGGAATGTTGACCTAATTGTAACGGTGTGACTTTCAGCCACCACAAAAGCATTTGAATGAAATATTCCTTTTGCAAAATTCTCTCTCTCTCTATAACCGTGTACTATTCCATTGAATATCAATTGAGTTCTTGCTGAATTGTCTAATTCATTGTTCGAATTCCGCTGCAATCTACTCTAACTAATCAAACTTAGATCACTGATCCTAACAATTAACCAGAATGCAATTGGACCATAAGAATGAGTAAATTCACATGATTGGATCATAAGAATGAACCAATCGCATGAATGGAGGTGACCGAATAAGACAGTCGCACGACTGACACATAGTCGCACGATTAAAAGTGACCGACTGTGCCAGTCACACGAATCAAGAATGTGACTAGGTTCAGTCGCATGACTGAAAGAAAATCTAGTATAAATATAGGGGGAGTCGGTCGCAGACGCCCATTCACCCCAATCGCTCACTTTATCGCACGAAGTACCGTTACACTACCCAATTTTCTTTTGACTGTTCTAGACTACTGATTGTTGTGATCTAATGATTTCTAGTGTTTATCCATGTAATGCGCGATAATATTCACTCCATAGTTAAATCAATTCGTGCCCTAATGATCGAATTTAAGCCCTAAACTTAACCGAGACTTAGTTTGCCTAAGAAACCTATAAAACTAAGTATATTGTTCAAATAAAGGTTACTAGGTGTTATGTTAGTCATTCGCGAAACTAATGAGCCAAACCACAACGTCTAACATTAAGTTTTGCTCAAAATTTGAATTTGAATGGAAAAACAGTCTGTCATGTGTATGGACACCCTGATTAACTTCAATCGCACGACTGAGTTGGGCGAATGGCTCAATCGCATGACTGAACTATGCGTATGAGTTCAGTCGCACGACTGGTGTAAACACATGGGATAGCATACGACTAGCCAAGTCGCATGCTCAGTCGTACGTATGAGCTCATTCGCATGACTAGATCTCAGTCGCACAGTTCATTCGCACGACAGAATAGAAGATTTCATGTCCAATGAATCAAATTGTTACTTATTGACACCCACTAACGTTTATTTGCATTGTGTAACAGATGGCTAGTCGTTGGACTATGAGCACAAAGCATAACATTTGAGCTCATCTGGATCTGACCTCTCGGAACGCGGCTGGTTTCTCAGGTATTATTACATTCTTAAGGAGATCGAGGATCTTCTGTGCTATATCGACTTCGTGCACTCGATACCGTTTAGTTCAGTAGGCTTTCTTGGAAAGCGCTATTGTCGATAGGTCCTCAAATCCCCACTGCATTAGGAGCTCCATTTTGGTCAGGCTATAGAGATCACTAAGGACAATCTCAGGACAGTCTTGGAGTTTGGGGATGATGTTGACTGCCCTATACGACTACACCCACTGACTGTAGGAGGCTGTTTTCTGTGGGTCAAGTACTCGGGGGATATCAAAGCAGGTGTGCTCAACAAGAGAAACCTGTGCCCCCAATTTAAGTACTTAGCCCATGTACTGCTTAAGTGCATTGCCTCAAGGAAGGGAGGCTTCAATGAGTTATCTGATCAGATTCAGAATGCCTATGTGGCATTGGTGCTAACCATCCGTTCAGCTTCTCAAGGATGATCTTCACCTACCTGGTGGAGAACATCGAGGCGAAGGGCAAGGAGGGCTTTTGCATGTACCCTCGCTTTATGCAGATGATTATTGACCAAAAGCTCCCTTTGCTACCAAAGGAGAAGGAGGATGTCGTGGTGCTCGAGGTCATGGATGACACCACCCTTGGGAGGATAAAGGTGTATAGGGGGAAGCAGGTGAAACCCCCTGTTAGACGACTGTTTGGGCATCTACCCCGTAAGGATTATGTGGAACCAGCTCGAAGGAACTGGTGCCACGATGATAGTGACTCAAACAATGAGCAGAATATGCTCCCCGCTGATAATTCAGATGATGATGATAGCAGTGATGGGGGAGATGCTGGCCCCACTAATCTAGGGCCATTACTACTGATATGAGATCTCCATCATCCACCTGAGGAGGAGCAGAGACTATGGATTCCATCAGGACTTACGACCTGATGAGGAGGAGGAGGATGATGAGGAGCCGTTGACTCGAACGGTGGGCAGCAAGGTGGTTGCCACTGAGTGAGGGATTCGGGCAGTTGGAGGACGCCCGGGCGAGTCTGGGGAGACTACGACTGATCCTACCTACACCCCAGATTAGCCCAGCATCCCAGGGGGAGCATCCTCCTCAAAGGGTTCAAGGAAAAAAGAATGGCTCAGCCTCACGGGATGACACCCAAGAGACGGAGGTACACGTTGATCACTACCTCTTCCCCCACTACCACCACAGCTACCACCACCACTACCTCACCCACCACACTACTACCACTCCACCCACCATTACTACCACACCTCCACCTACCACTACCTCACCCACCACCACTACTACCACTCCACCCACTAATATACCACCACCCATATTCACCATTGCCACCACTACCACCACCAGCCACCAAGTCGGACCATCATCCCACCCATCATTCACTACAAGATCATCTTTGCCCCCCATTGGGGTAGAGGAACAGCTGTTAGCACTCAACCGAATGGTTCTGAAGCTATTGGTTGCTGATGAAGAGAGAGTTGCCCAACTATGTCAACTTGTGGAGCTTAATGCTACCCAAGCTCGGCAGATATCACAACAAGCTTAGTAGATAGCCCAACTCCAGGAGCAAAATGACCAAATAGCTAAGAGGATTGAGGAGTTGGAGGCTACAAACAAGACCATCATGCTCAAGCTTAAGGGATCAAAGGATGAGCCACTCAAGATAAGAGAAGGAGATGATGATGATGATGATGATGATGATGATGATGATGATGATGATGATGATAGTAATGATGATGAGGCCAGTGATGATGAAAAGACAAGGGAAAGGCAGAAGGATGATGATCATGAAGAAGGAGATGCAACTGCATCTACCTCAGCTCAGGGTCAAGAGATACATACCAATAGAAATCAAGACCAAGGAGCCTCATCTTCTGCCCCACCTACTGACGTGCCTGCTATACAAGACAAAGTAATGCTTAGAAGTTTATGTATTTATAAAAACATTTGAACTTTAATATCGTATTAATATTATGTAATTAATGTTTATGCATCTTCATCAAATGTTTGATTGTCTTGATTAATTATTAACAATTGTTGTGTTACATGTTTAAATCAAGCAAATCAATCATCTCAGCAAGATGAGTATGATATTACTCCCCTTCAGCAAATCAAGTCTCAACTTACAATGATTCTTGATTTGCAAGGGATCGTCAGAAGGTCAGAAAGCTAGACTACTGAAGAAGGACAAATTTCATGACCTTACTGACGAACAGTTTGCTAAGATGTTCTAGCTCAACCCGGACGAGATTGTCAAGGACGCTCCTACTTTTGAAGATACAAGTGACGAGGAGCTCAATGACATAGATGAAATCGAGATCGAGGAGGTCACTACGGACCATTATCTAGAGTATGCAGCAGAGAGGGAAATGTAGTCCCCAATCTGGGTGATACTCTCGTCAGTGATACGTTTGAAAAACTAGATCAGATAGAGCAAGACTCCGAGAAGAATAATGATCTAGCCCAAGCCTCAGGCACCGGTGTCAACATCAAAAAGGCTAAATGGGCGGCTTGTTTTGCAGAGATTCGAGCCCAACGTACTGCTCTAAAGCCGGGTGCCTACACCAAGCTCTACAAAGTGAAGAAGCATCTAAAGGTGTTAGGAAAGATTATAGCTTGGGCATATTTTGAGGATCTAAACATGTATGCTGTGAAGAGTGAAAAAGGCATAGAGTACTTTAGATTTCCACACGATCTAAAGACTCTTCCCTGTTTTGAGCTCAACCAGCTGGCAGCCTGAAGTTGCTCTATGCTAATACAAAGAACATGTTAGGCTGGTTTAAATCTGCATTGTTCAGACCTCAACAACCGACAAGGTACATCAGACGGTCTGAAGTTGATCCCATTACTGAAAAGCCAAAGATAGTGCACAATGTCAAGAATACCTCTAAGGGAAATGCCATAGGACTTCACTCCACACTTCAAGTGGTAGTAATATGATTGGAGAACAGGTGAAGCGGTCATAGTCTTACATAAGGAAAGCCAAATGGATACTATCCGGGTATTTGACCCTATGTGGCTAACCAACTTGTCTGCTGCTAATGTTTATACATTATACAAGTGGCCACTATTCTATGATTTGCAAGACATTGTACAAGCTCTCCAGTTTCAAAATGTTATAAGGCTTTGTTTTGCATTTGACATACATGCCGGAGCTACTAGAGTGGAGAAGTACAAGAAGTTTGAAGAGCTGATGAAGAATGTTAGACAATGATGTAAACTAGGTCCAAGGAGGAGTTTGTAGATACATGTGTACCTAGTTTAGGAGCTTAATGTAAAATGTCTTTCATGTCTTACATATATGTAATTGAATGGGTATGAATGAAATACAATGTGTGGTTGATGCATATAATGTTTAATATTTCATTGTTTATTGTGTGATAACGCATATTGAACTAACTATATAGGTTTGTGGTTGTTTACATAATTCTTACTCAATAATGATTAAGAAACATGTTTAAACTTAATCGTGTGAAGTTCTCATGCGAATGGACCATACGCATGAATACTTCATACTAATGAACCAGTCGCACAACTGAACCAGGAGACTGGATCAGTAACACAATTGAGACATAAGATTGACTTAGTCGCACGACTGGACCTTCATTCATGCGGATGGATCAATCGCATGCTTCAGTCGCACGACTGAACCATGCTAATGGTCCAGTCGCACGAATGGAAAACCCTAACCTATAAATACCACCTAATTCATGGAAAACATAACAATTCGAATACCTACGCACATAATCGTACCCTAGTCATCCAGAGAATCAAGAAGACATGTTCCAAGTTCATAGATCACAGTTGATCATGTTCTAATCATATATAACGTTTCATTAGTCGTTAGAGTGATCATAACTGTGTTCTCCCTGATTGGATCTCTAATAAAATAGGATTCCACACTATTTGAGTTGGTATACACGCAGAATCGGTTAGTAAACGATCCTAACAGAGAATCTCACTTAGGATCAAATATGGTAATCAAGTCAGAGATTGAATGGTGGAAACTAACAATCAATAAACATTTAATGCAAGAATATACTCATAAATGCTTTGTATATATTGATGAAGGTGATTGATTATAATAAATGCTAGGGTTTTAGCAAGAACAGTAATAATGCACCTAGAGAATAAGTAATGCAAAATATTTTGATTGTCTATATTGTGTCACCTCAGTTACGAGGTTTTCTTTTCTATCAATAGGCAGACACGTTGCCTTTTTACACCAACATCTTCTTCATTCCCTCTATCAACTCATCTTTTTGCCTATCCCACATCTCTTGATTAGTGAGTTTGGTCTTTACCATGCTCAATTCATTAGCCAGTGAGCTGTTAAGGTTACAAATCATATCCTCATCTAAGCTTCTTCTTTCTTCCCTCCTTGGTGTTTTAGTGAATGCTTGATGTCTCTGTTTAGATCTCCTTTCTGATTCTCCTATATCAACTTTCTTCTTCAATCTTTTCTTCTTTTCAACCCTTATCTCTTTAGCCCTTTCATTCACTTCTTCTTCGAAATCATAATCCTTCTCTTTTGCATATCTGTTTGTCTTCTTAGCAGCATCAGTCTATTGTGTTCTAGTTTCTTCAGCTTGTTTATTCTCCGACTAGTCCACCCTTCTAATATAGTTCCATCATTCAGGTGGGTACATGTTTTCCCATAGATGGGTGATCTTCCCCCTAAAGTCATGTCGGACGGCACAACAATCTGCAAAATACGTGGGTTCATCTGCACCAAACTTTTCACCTCCTCGTGTCTTGGCACATTTGGAATTAGATCATCAAAGATCATCTGAAGAATTCTAGGATACAGAAGCCACTTATCCTTCTTCAGGGCCATCACATTCTCTGCCATACAAGCAAATATCAATCTTGCAATGTTTTCCTTTTCCCCTCTACAGCATAACACCACAGCTTTTGCGCAGTCCATGTTCAACCAATCTGATCCACCTTTACGGTGATCTAAACACATAGTAAAGACATGGGCAATGAATCTCCATTCCTTTGAGAGAAAGGAATTCTCGATCTCTTTTCAGGAAACAAAAGTTGGCCCCTCATATCCCATACTCCTGAATGTTGTGAACACCTCAGTATCTGACATAGTAACCTCTTCTCCTGAATCTTCTTCTAGTCTTAGGATCCTTGAAACTGTCTTAGCTGTAATTATCACCTTATTCTCCAAGTCTTTAGCAGTGATCCTTTGGGTGTTCCCTCTCATATTATACTCAGTGGATCTCCTAAATTCTTTGATGTGTAGATCATAGATGGTAGTAGAATGAGAGATAGCATAAGCTATAGGGGATCTTTGTAGCCACCGAATACAGTCTCTAAACCCTGTTGCTTTAGGATGTGTATCATCCAAAATGGTTATGATGTTGTTTCTTTCATCAAACTTTAGATTAGCCATTTAAACCTGAAATACAAATGAAATATATTAGAAAAAAGTATAAAGCAATAATAATAAAAAAATAAGAAAAGAATAAAGAAAAATCAAAAATTATATTAAATTCGCTGACCGAAACTATAGTTTCACAGGATGAGATTTAATTTCGGCAGGTGAAAGTATGGTGTCGCCAGCAAGATCACACCAATTTCGCCCAAACAGTGAGGTAGATTTGACAAGCTGAAAAAATAGTTTCAGCATAGCGAAACTGAAAAACAGTCAGCAAAACTGTAAAGTTCACTCAGACAGCATAACCTTACAGTTTCACTGAGTATTCAAGAACTTTCAGTCAGTTTCACTGGACTATTGGTAATTTCGCTGGACTATCGGTAATTTCACTGGAAGAACAGCGAAGGTACCGTAGAGTCTCAATCTGATTAACTCACAAGGTGATATTATAAACAAGATTAAATGACGGTCCTGAGTTTGAAACTCAGTTGCGAGTATGAATCAAAAAACAATCGATATCAAAATCACAGAATCAAAGAAACACATGAAGAAGTCATGGAACAACCCTAAGAAACCTTACAGTTCGATGGAGTGAAAGTGAGAAGTTAATTTTGCAAACTGACTTAAATAGCATATAGTTTCGCAGGTAGCGAAACTATAGTTTCGCCAAACGAATCTACAGTTTCGCCAAGCGAAGCTACAATTTCGCCAAGCGAAACTCAGATCGAAAATGACATCACACAGGATGAGAATGCTCAGCGAAATTGCAATTTCGTCTAGTGAAACAATTAACGAATGTATAATTTCACAAAACTTTGTTTATAAGAATTAACGTCAATAACAGAGATGTAAATCGATCAGAGATCACATCCTCAAGATATATCTTAGCACAAAGATGACTTTAATCATCAACAAGCAATGAGATCATACCGATAACTGAATCTGATCAAAGTCTTTGAAGGAATTTTGAAATTCTCAAACATATCAATAACGATTGCTGATATGTTTGTCCACTTAAACCCAAGCCTTATCTTTTTCAACAAACAACAGATGATTCATTAAGGTTCCATTAGATGCTTTCAAATTTTAGGACCCCACAATCATTTGGCAAAAAACCTTCACCCAACCTCAAGATTTCTTGAATTTTGATATGATCTTTATAGAACAAGGCTTGTACAGATCTGTGTAAGTGATTATCAACAGAATATTGTATTATGTGATGAATTTATCATTTAGATGATTTAACACACTTAGATCAAGATAGTGAGAGATCTAGGTCTATACTCACGTATAACAAAGGAGATGACCATTTAATCATGTGTGAATGAGAACTCCAGGTTAGTATTACCGTACAGCAGAGGAGATCATCACTCTAGGTCAGTACTACCATACAGCAAAGGAGATAAGCACAAGTACAGACGCATAAATACACCAGACATGATTCAAAGATATGGCTTATAAGATTTGTATCATGGTGGGTGAAAGATCAGTTCTCAATCCAATTTTTGTTGGGACTCAGTTTTTGTGCAGGCCAAAAATGATTGAGTAAATCCAGACATCCTTAAGCATATATTTTAATTTAAATCAAAATGCTACTGTCTACTTTATTCTTCAGGATGAGTCTACCAAGCATATCATTTAAAGAATCTGTTTTATTTTCTTTTATTTTCATTTAAAAAAAAGATGTAAATTAGAGAGCAACATTAGTTACTATCATTTCCCATTTTAAATGCCACTCATGCACAAACGAGCATATCCAGAAGATATACAATCATTTCTCGTCATCTCAAAGCAACTTCCCAGTGTTTTTTATTTAGAACTTATATACACTCCCCCAAATATTTTAATTTAGAAAACCCCTTTATTTTTATAAAGATAAGAGAAAAGAAAAGAGGTTTAAAAAGATATTAGCCCTAGCATAAAGATCAATTCATAAAAGCGAGGTTTATCAAATGTTTTTGTGTAAAGATCTACCTTTTGATTTTTAGTGTTGATGGGAATAATATCGATAAAACCCTTTTCATGTGCATCACGAATTGCATGAATTCGTGTTTCTATGTGCTTGGTTTGAGAATGATGAATATGATTTTTAGCGATCCCTATGGCAGCTTCGTTGTCATAAAACAACGGTGTGTGGAAAAAATTGATTCCATAGTCAATCATCTGGTGTTGTATCCAAAGAACTTGTGAAAAAAACCTAGAGGTAGCAATGTATTATGCTTCCCCTGTAGAGAGGGAAATAGTGGTCTGTTTCTTGCTTTGCCATGAAACCAGACAATTGCCAAGGTATTGACATCCTCCGGTCACCGATTTTCTGTTTAACCTGCAACCATTACAATCACTATCAGAATAAGCATGTAAATCAAAATTCCCACCATAGGGATACCAAAGACCTAAACAAGAGGACCCTTTGAGATAATGAAAAATTCTCTTGACAACCTTTTCATGAGACTCTTTTGGGACCGACAGGTATCAAGCACAATAACCTATAGCAAAAGTGATGTCAAGACGACTTGTTGTAAGATACATAAGGGAACCGATCATAGATCTGTAGAGATGAGGATCAACAGGTTTCCCGTTCTCATCAGGAGTGAGGCACATTTGAGCAGTTAAAGGAGTCATTTTAGGGGATGCATCATCTATTTTGAATTTCTTCAAAATTTCTTTAACATACTTC
The DNA here is from genome assembly GCA_025506515.1 of Flaveria trinervia. NCBI lineage: Eukaryota > Viridiplantae > Streptophyta > Magnoliopsida > Asterales > Asteraceae > Flaveria > Flaveria trinervia. The sequence goes on along the minus strand of CM046445.1, from coordinate 53,402,807 downwards.
TCTTGATGAATGAGAATGCCTTTTGGCTCTTGTTCCACTTGTAATTCAAGAAAAAAGCACATTTCTCCCATCATACTCATTTCAAACCGATTACACATCGCCTCTTCGAACTCCCGATATAACTGTGAATTAGTGGAGCCAAAAATAATATCATCGACATAAACTTAGACAATCAACATTTCACCATTCACTTCTCTCTTGAATAGAGTCATATCGATGGTGCCACGAGAGAAACCATTGCTTAAGAGGTACTATTTAGGGTCTCATACTAGATCTTAGGTGCCTGATGAAGACCACAAAGAGACTTATCAAGCTTAAAAATTTTATCAGGAAAATCAGGATCCTCAAAACCTGGTGGTTGACATACATATATCTCCTCATCAATGTCTCCGTAAAGGAAAGCACATTTGACATCCATCTGATAGACCTTGAACTGTTTATGAGCAATATGAGTGAGAAAAATCTTTATTGCTTTAAGACGAGCGACGGGAGCAAAAACTTCAGTATAATCAATCCCTTCTTCTTGAGCAAATCCTTGCAGAACCAATCTTGATTTGTTATGTACCACAACACTACGATCATCGGATTTGTTCTTATAAACCCATTTCGTACCAATTGGACATTTGTTTGGAGGCAAGTCAATCAAAGTCCATACTTTGAGGTTTCGAAATTGTTGAAGCCCCAATTGCATTGATTCCACCCAGCAAGGATCCTGGGGAGCGGCATGCATGTTTTTTGGGACAGTTGGAGAGATAAAGCAAGAGAAGAGACAAATATTAGTCAAACCGGATTTACTTCACGTCCGTACTCCATCAATGATAGATCCAATAATGTTATCATGAGGATGAACTTTCAAAGTTTTGAAATATGTGGATAAAGGCAAGATGTTTGGAGATGATTCGCTGACAGATTGTGAATGAGTAGATAAGGGTAGGAGAAATGGAACAGGCTGTGGTGAGATAGATGTTGGTGATGAAGGAAGGGATGTAGAAATAGGTGGCGGTGAAAGATGAATGATGGTGAAGATGATGCAACATCAACTAACGTGGCATCATTTGATGAAGAGGTGGAATGGACAGGAGATGGGGTTGAAGAAATGATATTTGTTTGAACATTTAAGATGGACGCATCATCGTTGAAAACTAGAAGATTAAAAAATTAAACACAGTATCGGAGTCAAAGAACCATGCTGGTTCAGATCAAACATTAGAAGAGTTAACGATGCGTGTTCTCTTGTTATATACCTGATAAGCCTTTTGAGAATAAGAATAACCGACTAACACTCATCAGACACGGCACCAAACTTTGTCTTTTGGGATTGAGTATTCAAGAGAGTGCATGAACAACCAAATGGTCAAAAGAAGTCAATTAACGGTTTCCGTTTATGAAAAAGTTCAAAAGGAGTCTTCATTTTGTCCTTGACTATCAACACCCAGTTTAGAACGTATGAAGCACAGTTTACCGCTTCAGCCCAAACGATAATGGGTAACGATGATTCTATCAACATTGTACGGGCGGCTTACGGGCGGCTTCAATAAGAGTGCGATTCTTTTCATTCAGCTACACCATTCTGTTGTGGCGTCCTTGCAGCACTAAATTGTCTTACAATTCCCTTTTGAGCATAGAATGAATCAAGATTCTGATTTTTGAATTCTGTACCGTTGTCACTTCTCATGGCCAAAACCTTTATCTTGCTTTTCGTCTCGACTGAAAGTATTAACTTCTGCAATTCCTCAGCAACCTCTCCCTTGTGAGTAAGAAATCTCACCCACGAATATCTTGAGAAATCATCTGTAACAACAAGACAGAAGGATTTTTTAGCAATTGATTTAACGCTGATTGGGCCAAACAAATCAGTATGTAACAACTCGAGAGGACAAGTTATGCTATTTTCAAGTTTGGGCTTATGTGGTTTCTTATGTTGTTTGCCCTTGGCACAACCCATACATTTTTCGTTCACAGAGAAATCTTTTAAAGGAAGTCCTCTAACAAGATTGTTATTGACTAATTTGTTTATTATTTTAAAATTAACATGGCCCAATCGGCGATACCATAACAGAGACTCAAAGGTTGAAGCTTTTGAAAGAAGACAGGTGGTAGTAGACTTTGACTCCCTTGAATTCATATCAAGAAGATATGTATCATGCTTTCTCAGAGCATGCATACGAACCAAATCTTCTGGAATATCAATCTCTGATTTTAGAAATAGACATTCATCAGATTTAAACAAGACTGGAATGTGTTTATCGCAGATTTGAGAGACACTCAAGAGATTAAACGCAAGCTCAAGGACATGACTTTCTCCAAAGTTAAAGAACCGTTGTATACTTCTCCTTGACCAATCATCTTTCCACCCTTTTTATCACCAGCAAAATTAACATAACCTCCATTTATAATCCGATAATTGGTCAGCAAATCTTTCAACCCCGTCATATGTCTGGAGCATCCACTATCTACATGCCATACGCTGTTTACAATCTTAGTGGATGACTCCTCATATGGAAGTCCCATCACCACCTTTTCTATTGCTAAGGCCTTTTCACATTGGCACACCGGAGTACTTGACTTGCTTTCCTCAACAGCGATAGTAGAATCATCATATTCCTTTCCTTGCTCAGTGGATAAACTTCCTTCCTTCTTTAGTCCTTCAGACAACTCAACCTCCTCTTTGAATTCCTTGAAATGATCAAATTCATCTTTAGTGTTTGACTTCCCCTTCCCTTTATCATAATCAGCCACCAATGCATGATTAATTTTAGTCCATGTCTCTTCAACCTTCGCACTCCAATCAAGTTAGAAATCAAGGCAGTCTCCTTTTTTGATTCATATATTCCTTCTCCTCTCAATGGTTAATCGTGGAACTCTTGAATTACTGGAATCAGTGATAATTGGTGATGGACATTCACGTTTAAAATGTCCTAATTTTTTACAGTTGAAACATCTGAGTTTGGACTTATCAACTCCCATTTTGAATGAGAGGTTTGGCCTCCGAAGTTCTTTCGTCCAGTGCACTCCATAAATCTCCGAGCTCTAAGAGTCAACATTGCCATTTGCCATTGTATGTTAGTTTTTTCTAGATCATCAGGATCCACCTGATACATATCCTCCATTATCATTCCTTTCTCTTTCAACTCTCCAGCCACAAGTGCTTCATAGCTTTGAACAAACATTCCAAAAAGAGCCATTGTTTATGATGGAACTGAAGTTTCAACATTTGCCTTAGAATTATCCTGATCTCTTCCAACACTAACTTTGCCTCCTGAAAAATTACTTGTATTAACTCCTCCTTGAATTGAAGTCTATATTTGAGAGCTTGTAGCGGATGATAGTAAAGTAGCATTATGAGTAAAACCAGATGTAGGCATCATCGTCTGGTTAAATTCCCGTCTCTTCATATCCAACTGAAAAGATTTAAGCTTATTGAAAATATCCCTTAGCTTGTAATCTATGAACCCTCTTTCTTGCTTTAGTATTCTCACCTGAAGGCTCCACTAAGGTAGGAGAGAGTTTAGTAGCCTGTTAACTTGTTCACTGTTGGAAAGTTTTTCATCGTATTTCTTTAAGGTGCTTGAAACTCTCAAGAAGCGATTTGTGAGATCTGTTAGACTCTCGTTCTTGTATCCAACAAAGGAATTGAATTCCTTCTCTACTTGAATGCTCTTATCCTTTACCAGTTCATCATTACCATCATAGAACTCACAGAAGGCATCATAAAGGGACTTAGCATTTTTATGCTCCACAAATCGATTGTAGATGTCTGGTGCCAAACATAGAGTTAATGCGCCAAAATCTTTCTCGTCATGATCGATCAGCTTCAAATCCTTTTCAATGAAAGTAGACGGGTCCTTATTTTGAGAGACAACATCACCACAGTGACTGTTGGTATGTGAGGACTACAAATAATTGATTCCCATTAATTGTGGTCAGTGTAAAAGAAGAAAGCTTTAAGACATCTCTTTCAATCCTTGAAATTATCACCGTTAATGTGTCTCGGTGGCCTATTGGGAGCAACACTTTCAAGATCGGCAATAGTGATTGAGGTTAACTTTGACATGGTAGTTTCGCTGGGATTGACGTAATTTCAGCAAAAGAAGAAGCAATTTCGTTGAAAATAAAGTAGTTTCACTGAAGAAAGGTAAATTCGCAGACAATTTCACTGAGAAAGCTAATTTCGCTGACTTGTTGTAATTTCGTTCACAATTTCGGCAGCAGTTTCGCTAGCCGAATGTCACAAATAGCTTAGTTTCACCGATAAGTTCACACGGAACAAGCTTGAACTTTCGCTCAAAATTACTTTCGGCAGCAATTTCGCTTGTTAAACCCTGACAAGCACTGATGAACTTTCGTTCAAAGAGAACAGTTTCGCAGAACTATAAGAAACAATTTCAATAGTGATAACACCAGTAGTTTTGTAGAACTACAAGAAACAATTTCAATAGTGATAACACCAGAATTTTCAATAGTGGTAACAACAGTTTTCACGAAAGAACAACCAATTTCGTTGGACGAAGCTTGAACCCTTTTTCCACATGAAATCAATCTGAAATCATCAAAAACTCAATGAACTTGAGATCTGATGATTAACAGAGCTTCCTGTTGCACCTTGAAAGCATCATACATGCCAACTAAATGGGTGAATTGATGATTGCTCAGCTGGAATCCCACAAGTCCAAGAAGTAAGGCAGATGAAGATCTGCAAGGAGAATAACAAATGTTATCTTCCGCATTAGTTAATGCGGAAGACATAACTCTGATGCGGACAAGTGTTTACTCTTCTGCATTGACTAATGCGGAAGACAAAATACTAATGCTGATGAACAAGTTACTCTTCCGCATTGACTAATGCGGAAGTACAAAAGAAGATGCGGACAAGACTTTGCTCATCCGCATTGACAAATGCGGATGACCAACCAAATGCGCATAAGTATTTGTTCATCCGCATTAACCAATGCGGATGACCAACTTACTAATGCGGATGATCAAGTGGAAATGCTGATCAAGATTATCTCATCCGCATTTGTCAATGCGGATGAACAAGCAGAGATGTGGATCAAGACTTAGACTAGTTTCTAATGTAATAGGTCAGGGGTAGTTTAGTCATTTTGTAAATGCATCTTGTCTGCCTATAAATAGAACAATTAACCTCGTACTGAGGTGACGGCTGATAGATAGAGAATTATTGTTGTAATTATTCTCTGTAATTATCAACTTTCATATATCAATACAAACAGCATTTATGAGTATCTTTCTTGCTTTGAATGTTCTTTGATTGTTTGTTTCCGCCACTCAATCATTGACTTGATTGTCATATTCGATTCTCAGTAAGAATATCACTCTTACTTAACCCCAATCAATTGGTATCAGAGCTTTGGCTCTCGATTCTCTTTCAGATCTGTGCATAGACTGAATAGAATTCGATTGATCTGGTGATCAAGTTGCTAGTAGTGGATATCATCATCTCTACTTAGTAAACAACAAGAATACTCCTGTCAAACAGTAAGAAAATTATTACAGAACTCATTTTGAACCTCGAAATAACTGCTTGAACAAGTTGGACTCATCATACAAAATCAATCTTAAAATCAACTAAATATATACTTACACAAATCAACATGGATTCTAATAGTTACTCTGAACTTGGTCATACACCTAAACCTCCCATGCTTAAACACAAATCTGAGTTTAAACAATGGAGAATAAGGTTTAGAAATTATATCACAGGTGTAGATCCTGATTTTTGGATCTCAATATGTAAGGGTCCACATATTCCTGTTACTCTATCAACAGCTCAAGCTGCACTTTACAAGACTGCTAGAATACCTGTTGAAGACTTAACTCTGACGAAGATGACTATAAGAAGATCAAGATTGACCTCAAAGCATACTCAATCTTGACTCAAGCACTCAAGATGGATGTGCTGAAAAGATTGGAAAAGTATGGAACTACTAAAGCTATTTGGGATACACTCAAAATTATGTGTGAAAGAAGCAGTTAGGTTGCTGAAATTAACAAAGACAAGCTGGTCAATCAGTATGAAACCTTCCATCACACCAAAGAAGAATCCATATCAAAAAACTGCACAGATTTGTACAGTTGGTAAATGACTTGGAAATTATGGGTGTTTCTTACAATATTAAAGAACTTAACAAGAAAATGCTTCACAGTCTACCAGAAAGTTGAAAGCAAAATGTCACAATGCTGAAAAATACTCTTGATCTTGAGAATACCACTCTAGACATATGATAGCCAAGATTGAAGCTTTGGAACTTGATGAAGAAGCAAAACCTGAGTGGACCAGGAGTGATTGAGGCAAACAAATTTCCTTCAGAATCTCATTCTGTTGAAAATGCTTTCATCACAGAGGAAGATGATTTCATCTCATCAAGCGATCAAATGAACAATACTGGGTTCATTGCAACTCCACCATTCAATCATCCATCAACTTCAGCTCAAGCACCTAAAGTCTCCACTGCTCCTCAAACCTCTCCACAAGACTTAAAATCAAAAGAGCAAAAGGCAACTTATAATGCCTTTGTTGCAAGCTTTGAAGCATATCTGGGAGGAAGACTCACTTCTGCCCACCTAATTCAGGAAGATTTGGAAGAAATGGATCCTGATGATATTAGGGAGATGGATCTACAGTGGCAAATGGCAATGATTTCTATGAGAGCAAAGAAATTCTTCAGAAAAGGAAGAAAGCTGAGCCTGAATGAGAACACAAAACTTGGATATGATAAATCCAAGGTGAAATACTTCAACCGTGGCATGACTAGCCATTTCTCAAGAGAGTGCAATGCTCCCAAAAGAAACAACTATCCAAGGAACTCTCCAGGCCAATCATCATCACAGCCCAATTCAAGCTATCACTCTAACAATCAACAACAACAGTATCATCATTCTCATCATCAACAAACATACCAGAATCAACCAAGCTGACAAATCAAGCCCATGCAAGCAGTCAGCCTTCTGCCAGTGCCCTTGTGATTTAACAAGATAGGATATGTGACTGGAGTGGTATGCTGAGGAAGTCAAGCCTCAATTCCAGAATCATGCTCTTATGGCTCACATCAATGATGGACCATCTTCAATGCCTACTGAGGTAAAAACTAACCTTTGTAGTGAAAAATGCATAAATGAATTACAAGAGTATAGAGAACACAATATAAACTGGCAGATAAAATTAAAGAAGAAAAAGTGAAGTCAGAAATGATGAAGAGAGACTAAAAAGTTTTGAAATCAAAATCAAATCTCTCATTTCTGACATAGAAAAATTGCATGGTGAGAAATACAATCTTGCAGCTGAAAATGAGCTACTTACTGAAAAGTTAGCTCAAGCTAAAGCTCAACAATCTATGACTGAAGTGAAACTTGAAAAGTTTCAAATGTCTTCAGTCAAGCTGCAAGAGATGCTGGATTCACAAAAGGATCCAAAGGACATGTCAGGGATTGGGTATAATTCATGTCCTCCACCATACAATGACAATGCACTATCATGCCTGACTCTGTTCACTCTCTGAATCAATGAACCTAAAACTATGGAACCTAAATCAGTAGTGAAACAAGTGACAAATCCTCAAAACAAACCCAATGTTATTTTGAAACCAATGAGGATAAAATCAAGTTAGGTCACCCAATCAAAATCAAAGAGTGTTCAAACAAGACAGTGAGTGTCATGAAACCATCAGCCCTGTAAAAGCAATTGTACCTTTTATAAAATTCATACCATCTATTTTACAAGGCAAAAAGAAATATGTCAAGACAGTGAAACCCACTACTAAGAGTAGTTCTGATAATGAGATTGTATCTCCACAAAATTCAAGCAAATCAGAAAAGTTTCACTGAAAGAAACAAACTGTAAAACTGAGTTCAACACATAAAACTTTATCAGACCCTCAGTCATCAAGGTTAAGGCAGGGAGTTAGGTTTGATATCTGTAACAAAGAACATGTTGACAAATTTGAGAAAGAAGTGAGAAATAGGTTGAAGAAACTGAAACAGCCCAGACAACTGAACAAAAGTAGTGTTGTGAAGCAAACTACTAAAAGGGCTGATTATGATTCATCACCTAAAGAAAAGAAAGTGACTTATCAAAAGAAAGTATCAGTTGAGTCACAGAAGGAAAACTCTGATTCAAGAAACAAACAAATGTATTGTGATATTTGTGACATGTTCAATCACAAGACAGATAAATGCTTCTTCAATCAATATTGTTCTATCTGTGATATGAACAATCACTCCACCAAAAATTGCTATTTCAACAAGTATTGTTCAATCTGTGACATGAACAATCACAACACATCTGATTGTTACTTTAATCAGAAGGGGTTGAGAATTCCACAACACAAGCCCATCTCAAAAACATCTATTGTGATGCACTATGTCAGACCTCATCTTCATAATACTCAATCTAGGACACCTAGATCAACAAATGACAGAAATAACTTGAAGGATTTAAGGAAGGGTCAAAGAAGTCATCTCATAATGAAACACAAACTCGACCATCCTAAGCAAAAACCAACTTTTGATAATGAAACTCGGGCTAAATTTTTACAAAGAATTAGAGACCAACGATTTCATTATTCATCTGAATCCTTGATAGATGTTGATAAGATGACTGACCAATTCATCATCAAAAATCTCCCAGAACACCTCCATCCAAATCACAATTCAGAGGGAAATACCAGGAGGTGACTATCATGAATAGGAACTAGAAACCCAAGACCATCATGGCTTGGGTTCCTTATTCTAATTAGTTCTTTTTGCTTGTAGGTTCATCCACACAGGTCTAATAGCCTATGGTACGTAGACAGTGGATGCTCCCGACACATGACTGGAGATCGTTCCCTCCTTCATGATTTCAAGTACATACAAGGAACTACTGTGGCATTCGGTGGAGATTCAGAAGGTGGTAGAATTACAGGAGAAGGATCTGTGACAAATGGGATGCTGAGCTTAGACAGAGTGAATTACTGTGAACAACGGAATTTCAATCTGCTAAGCGTGTCTCAGATCTGTGACAAAAAATATTTCACTCACTTTACAAACACTCACTTCTACATTCTGAAACCTAGATTTCAGATCCCTAAAGAATGGGTTGTCTTAAAGACTTTGAGGAAGAATAATACATATGTCTTAAACCTGTGTTCTGCATCACCTAAGGAAGAAACATGTCTTTTGTCTAAAGCATCATTTGATGAGCCACAGCTTTGCATAGACGTTTGGGGCATACTAACTTTAAAAATATGAACAAGTTAGTCAAAGGAAAACATGTCATTGGTCTTCCTGAAAAAGAATTCAATTTTATTGATCAATGTTCAGCATGCCTCAAAGGAAAACAGCACAAATCGTCGCACAAAACCAAGCTGGTGAACACTAACAATACTCCATTGAAGTTACTTCACATGGATCTTTTTGGACCAACTCATGTAATGAGTATGGGAAAGAAACAGTATTGTTTAGTGATCATTGATGACTTTTCTCGATTCACATGGGTGTTATTCCTACTTCATAAAAACGAAGCATCCCAAATCATTCAAGAATTTATCACTAAAATTGAAAATCAACTTGATCCTAAGGTCAAAATAATAAGAAGTGATAATGGTACAGAGTTCAAAAATGAAAATATGAGTTCCTTTTGTGCAACCAAAGGCATTGCTCATCAATTCAGTGCAGCTAGAACTCCTCAACAAAATGGGGTAGCTGAAAGGTGAAATAGAACACTGATTGAAGCAGCAAGAACTATGCTAGCCAATACTAAACTGCCAATCACCTTCTGGGTAGAAGCAGTTAACACATCATGCTTTGTGCAAAATCGAACTCTTATTGTTAAAGAAAGTAACATGACACCTTATGAACTGATATTTCATAGGAAACCATTTATTGGATTCCTCAAATCATTTGTTGTCCAGTTTCAATATTAAACACCCGTGATCGTTTGGGAAAACTTTCATCCAAGTCTGATGAAGGATTATTTGTAGGTTATTCTTTTGTCATAAAGGCTTATAGAGTGTTCAATCCTAGACTGAACATTATTGATGAATCTACAAATGTTCAATTCAAAGAACATTCGTTTCCTAAATCTACAAATGGTCTTGATTGGTTGTTTGATATTGACACTTTACAAAATCATTTGACCAATTTCACTTGTCTGATGCAGGAAATATACATTCAAGTGATACTTCATCAACTGTAGAAAGAAGAGATATTATCCATTGATTCCACCTACATCTGATGAACATATGAATGAAGATGTTCCTCTTCAAGCTGATCCCATCAGACATCTGTCTCAAAACCCTAGTGTTTCTTCTGAAGAAGGTCCTAGCCTGGTACCATCTCACTCAGATGACTTGTCAAATGAGATCAGAAATCAAAAACAGGCTTCTCATTCAGTAGAAACTCAAGGTATATCAAATGATGCAAGCAGTCTCAGTGCTACTGAGGATATGGCAGTTACTGAAACAGAAGTTGACAATCTTCATAATTCAACAACAATGCAAGCTGAATGTGCCTCTGACCATAATAAACTAAATGTCCCCAATCTTGATGTAACTATTACTGGTGACACCATTCCAACCACAAGAATACACAAGAATCATCCAGTTGAAACCATTATTGGTGATCTTAATGATAGGGTGACAAGAAGCAAGTCCAGTAATGCAAACATTGTTTGTTCTCCTACTTTCTATGTCAAAAAGTACCCAAAAACATCAAAGAGGCACTTCAAGACAATAGTTGAATTGAAGCAATGCAGGAAGAATTTCTCCAATTCAAGAAGCAAGAAGTATGGAAGCTGGTAGATCTTCCCAAAGGACAATACCCTATCGGTACCAGGTGGCTGTACAGGAACAAGACTGATGATGAGGGATAGTCATCATAAATAAAGCAAGACTAGTGGCACAAGGATACACTCAGGAAGAAGGAATCGACTACGACGAAGTGTTTGCTCCTGTCGCCAGACTGGAAGCAATCAGAATCATTCTTGCATATTCTGCGTCCATGAAATTTACTGTTTATCAAATGGATGTAAAGTGTGCCTTCCTGTATGGAAAGATTGCTGAAGAAGTCTATGTGAGTCAACCACCTGGCTTTAAAGATCCAGATTTCCCTCACAGAGTTTACAAGCTTGACAAAGCACTGTATGGTCTTCATCAAGCACCAAGAAAGTTGTATGAGACTCTATCATCCGTTCTTCTTGAACATGGGTATGAAAGAGGAAAGATTGATCAGACTCTCTTCAGAAGAATAAGAGGAAAAGACATGTTGTTAGTCCATATCTATGTGGATGACATTATATTTGGCTCGACAAACAAGCAACTCTGCAAAGAATTTGAAGACCTTATGCATTCAAAGTTCTAAATGAGTGCTATGGGGGAACTCACCTTCTTTCTAGGGGTGCAAGTCCAACAAACAGCAGATGGAATCTTCATCAACCAATCAAAATATGTGGAAACCATGTTGAAGAAATTCCACTTTGTTGACTGTTAGTCTATTAGAACTCCTATGGATACTAAAGTGAAGATTGGACCTGACCTTGAAGGCAAATCAGTGGATCAGACTAACTATCGATCAATGATAGGTTCACGTATGTATCTAACAGCCAGTAACATTATGTTTGGTGTTTGTGTGTGTGCCAGATATCAAGCTGATCCAAAAGAATCACATGTGAACACAGTCACGAGGATATTCAGATATCTAAAGGGCAAGCCACTCTTGGGTTATGGTATCCAAAGGAAGGAGAATTTAATCTCTATGCATACACAGACAGTGATTATGGAGGATGCAACTTCAACAGAAAATCCACTTCTGGCGGTTGTCAATTTCTTGGTCCCAGACTAGTATCCTGGCAATGCAAGAAGCAGACAAATGTGTTTGTGTCCACAACAGAAGCTGAGTATATTGTTGCATCAGCATGTTGCTCTCAAGTTCTCTGGATTCAAAACCAGATGCTTGATTATGGTTTTAACTTCTTGCACACACCAATTTCTATTGACAACACAACTATTGTCTTTATAACTAATAATCCAGTTCAGCACTCAAAAACAAAACATATTGAGATTAGATATCATTTTTTGAGAGACTGTGCTGAAAAGGGTTTAATCAAATTGATTCAAGTACCAACTAAAAATCAATTAGCTGATTTGTTTACCAAGGCATTTGAACCTAGTAGGTTTGAATTTCTGGTTTAGTCAATTGCCATGATTAACCTTGAGTAAAAACTATGAGAAACATCAAAAACAATTTAAAACATCAGAAAAACTACAAAAAGAAATCAAGTTTTATGACGAAAAGAATTCTTGGGAAATGTATAATTACAGTCATTATACCATTCACTGTGCTTAATTTCAAAATGTAAAAGACTGAAATGACTTACCAGATATGTTGGTAGGCTCAACTTGGAAGAAAAGATACATGCAGTGATGAATTAAAGACATATTCAATTGTGAAACACTCATCACAAAGTACAGGTATGTATTGGCTTATCTGAATGCATGTGTGTAGTAGCCTAAACACACCAGGTAATGATACTTTATGAATCTCTTTCACCACATCATGTTTCATCTTTGTTTTGCTGAGCAAAGACATGATGAAACTTGCACATAGTGTAGATGTCATGATCCAAATGATTCCCAATGTGGAACACATCCAAAAATTGGATGAATCAACAAAGTAATACATTCTAAGTGAATGAACAAAAGAATCCCAAAATGGATCACCTTCCAAAGTGAAGTGAAAAAAATCCCAAAGTGGATCAACATGAAAAAGGATCAAATTAAAAGAATCCCAATGAGGATCAGTGAAAATAAGATTTCATGACTTAAGTAACCTGGTAAGAAAAGTTGTGAAAAAGTTCTACCATGCATAGTATAAGGAGGGTTGATCATTTTATGCTTATGTGTGTGAGGTACACATTGAACAATAAATCAACCAAAACATGATAAAAGTCATTTGCATCAAAATATCACCCAGGTATGGGTTTAAGAGGACAAACATACCTTCAATCTTCAAGTTCATAATCATGTCCATTTAATCATAAAGGATGCACATGTGTAATGTAAGACTGATATGATCCCAACAAAGAGATCTTTCTCTTCATTATTAATATTAATCAAAATAATATTCAAAATTTTAGAGTAAGTCTAATTTTTTGTTTATTAACTTAATTTTGAAAAACAAAACAAAAGAATTTTAGTTGGTGTTGTTGCAATAAGTTATACCATTATATCTCAGCGTATGCAGATTCTTAGAAGCATGATAAGCCCAAGATCTATCAAAATTGGGAAACTTGTATTAATTATGACATACAAGTCAATCCAAGCAAGAATTGACAACTTCAAGAGCCAACTTCAGAAGATAAATCAATCAAGGACACCTCTTCATAAGATGAATATTAAATTCAATCACATTAACTTTTGATTAAGTTCAAAAGCTAATGCAGGTAAGTGCATTAGTTAATGCGGGTGATGGTAACCCATGCATGTAACTAATATGGGTAACAATACTTTTTTTCAAGTGCAACTAATGCGGAAAATGATTTTACTCTACCGCATTAGTGTGTGAAGTAAATGTGGAATTTACTCTACCGTATTTGATACAGTTAACAAATACGTATGAACAGATCTCTATCACATTTTCTACAGTGCTATGTTGACTTGTCAACCGCATTTGATATAGTTGCACAAATGCTGATTGACTTTGTTCTATCGTATTTGCTACTGTGTACAAATACAGATAGGATAAAACAAGCAACTCAACCACATTTGTTACAGTGCTGAAGTGCAATGTTATTCTTCTGCATTTACTACAACACAAATGTGGACAACCAAAGATTTCAAGTTTAACTTTAGCATTTGCAACAGTACACAAATGCGGATAGAATAAAAAATTAAGAAACAAAACTTCCGTATTTGTAACAGTAGTGAAATGCGGACAGTCAGTCAAAAATTAACCTTCCGCATTTGCTACAGTCAACAAATGCGGATGACCAAACGTAGCCAAATGCGGACTCTCAATGTCAAAAGTTTGTCTTCCGCATTTGCTACAGTCAACAAATGCAGATGACCAAAAGTCAAACAAATTAGCCTTCAACATTGGCTACAATGGTGACTGTGTCTGCTTTTAAACTTGTAAAATTTTTCAAATTGTATTATTTGACTATTTAAAGGAATTCAAACGGGTCATTTAATACTTTTCAAATTTGAGAGACTTTATAGTGAGACGAGTGCAAACATACAGTACACCATCTTCAATAATCATCATGATCATAACATTCAAAGATTTTGTTGTGATTCTTCTCAAAACATTCTTGTCATCGATTCAGAACTACAGTTATTTTGAAGATAAGGTATAATTTCAATAAAATTTTGAAACCAAGACCTGAGTTTTAGACTGTTAACCTAAATCAAACAATGCACCAGATAATAATGAAGAACACCAAAATCAAACTTATTAATGTGATGTAATACACATTTTCGACTTCAATAAACATACAAATTGATAGGAATTCAACTGATATTGAAAACCTTGATAATCATGTTTACTGCAAAAAACAGAGAAAAATGAAAAAGAAAATTGTGTAACAAATAAAGTCACATCATCTATTGAATGGTTCAGACATTGAAACTGTGATCGTTAAATACAAATTCACCATTTGCCATTACAGAAAATCAACATAAATAACAAGTAGTCTTCCTTGTTAATTTAAAGTCAAAACTGATAACTAACACACATGTCTCTTGTGCAGATTACATGGCAAATCTTACATGGAGCAAGCTCCATAACATCAGCGGTTATTTAAACCCTGATGTCCCAGAAGAAAAAGGATGAGAGACATCATCAGATTCATCAATACCACAAGGATAGCATATGCCATCATAGTCAGACCAACTATCTATGAGAATCTCATAAGGTCTTTCTGGAACACAGCTGAGGTTGTTGAAGCTGATGGCATTAGAACACTTACTGGGAGAATTAACAGTGAACACACATTGATCATCAGTGAAGAGTCAGTTAGAAGATGTCTAAGGTTTGGTGATGATGCAAATGCTCCTTTGGAACTGAGTGATGAAGACATAACCACTTTCTTTGCAGAAAGTGGTTATGAAGGAGGTTATGAAGCCAAGCAGATTGTTAAGGATTGGTTGACTTACCAAGGAGATTCATTATTCATATGTTTCAGCATTGCTTGTCAAAGAGAAAGACAGGATGGAATGACATTCCAGTCCTCACATCATCAGCTATCTGTGCTTTATGCACCAACAGGCCATTCAATATGTCAGTATATGTTTTCAATGGCCTGGTTTCAAACATTAGAGAAGGATTAAGATACAAATTACTGATGTATCCCAGATTCATTCATTGTCTAATCAATGAATCATTTCCTAACATTGCAACTGAAGGACCAGTGCTTGACATTCCACATTATGATGCAAGATCATATAAGTATATAAAGAAGAGGAACCCTAGAAACTTTTATAGCGGGGCTCACACTCCTCTTCTGCCTTGGATGTTGCAACAGATAAATCAAGAAGCACAACCATCTCCACAACAATCACCACAACCTGCTGCTCAACCATCACCAATACCATCACCAATACCATCACCACAATCACCACCACTTTCAACTCCACAACCAACATCACAACCATCACCAATACCATCACCACAACCAATACCATAACCTTCACCACAACCAATACCATAACCTTCACCACAACCATCTCCACAAACATTACCACAACTAACACCACCAACAACACTCAACCTACACCTATATCACCTTATCATCACTCTCTAATATCACCACCATAACAATCACCTATATCCCCTTTCCAACCTGTGCCATCACAAGATTACCTGCTGATGTAACAGGATCAACTAGTGCTTCTAAAGCTTCCAAATCATCTTCTGATGAGGAGGATCATCACACTCACATGCTTGCAAAAACAACAACTTCTGAGCCTGCTCCCTCAGAAAGTTTTGCTGATTCAAATGTTAACAGACCAGATGAGAAGGATGAATTGATCACTGAATTGATGCAAAAGATTGAAAGAGTGGAGAGAATTCTAAACAGAAGGGCAAGAATCATAGATGATAGAATTCTGGAACTA
Organism: Flaveria trinervia; assembly: GCA_025506515.1. Taxonomy (NCBI): domain Eukaryota; kingdom Viridiplantae; phylum Streptophyta; class Magnoliopsida; order Asterales; family Asteraceae; genus Flaveria; species Flaveria trinervia. Next base: position 53,386,701 of record CM046445.1, on the reverse strand, counting down.
GATGAGAAGGAACAGGAGATGAAAGATCTTAAAGATAAACATAAGGCTAAATGACTGAGAAAGATAAGGAAATTGAAGTTGTAAAGGATGCCCTTAAGCACTCAAGAGAAAAAGTCAGTGGACGTATAGACACTCTTGAAATTCAAACAATAGCAATGGAGGAACAAGAAAATATCATAGAAGAACAAGCTAATATCATCTCCAAACTTGAAAAAGAAATTGATAGCAAGAACAAAAGGATATCTGAGCTTGAAATGATGATTAAGATCCAAAGAAATGAAGTGGATGATGATGATGATGAGAAAGAAGAACAAGAAAAGGAAGATGTGGATGATAACAAGTATGGTATGAAAATGAAGAAAAAGGAGGTGATGAAAGTCAAACAGAGTTTAAAGATCTAAGTCTAGATATGGTAGTGTATTCTGGAAACACAGATTACTCTAACTATGAAAACGTTGAATTTGAAGAACTCTTCAGTGCATTGGATAGTTTTTCATCTGAAAATTTCAGCATTGATGATGACTTTTGGGAATTCATAAACAACCAAAGAACTGATTCAGAGCCTATTGTTTTTATCCCCAAATCACCAGTGCCTTTGGAAAAAGAATTGACGTTGCAAATTGTCCCTGCTATCTCTTTATCTGAAGAACAAAAAGAAAAAATCAAGGAAAAGTATGAAAAAGAAAGGAAAGAAGAAACTAAACAGAACAGAAAGAGGAGGAGAAAAGTAAAATGAATGATCAAGAGCCAAGCACACCTGAAAAAGTACCTGAACCAGAAGAACAAGCTGAAACCTCTAGCCCTCAACTTCAAACTTACTCATGAAAAAGGAAATACTTAGCTGAAAAAGCTAAGGTAAAAGACCAATAGTTGAAGAAGAACCAGTAAAGAAACAAAAAGATGACCCAAGAAGTCTAGCAGCAATTGCTGAATTTTTGGAAGAACATGAGCAGGCAGAAGCTCAATTGAAGAAATTGGCTGGTGCAATTGATTTTGAAGAAGGTGAAATTGCTGGTGGATATGAAGTTGAAAAGGATGTTCTTATGGACAGTCCCATTAAAGCATAACAGGCAGTGGAAGACATGGTATCCAAAGCACAAACTAATGACTTGATGATTAAAACCATGTTTCTGATCAATCAAGGTTATGATCCTGATGAAGTGTTTGGAATGACTTATGAGAGCATGAAGGAGGAGGAAGAGAAAGTAAAAATGTTGCTTGATCCAACAATTGAAACTGAGTATGAGAAAGCAATAACCAAGGATACTCCAAAGCATAAAGATTCCTCTTTGAAGAAATCAACCAGGTATGAAATACCATTGCCAAGAAGGGGTCCCCTACACAAGCTGTCTACAATGAAGAAATCATCTTCATCCCATGAATCATTATTTCCTGATCCTTATAATATGTCTGATAAAGAAATGAAGGAATATCTCTCAAGTCAGGGATTCATGAGAAGAAGGATTGCTAACATGAAGAGAAATTCTTTAAGAGCTGCAACTCTTCAATTGATTAATAAGAAGAAAGAAAAACTCAAGAAGCTGGAAGAAGAATTAGCAAGCACCAAACCATGAAGCAGAGTATTAGCTGAAGACATGATGCTGAACCAGAAAGACCAAGAACTACTTGCCCCAGTGCTCCACAAGTACCCTGAATGGTTTGCAGAATCATCTCAGTTGAAACTACAAGAAGGACTGACTACTGCAGAACTGGTTAGAGGGGTGTCTACTCCCAAGGGTAAGGTAGATCAAAAGATAATAGCCTAGAAGTACGATAGTACATGGAATATGTTCATGGTGAAGAGAATCTCAGGTTAGTACAATTCTTTACAGAGTACTCAGCTCTTGTAAATGCCCTTGAGATTCATGATTTGAAGGAGCTAGCTCAACTTGAACTTATCAATCATGTAGCTATGTTCAGGGGATATGAATTTGAGAACATACTTAAGATGTTAAGAAGAACAAACAACTTCGATTCATTAAAGACAATATGCTTGAGAAAAGATAAAACATTTGTCAATCCCCTTGATAAGAAGAAAAAGGTGCAAGCAGAAGAAATTGTATTCCTAAGTTAAAGGTAAAGCCAACCGAATCATTAAAGAGGAAATTAGTGTCTGGTACTCATTCCTCCACTCCCATCTCAAACATGTACTATGATGAGAAAACCTATGAGATGGTGATTGAAAGGAAGTGGGGAGGAAAGGAGGGAGCTGACATAAGATTATTCAGTGGATATGAAGTAAGACTACTTGATGAATCATATATCCACTACAGTTATACCAGGCACTTCAGGGAGATAAACAACAAATTGGGTGAACAAGATATGCACTTCTTTCTGAAATGCATCAAGTTGCTGAAACTGGCATATGATCGGATAAGTGCTAAAAGAGACAAAAGAAAGAAGAAGAAAACACCACTGCAGCTTGGAAATATTATTAAGCTTGAAGTGGATATGGGGGGAGCTTACTGATTCATAGAGATGGTCTTTCTACAATCTCCATTTGGGAGCCTATTTCACTGAAAAAATTACCAATGGAAGCCATCTACAACATGAGCAAAATGAAGATCCATGTGCTAAGTAGAGACAGGATGTCAGAAGCAACTGATTTTGTAAACATGATCAAGGCTATCCTGGATCCTACTAAAGCTGCATTCATATTACCTCCAGAAGACCCAGCTGAATCATCACAACATCAATCACCTCCTAAACATTGAGGAAAACTAGGCTGTATAATCCTTAGGGGGAGTATTGTTGCACCCTGAAAGGATCATACATGCCAACACAATGGGTGAATTGATGATTGCTCGGCTGGAATCCCACAAGTCCAAGAGTAATGCGGATGAAGATCTGCCAGGAGAATAACAAGTGTTATCTTCCGCATTAGTTAATGCGGAAGACATAACTCTGATGCGGACAAGTGTTTACTCTTCCGCATTGACTAATGCGGAAGACAAAATACTAATGCTGAAGAACAAGTTACTCTTCTGCATTGACTAATGCGGAAGAACAAAAGAAGATGCGGACAAGACTTTGCTCATCCGCATTGACAAATGCGGATGACCAACCAAATGCGCATAAGTATTTGTTCATCCGCATTAACCAATGCGGATGACCAACTTACTAATGCGGATGATCAAGTGGAAATGCTGATCAAGATTATCTCATCTGCATTTGTCAATGCGGATGAACAAGCAGAGATGCGGATCAAGACTTAGACTAGTTTCTGATGTAATAGGTCAAGGGTAGTTTAGTCATTTTCTAAATGCATCTTGTCTGCCTATAAATAGAATAGTTACCTCGTACTGAGGTGACGGCTGATAGATAGAGAATTTTTGTTGTAATTAGTCTTTGTAATTTATCAACTTTCATATATCAATACAAACAACATTTATGAGTATCTTTCTTGCTTTGGATGTTCTTTGATTGTTTGTTTCCGCCACTCAATCATTGACATGATTATCATATTTGATTCTCAGTAAGAATATCACTCTTACTCAACCCCAGTCACTTCCAACTAATAACCAACAAAACTCAATCAATTTCCATGTCAATACACACTATTTTGAATTGAAATTGATGACAACTTGATATTGAACTAAAACATCCACAAACTCAACAAATCATGAGCACTAAGGCTTTGATACCATATTGTTGGTCCATTTATCATATTACAGTGCAAAAGAATTGATGAATCGTTCAATATCAAACACACATACTAAACAAGATGAACAATGAAGATTGAAAACAATAACAACTCATTCAATATAAAACAACGAAGATCAATACATTCAATAACATCAAAGCACACTGATAGTTATGTCAATTTACTACTTAGGAAAGGTAACTTGCAACAAGGATCAACTATTAGGGTTTTTCAAGCTTACCCACAATGATAATGATCAAAACTATATATAGCAGTCTTAGTTTTGCAGAAAGTTTCGCTGTCAAGGAAACTGTTCTGCCGAAACTGTAGTTTCGCCCGGCAGAAACAGTAGTTTTGCCGAGCGAGCTAATCAGCTGACATGAGCGAAACTATAGTTTCAATTTAAGATGAGTCCAACCTACATGATCTTTAATACTCCCCATAGGTTGGAACTCACCACCTCACTCGTCTTGATGTATCTTGTCAGCTCCAGTTTCCTCCGTTGCCTTTGATTTGTCTTCAACACCTCTTGAAACAACTTCCTTAGCGGCTTCAGCAAATGATTTCCATGGTTCTTCTTTTGCTTCACGAGCCCCTTCGGGGATGAGCACTAGCTTGCCCAAACTGCCTTGGTAGATCTTGTATATCCATGTTCAGATCATCTGAGCCTTTACACTCTCTGCAAGCCTTTTCACTTCTGCTCTCACTCTCTAATCTTATTTGCATAGTCATAAATAGACTGGCCTCTTCCTTGTCACTTCTCCCGCCCCAACCTTGATATGATTCTCTATAAACCAACAAATCTTCATCACAAAAGCTGAAGAGCTTCATAGGATAAATACTTTGAATTCTTTAGCATTCTAACTCTAATCCTGCCTCCCCCTTGTTATTATCATAAACCCTTCTTAAAATTTTGTATATTGGGGAAGAGGATCTCTAAACCTAACTACTATTCACAGTCTTTAGTGTTTTTACCCTTGGACAGTTCTTTCCTTTTCATTTCCTATCCTTTGTCTTCTTTAATCGTTTTTCCTCTTCTGCCTTCATGTATCCAAAGACTCAAAGTTTCCATTTAGGCCATTCTTTTTTAAAAAAAAAATCTGTTTCTCCAAAAGTGAGGCCTCGTTCACTTAAGTTGGCATTCTGTAATGGCCAGCCGCCCACCCTCCTCAGATCCCCTTTAGGCCGTCTTGATGTCTTTCCTTTTATGCAAGTGTAACTAATTCCACCCCCCCTCTCCTCTTGATCATGACATCTTGAGGCTGCGGTTATACCCTTTGTTAGGATCTCAGCCCTTGGTTTAATCGATTGAACAGATATAGCAGCGGAATAGCTCAGAATTAGACAAATTCAACAAGAACAATTGATATAAAACGATAAAAGAATTTTGTTATAGAGAGAGAAATATCCGACAAAAGGAATATTGCATTAGGATTGTCGGCCTCAAAGGCACGATTACAGGTGAGTCATCTTTCCTTATAAAGAAAAGAATGACGTAGGCTGATGTCACTTGAAAGTGACATGTAACCGTTTTATAACTACTGATGTTTAACAACTACTGAAGATGTCAACAACTGACATCTTCTTACAAATGTTCCTAAGTGTTAAACATCTCATTTACAACTACTGAAAAACATAAAACTACTGAAACTACAACAACTGAAGAACAACTCTTCAGTTGTTTACAAGTACTGAAAAGAAAAATAACAAACTACTGAAAGGAAAAGAAAACTACTGAAGAAGAAAAACATCACAACAACTGAAGAAGCCCTCTTCAGCTGTTGTCATCAGCTGTTAACATCAGCTGATGTCTTCAGTACTTGAATCAGACTTTGTCTTTCAGCTGTTGATCTTCAGTCTTTGTCTTCAGTACTTGTTGAAGTCTTCAGACTTTAGATCTTCAGCTGTTGTCTCAGTCTTTGTCTTCAGTACTTCAGACGTACTTCAGCAGTTGTATTCTTCAGACTTTGTAGAACAGCTGATCAGGTCTTCTTCAGCTGTTGTGATGTCTTGTGGGACTTAGAGGTTTCTCTGATCAGGCTCATTGGTTCTTTTGGTCCAACAAACTCCCCCTGAACCAATGCAGCCAAAACCTCTAAGTTATTGACGAGTCCCACTTATTTTGGCAGATAGATTGGTCTTTTATCCTCTTGATCAGATGAGAAGTGACCCTTTTTCAGCACCGGCCTGGGAAGAAGTCTCTGATGATCTGTTTGGCATGATATGGTTGGGAGCTCTGTATTGGGGACTTGGACACCGAGCTGTTGCCCCAACCATGAGATCTACTTCCGTGTATCAGCCTATATGATTCCCTGGTGTAAGCCCTTAAAAACATGATTTGCTCATCCATTGTCAGCACCTCGGGCACACCATCAAATAATCCTTCTCGGCCATACACTTCAGATATGTACTTGGCCTGTTTTCCATTCTTGAGCTCAACCGTGTTATTTGTCTATAAGCAAACTCATCTGGATGAGTTCCTTCTAAGAGCAGGTTGAGCTCTTCTTGTTTGAAGTTTTCAAGTCGTTTGTAAACCAATCCCTTCTTTATAATTTTGTTCTCTAACATCTTTTGAGGTGGTTGTTTGGCTTCATAGGCTTTCTTGAACTCTTCAACAATTTCCCAGGGGGACACTACAAGCACCACAGTGATGTCTTCGTCGACAACTCTCTTCACTTGGCCCTTGTATCTTGAAGGAATTTCTTTCTTGACAATCCGGTGTGCCACCCTAGGATCAGGCCATATCCTTACTCTTTCCCTTTGGTATTGAAAGGTATTAGCAAGGGTGTACAATCTTAATACTTCTTTCTTCATGCTGATCATTGAAGAGGATGTAGCATATGCTTTGTCAATGCTTTTCAGCATTTCCTCATCATGTTTTTGCATCTGTTCCTCTTCAATCTTTATCATTACATCATGCATTTGAGAAGCAGGAGTGATGGACATTGGTTTAGCCTTAGGCAAAGTAATGACTGCAGAGAGTGGCAGTCTGTCTTCATCCTCCTCTTCATCTTCATCAGGCCTCAGTACCTTTCTTTTCTTTTGGCTAGGTACATCACTGGCAATGGGTTTTTGAGGTAAAGGATTTGGTTTTGTGGGTTGGATGGTTGGTTTAGAGGGTAAAGGAGTTGTTTTAGTGGGTTGTGGAGATAGTGATTTTGAGGATTGAGGCTTCAGACTGTTTTAGCATTTTGGCTGTAAGGGAGGCTTTGGTAAATTTTGTCAGTTCTTTTCGATTCCCAACCCCAGCTTCATTCAATACCTCAATCACTAGACCTTTGGAGTATTCTTCAGACGAACAAATCTTGGTGGTTATTGCCAAGATGTTGTCCCTGGTCCAGGCCCTTATTTCCATTAGAGATCTTCCCAGTATTTAGCTATAAATCTGATCATTATCTCCAGCCTTTCTCTTTCTAAGGCATCATAGCTAGCCCATCTGGAATTGATCTCCTCTGTTTCCATCCTTCTGATCTCGGAGTCTAGTTGTTTGATGTCAAAACCCTGCCTATACAACTGCTCAATGATTTTATCCATTGAACGGTTATGGTTGGCGTCAGCTTCTTTCACCATATCCTTCAGCTAGCTCCTTCTCCTCTCTCTCCTTTTCTCTTTTGATATGTGACATGAAAGTCTTTTTGACTTTCATTCACTTCAGCTCCCTTCACATTCTCCTTCTCCTTCTCATTTACAACTCAGATTCTTTCGCCTTCTCCCCATCTATCCTCTTCCTTTTTCCTTTAACTAACTGACTCTCCCCCTTTTTGGTTGCATTGGATGCAAGGGTTTGAGCAGTAGAAAGAGATTTAGTCACCAACTCCTCCACCAAGGGTTGTATTATTGTAGGAAGCCTCTCATCAATGGCTTTGATCACTATATCTGTGATCATGGGAGTGATGAGAGGTAGGGATTTTGAAGGGTAGCAACTGATTGATCAGGGTGGTTCTGTTCCTGAGAATCAGTGCCGAAAGCAGAGGCTGGTGGCTTGGAAGTATATACTGGCTCAGTGTGTAGGGGACCTTCAGAAGAAGGTGCCATCTGTGGGTGTATTGTGGTGGCAGATGGACTTGCATCCTGAGACATCTTGGCCAGCAGCTCTTTGAGTCTGCTAACCTCATCCTCTAGAATGGTGTTTTGAGCAACTACATCATAGAAGAAGCTCAGGTCATCATCAGTTGTGACTGAATCACCTGACCTCCTGACAAAGTCAGAATGAACATGCCTTGAGTGTAGATCAATTGTAGCATGTGCCCCTTGTTCTCGGTTCTGGGGACTTCCAGCCTCAGGACTATGTCCTTCATCAGCTGTTGCCACTGGTGAGGACTTAGAGATGTTACCAACTGCATCCTGGTCATTTGCTGAGTCAGAAGCAGTGGCAGCCTCACCAGAAGTTCGCACCTCCTTATCTACACTAGAAGATGGAACATGATAACCCCTGTGCTGTGGGTTGACAGAAGCATTGTGATCCTCCCCCTCAGGTGTTGAGGTTATCCCAGTAGTAATTGGTGTCTGGGTGGGGGGTGAGGAATGCAACTGCGTCAGCACTTTTGCAACAATGATAGTAGGGCTTTGAGGGGCGGTTGCATCAGGAGAGGGTGTGGAAGCAGTGTGCACCCGGGACAGGTGGTGCTTTCAATGGTAATCCCCTCAAGTGAGGAGGATCCCAGCATTGTGGCTTCCCTTTGAGTGGTTGCTTCAGGTTCCTTTTGAGAGGAAACCTGAGCGGCTTCAGTGGTGGAGTCACAGTCTCTACTGGGGGGTTATTTCCAGCAGAGATAACCTGCGTTGGTGCAGCAGGAGCATCCACAGGGGACTCAATTCCCTGAGTAGCTTTCTTAGGCTTCTTCTTTGTGGGTTTGGAGGGGACTTTGGATTTGGAGGTGGAGGCTGTGGGTTCCAGCTGCGTGGGTTTGCGCAGCTTGGCAGCCTGTTTGAGAGTTTGGTCAGTGTTGTGTCGGGAGTATACCTCCGGCAATACAGCCAAAGCAGGGACTCCCAGACCAACTAGTCCCTCAGCAGAAAGCTGATTCTCTATTATGGCCATTATAAACCGAGGATATAGTATCCAACGGTTAGAAAGTGGTTTTGTGGCCATATCCTTGAGTTCAAGAAAAATTATTTCAGAAAAGTTTAGTGGTTCTTGTTCAAGGATAGAGAACAATACCTGTTGCCATCTGGAAGACAGTTGATCCCAAGAGGAAGTCTTCGGAGCCAGGCAAACATTTACCATATGAAATAATAATCGTTCAGCATCTGGAAAATGTTTCTTCAGGATTGTTGAAGCACTAAGATCACCCTGATATCCATGTTGTCCAAAGGAAGATCAAGTTGGCGCTTAGGATATCCAACAGGGTAGGCAGCATCATCTAACAGTAATATTTGGCGGATGGTAGCAGTAGAGATGACCACCTTATGCGAGTTGATAGATGAATGGATAGATTCTCCATTAACGGTCGCATTCATCCAGAACTGACGTAGCGAATCGGCATAAATGATTGGATTTAAAAGGAAGCCGTTTTTAGTGGGGATTGGACCATAAGATCTATAGCATTTTCAAATTTGGTCCAGAAGGGCGATTTTGTAAGGTACGCGACACAGTTGTGTCGAGGTTTGAGTTGCATGGTCGCCATTAATGAAGGTGAAAGGTTTTCAGAGCTTTTGAAAAGTTAGGTCGTGAAAGAATGAAAAACTCTGAAAGAGGGATCAGGTATATATAGGGTACGGTTATGAAACGACTGAAGGTTTTGGTGTTAGTCATCAGTATTTGAAGCTACTGATGACGTGGTATTAACTTTCAGACGTTTGAAACGACTGATGGTATTGGTGTGGTCAGCAGTTATAAAACAACTGAAGACATGGTGTTTACTATCAGACGTTGAAACAACTGAAGTCTCTGATTTAGGCATCAGTAGTTTTAAAAACTACTGAAGACAAGTTGGACTTCAGATGTTGAAACAACTGAGGACTTGGTATTAGTCATCAGTAGTTGTGAAACTACTGAAGACCGTGGTTTTGCCATCAGTTGTTGTAAACAACTGAAGACTTGGTGTTAGTCATCAGTAGTTGTGAAACTACTGAAGACATGGTATTGCTTCAGTTGTTTATAAAGAAACAGCAGTTTGTGAACTACTGAAGAGAGAGTACTCATCAGTAGTTGTCGTCAATTCATAGCCTTTCAGCTGTTTCATACTGTCCTCAACACTTACTCATCAGCTTTTAGCTGTTTTCAGTTGTTTCATAGGACATCAGTACTTATCTGTTTCTACTGATTTCAGTAGTTGTAACTACATCAGTAGTGTAGAACAGATAAAGTACAGTACTTAAAGCATTTAGCCTTCAGTAGTTATAAAACTACTGAGGGTAAAATAACTCATCAGTACTTATATGTGACATGGTTACCAATGATCATCAGTAATTACTGAGATCATCAGTAGTTGTCACTTATTCTAGCTGCAGCATACCAAGCCTTAACACCAGGTTGTGGAAAGTTGAACTATCCAAAGGCTTAGTAAAAATGTCTGCAAGCTCATCAGCACTAGGCACAAACATAGGATTAATTAGACCCTTTTCAAAACAATCTCTTATAAAATGATGTCTAATTTCTATATGTTTGGTCCTAGAGTGCTGGACAGGATTTTTGACAATGCAAAGAGCTGAAGCACTATCCATTAATAATGGAGTCTTAGTCTCTGTAATGCCATAATCCAAAAGTTGATTCTGAAGCCAGAGTATTTGGGATGTACAACTTGCAGCAGCAATGTACTCGGCTTCAGCAGTGGATGTAGCAACAGATGTTGTTTCTTACTCTGCCAAGAAATCAAACAGTTGCCTAGGAATTGGCATCCACCAGAAGTTGATTTCCTGGTCAACTTACATCCTGCATAGTCACTATCAGAGAAAGCAACTAATTTGCAAGAATGTCCAGTGGAATACCATAAGCCTAGAGATTGTGTGCCTTGCAGATATCTAAAGATCCTCTTGACTGCAATCAGATGAGACTCCTTAGGTGCAGCCTGAAATCTAGCACAAACACATGTAGCAAACATAATATCTGGTCTAGAAGCTGTTAAATACATCAAGGAACCAATCATACATCTGTAAAGGGTTTCATCAACACCTTTACCTTTCTGATCAACATCCAATTGTGTGGTGTTGCACATGGGAGTAGAACAGGATTTACAGTTTTGTAAATCAAACTTATTCAAAAGATCTTTTGTGTATTTAGACTGATGAATGAAAATTCCATCAGCTTTTTGTTTGATTTGCAAACCTAGAAAGAACTGTAATTCTCCCATTGCACTCATTTCAAACTTCTGTTGCATTAAGGTTTGGAAATCCTCACACAATTGGGGATCAGAGGATGCAAATATAATATCATCAACATAAATTTGAACAAGTAGCTTATGCTGATCCACCTTCTTAATAAATAAAGTTTTATCTATGGAGCCTCTAGTGAAATTATTCTGTAGAAGAAAGTTTGATAAGGTCTCATACCAAGCTCTAGGTGCTTGTTTCAACCCATAAGAGCTTTATCAAGCTTATATACCCATTCTGGGTGCTTATTATCCTCAAAGCCTGGTGGTTGACACACATAAACTTCTTCTTTTATTGTACCATATAGAAAAGCACTTTTGACATCCATTTGGAAAACTTTAAGATTGTGGAGTGCAGCATAGGCTAAAAACAATCTAATTGCCTCCAGTCTGGCTACAGGGGCAAAGGTTTCATCATAATCAATACCTTCTTCTTGTGCAAACCCCTGCACAACCAGTCTGGCCTTGTTCTTAACAATTAGCCCATTTTCATCAGTTTTATTCCTAAACACCCATTTAGTGCCTATTGCACACTTACCTGGGGGTAGAGGAACAAGCTCCCACACTTGCTGTTTCTTGAACTGAAGAAGCTCAAGCTGCATGGCTTCAACCCATCCATTGTCCCTCAAAGCAACATGATAGTTCTTCGGCTCTAGCTGACTGATGAAGAGAGCATAGAAGCAGAAATTGGACAACTGGCTTCTGGTTGAGACACCAGCATTGATATCACCAAGGATTTGAGATATTGGGTGATTTTTCAGCTCTTGGTAAACAATCAAATCTGTGCAAGTTTTGTAGGGTCTTCAGCAGCAGCAGATGTTGATGCAGATTCTTGAAACCATGAAGATGGTGGCAACTCAAATGAAGTTGAGGATGCAGAAATCTCATCAGCATTTGTTGTGGATGGTGCGGCTGGAGCTACAGGAGCATCAGGTTTAGAGGACTCAGGCAGTTGATCACTAAACCTGAAGAGGTGATTACTACTATCATCATCATCTTCAGTAGTAACACCAGGTGGTGAACTGTTGACAGGAGCAACAGCAGGAGATTGATAAGGAACATATTGCAGTATGTCCAAATCAAAGAGCTCCACAGGGCTTTGTGGAATCTTGTCCTTTGGAGATTCATTGAACTTGACATGTAAAGTCTCTTCAACCATCTTTGTTCTGCAGTTGAAGACTCTGTATGCCTTGCAAGTTGATGAATAACCAACAAAGTACCCTGCATCCACCTTAGGATCAAATTTCTGGAGCTGATCCTTTGTGTTGAGAATGAAACAGGGACACCCAAATGCTCTAAAAAATGAAATGAGAGGGGCCAAATGATGTAGAACTTCATATGGAGTCTTCATCAACCTCTGATTTATTAGCACTCTATTCTGCACATAGCATGCTGTGTTGACAGCTTCAGCCCAAAAGGTCAATGGCAGTCCAGAATCAGCCAACATAGACCTTGCAGCTTCAATGAGGGTCCTGTTCTTTCTCTCCACAACTCCATTCTGTTCAGGAGTTCTTGGAATACTAAACTGTCTCTTTATTCCCTTGGAAAGGTAGAATTCATCAAGTGTATTGTTCCTGAATTCTGTTCCATTATCACTTCTAATACACTTGACTGAGAGGGAATACTGCTTCTCAGCATACAACACAAAGTTTATGATCTTCTGTGCAGCTTCATCCTTTGAATGTAGAAAGAAAGTCCATACAATCTGGAGTAATCATCCACAATTACCAGACAGTATTTTTTCTGTGCCATGCTCATCACTCTCACAGGACCAAAGAGATCCATGTGAAGAAGTTGTAAGCAGGCAGTGGACTTTGGTTCTTCAATAGGTGGAAATGAAACCTTGTGCTGTTTTCCTTTCAAACAAGCAGTGCAGTTGTTTTCACACTTGAACTCCTTCATAGGCATTCCCCTTACTAAACTATGGTGTATCAGCTGATTCATGTTCTTGAATTAACATGTCCCAGCCTTCTATGCCATAGATTAGATTCTTGAGGAGAGGCCTTGGAAAATAGGCAAGGATGGCCTTTGAGATCAATTTTCTTGGAAAGATCTAAGGCATACACTCTTCCTGTCCTGTTGGCCTTCAGGAGAGTGTGAGCATCCAATACCTTGTCAATCAAACTCAGAACTTTGGATGACAGAATCCTGCAGTTCTGGCTTGTGAAAAGGGCAACATGGCCTTTGTCACACAATTGACTGACACTCAAAAGATTATACTTGAGATTTTCCACATGGTTGACATCATCAAACTTTATTTCCCCATTGGAAACAAAGCCCTTCCCGATGATGTAACCTCTTGCATCATTGCCAAAGAAACAAATCCCTTCCTTCCTGAGAGTAGTCATTAAGAGTGAGTTGTTCCCAGTCATATGCATAGATCCCCCACTGTCTACATACCAGATGCTACTTTGGCATGTTGAAGAAACCTGCATAAATAAACAATCAGTTAGTTTTGGAGACCCAAACCTTTTTGGTTTTGGGCCTGGTCTCATCAACAGATGGTAAACTAACAGGTTTATTGGACACAATAGCTTGAGGTGAAGGAGATGGTGTAGAAGAGGAATCCTTCGGCTTGGATCTCCTTTTCTGGGGTTTCAACACAGGGCCATCAAGTTGGTTAACTCTTCCCAACAGATGTTGAACCATCATTACCAGCTGTGTCTGATTCTGGGAGAGAGCTTTCAGCTCTTCAGACACATTGGTATTGGTGTTTGATGATGAGTTCTTGTGTTGCACCATCTTCTTTTGAGCAACCTCAGCTATTGCCTGTTGCACTCCTTCCTTTTTAGATTTCTTTTTGGTCATAGGAGTAACAGGATTTGATGCTGCTGGTACAAACTTGGACTCAAACTCAGTTTTCATTTTAGCCAAGTTTCTTTAATTTTCTCTTTTTGTTTGAGTTTGGATCCCTTTTTGTACCAACAATCATCTGTGAGATGATTGAATAGACCACATATTTCACATGGTTTCTTCTTCATCTTCTGTTGATCATCAACTAAAGAAGATGAAACTACTGAAGACTTGCTCTTCAGCAGTTTAGAAGCACTTTTTGCCTTCTTGTCAACTTCCTTAGTAGGCTTCAAATCCTTCCTACTGACAGTTTTCTTCTCTTCAGTGCTGTCAGATTAGGATTTGAACTCCAGATGTTATCCCCTGCTCTCCAGTACCCTCAGTACTTCTAGGGATAACACTTGGGTTGATCAACTCATTGATCATGTGAGTGTCAGCAGTTGAACCATCAATATCAGCTGATAGGTTCACAGAGGGATTACTACTGACTTCAACTACTGATGGTGCTTTATCAAGTAGTGAATCACATGATGAGGTGGATTGGTCATTACTTTCTCCATCAGATTCCGCTCCTGCTCTTGAAGCAAAAACTGTAGGAGGAGCAGTGTGATTATAACCAATTCCAAACTTCACATTGGAAGCTGTTTGCTTACTAAGAAGCATTTCAAAGCCCTTGCAAGATTGTACCCATCGATCACACTCTACCTGGGTGACAGCAAGAGTATCTTTGAGGTCTTTGTACTTCTCTAAGAGTACATCCTCCCTAGCCTTATCATCAGAAATTTGGCATTTTAATTTGTAAATCTCATCAGTTTTCTCTTTTAGCACAGACTCAAACTCAGCTTTATTTTTGGAAATTGTTTGTTCTAGCTCTACATTTTTATTGATTAAAGCCACATTTGCTTCTCTAATAGAGGCAAATGCTGCTATGCAAGTTTCAGAACATAATTTGGCCTTAGCCTCAGAGGATACCTGTGATACCTGTGTTGAAGAGGTATTTGAGGATGATCCATCAGAGGATTCCAAAGCCATGAGAGCTAGATTTCCAAAAGGATGCTCACCACCATGTTGACCAGCACCTGAGAACAGTTGTTCATTACCAGACACATCATCTGGTAAACTGCTCCAGTCAACAACACCTGGTGTGAAGAAGCTGTGTTGTTGAAGTTGATTAGGTTGATGAGATTGGGATGGTTGAGGCTCAGGGAGTGCATGTGGTTGCTGAGCAGTGGTGCTTGAACCTGGCCTGGTTGTGGCATGTAATAGCAGGGGTATGGATATGGCATTGGCCCCTGTGGAACAAAATATGCAGGAGATTGTGGTTGATGATGATAACCAGAATTGACAGGTTGTTGCCCTCTGTTTTGTTGACTATTGCCAGGGAAAGTCACAAAGGGTGCAGGAGAGTTAGATCCAGATGATCTACATTCTCTTGCAAAGTGCCCAAGCCTGTGGCATTTATGGCACTTCAACTTACTCTTGTCAAAACCAACTTTGGTTTTGCCAGAGAGTCCTGGGAATTTCCTTCCAGTTCTTTTGTAGAACTTCTGAGATCTGATATTTATCAAGGCCATTTGGCTCAAAATATCCATCTCTTCTAAGTCATCATCAGCAATCCCCTTGAGATCATCCATGATGAAACATAGATTGTCACTATTACTACCAGCAGAATAACTATCAACACTCACAAAGGCAGGCTCAGAAGTGTTTGTAGAGAAATCAATATGCTCATCATACTGGCTTTCAGATGACGCATATTCTGACTCTTGATGTCCAATCAGGGCAGTGTTCCCTTGGACAAAATCCTCAGTGAGCTTGCCAGATGAAACCAATTTCCTTTTCTGCTCTATCTCTCTCTCGAATGTAAGCAGTTTCCCATGAAGTTGGGTGAGAGATAGGCGATCAACATCAGCATTTGAGCGTAGAACAATGGTATATGTGTTCCATCTCTCAGGCAGTGATCTTAAAAATCTATGGTTCATCTGACTCCTGGTATATTCATGTTTAACCATTTTCAATTCAGAGATTAAACATGAAAACCGCTCAAATTGTTGAGTCAGAGTCTCACCCTTTCTATGAGAGAAAGTCTCATATTGTTGGGCGAGGATTTCCCTGTTGTTTGCTAAAACCTCATCAGTACCACCAAATTGTTCTTTGATGGCATTCCAGAGGTCATGAGCAGACTCACAATGCAGAAGCCCAGAGTAAATCTCATTAGGAATAGCCATAGCCAAAATTCCATGGGCTTTTGCATCGATTTCAAACAACTTCTTGTCCTCATCGGAGTATTGCTCCTTCTTCTTTGGAACCAACTGGTTTGTTTCCGGATCATTCACCATTGGCTTATGTGGTCCATGTACCACAGATGTCCAACAACCTGAGCTATTGACAGACAGGTGATGGAGCAATCTTCTCTGCCAAATGTTATACTCATTCCTCACCAAGATCGGAGGCTTGGTAGAGGATCCAGTATTGAAAGGATCATTCGAAGAAGTAGTCATTGTGAAAATCAGACAGATTCAAGTAAAATCACAATAAATTTAGCTCAAAACCACCACAGAACCTCAAATAAAACGGCCAGAAGCGATACACTCTCAATCTCTATAACAGATCCTTGCGAATTTTGCTAATTCGATTAAACTTAGAGCGATTGAACAGTTTCAATGATCAATTGTTAGATCGATCAATGATTAACCTGCTCTGATACCATTTGTTAGGATCTCAGCCCTTGGTTTAATCGATTGAACAGATATAGCAGCGGAATAGCTCAGAATTAGACAAATTCAACAAGAACAATTGATATAAAACGATAAAGATTTTGTTATAGAGAGAGAAATATCCGACAAAAGGAATATTGCATTAGATTGTCGGCCTCAAAGGCACGATTACAGGTGAGTCATCTTTCCTTATAAAAAAGAATGACGTAGGCTGATGTCACTGAAAGTGACATGTAACCGTTTTATAACTACTGATGTTTAACAACTACTGAAGATGTCAACAACTGACATCTTCTTACAAATGTTCCTAAGTGTTAAACATCTATTTACAACTACTGAAAAACATAAAACTACTGAAACTACAACAACTGAAGAACAACCTCTTCAGTTGTTTACAAGTACTGAAAAGAAAATCAAACTACTGAAGGAAAAGAAAACTACTGAAGAAGAAAAAAATCATCACAACAACTGAAGAAGCCCTCTTCAGCTGTTGTCATCAGCTGTTAACATCAGCTGATGTCTTCAGTACTTGAACATCAGACTTTGTCTTTCAGCTGTTGATCTTCAGTCTTTGTCTTCAGTACTTGTTGAAGTCTTCAGACTTTAGATCTTCAGCTGTTGTCTCAGTCTTTGTCTTCAGTACTTCAGACGTACTTCAGCAGTTGTATTCTTCAGACTTTGTAGAACAGCTGATCAGGTCTTCTTCAGCTGTTGTGATGTCTTGTGGGACTTAGAGGTTTCTCTGATCAGGCTCATTGGTTCTTTTGGTCCAACACCTACTAATAATCCTATTATCACCTCCTTTTTACTCAACCCTTATAAGTTTTGGAAAGGGGAGTTATTTTCAGGGCTCCTTCTCTTTAAACAAACCATTCTCTTTAATCCATCTCAAAACCACTCCCTCTAGCTCTCTTCTTTTTGGCTACTATATCATGGTCTCTCTCATCACTTCATAGAATTCTGGGCTTTCGAATCATAATCAACTAGTTATTCATCATCCTCCTCTCATCAATTAACCCTTTTCCTTTCTCAGCATCTCTTTCAACCGACTTCTCCCTCAACAACCTCTTCTCCAAACAGATCTTTTTCTACATCATTCCCATGGTCCCTTTTGATCGTATTACAGCAATGAATTGAATGAATCTATAAATACAAACACACCTACTACACCATATGAGTAATGAAGATTGAAAACAATAACAACTCATTAATATACAAATAATGAAGATCATCATTCAATAACTCAAAGCAACAATATTTTTGTGTGAATTTACTGCTTATGAAAGGTACTTGCAACAAGGATCAACGATTATGGTTTGCAAGCTTACCCACAATGTAATGATCAAAAAATATATATGCAGTCTTAGTTTCACAGACAGTTTTTGATGTCGGCGAAACTGTTCTGCCAAACTGTAGTTTCGCCCGGTAGATCAGTAGTTTCATCGGCGAACTATCAGCTGACTGTGAGCAAAACTATAGTTTCACTCACAGTTTTGCTGGACTGAAAAACTACATAAATCTAATTACATACAAAAGGAAACTAACAAAAGACCTATTACAAGCAAAAATAAACTTTCTAATCTAAGGTGAGTCCAACCTATACATGATCTTCAAAGTTTATGGTTATTGTTGGATCTTGTATGCCCAATACACATACAACATTGATGTGGTTAGTATGTTATGATCCAAGTCGGGTCATACCGAATAACAAGCAATACAAACACCAATAAATATTTATTTGTTGATGAGATCACACAAATAAATATTGACACCAATTTAGAAAATGGGTTTTCTAAAACATTACTTTGTAATAGAACAACATTATATGGATAGTTTGTTCATGAGAAATTATTTGTTTCATTTTTTAAGTTGTTTAAATAATAACAAACAAAAGTATGTTAATGATATAAAATTAAAATAGGTTTTAATTTTATAAATTAAGGGTTGAAAGAGTGCAATTTTAATAAAAGTTTCAAAATTGGGGGAACCCATTTTGAACCATGTTTTGGCCGCCCCATGTGGGGGCTTTGAGGGGACTTTTAGTCTTGGTTTCTTCAAGATTTTATCTTCCCTTACACTCTTCCAACACCACTCTCTCTAACACACGCTTTCTCTTACACACACATTGCTTACTCTCTCCAAAAGGTGCTGAAATTTTTGGATTCCAGGAAGAAACAAGCTAAAATTTTCGGACCTTTGAGGAACAAAGGAAGGGAGTTCTTTGGGGTTGCTCTCCTAACAAGCTTGGTGTTTGGAAGGGCTTGTGGGTATAGAAGCTTGAGGTCTTCTATTTTGGAGGCTACAAATTCAAGGACATCATCACCTTCATCTTATTTATCTACAACATTTTGTTCAACAAAGGTTGTTTCTATAAAAACCGTGTGGTTGTTATGTTTTATTGATAGCATACTATTTCACATATATTATTGATCCTTATTCTTGGGTTTTGTTTGTGGTTTAAAATGGTGAAATTTTCAAATTACAAACCATATGTTAAACCTATATTCTGCTGCGATTTTTCAAGTTTAAATGGTTAAACTTACTTTGTTTTAAATGTTACAAAACCCAACAATGGCATCTAGAGCCGGTTATGTGGAATATGTGCTTCAAAAGGTCTTGAAAAGTTAGTTTTCATGGACTTTTTCAACCCATTAGGGGCTGTTTTGTTCTGGATATATGAATCCCTTATGTTTGAAGGTTTAATCTTACATGCTTTAGTATAAACCTTGAAAGATTTACATCAAATGGTTGATTGTGTTGTTTGGACAAACCTTACAGTTTTGGTTCATGTTGGCTGAAACTTTAGGGCTGAAATAAGGGGTTCATTGTTGTTCTTGGATGTTGAATATGTTTCTCATTATGTTGCATAACATATCCTTGGCCTTATGTGTTTGGTTTTGGTTGATTGTGATTTGTCATGTTGGTTTTGATTCTTGAAAGGGCTGTAATTTTGTGTTTTATATTTTGGGTTGTAATTTATTTATTCATTTCATTATGTAATAAATAGATTAGGTGCATTTCTTTTATTAGAAAAATTGTATTAGGATATGATTTTGTAAAAGAAGATGCACAAGATAAAGACTCAAAGAAGGACACAAAAGACATGGACACTTGAAGCATTTGGATGTGGTTTGAAGTGGGAGTTCATGGACACATTTTGATGTGTCATATCTACCCTTAGGAAAGACCTTATGACAACACTTGTGAAGACAAACAAGTGTGGTCAACTTAGTGGCTATGGTTATGCACTCATGTTTGTATGTTTATGCTTGTTTGGATGGTTGTTGTTTGATTGATTGGTTGACATTTGGTTATGCATAACTAACTCATTAACAAACTTTACAAGCTGAAATTTTGATGGTTCTTTATCATTAAGTGGTTAATAAAAGGTTATTAAAAGGATTAATGGTTTTAATAAAAGAGGTTTTATTAAAAGTGAACCATAGGGTACCTTGTAATTGAAATCATGCAAATATAAGGTACATAGAGTTTTCTAAACTAAGATTATGAAAACTTAAATTTCTTTTATAAACAATTTTAAAACCATCCTTTTGCACAACACTTGAGTCATTTGGAAACTCTTAATGGGATAAAGGTCACCTAACCGTTTTGAGGGAACTTGTGACTTGAGGTGGGGATACCATATTTGTGGGATAAAGGTCACCTAACCACTTATGTTGGAAAACTCACATGTGTGTGTAGGTAGGATAAACTTGATTTGCAAACCATATTAATGGATCACCTACAATATGGTTTACAAAGGTGTTGATGGGATTAACATGCCGGCTATAGATATGATGTTTTAAAGCCGATCCCATACCCTAGAAGTTGCAAAGGGTTGCAATTGTCAAAACATTAACTACCTTGTTAATTTAAATATTGGGATAAAGGTCACCTAACCGTTTTGAGGGAACTTGTGACTTGAGGTGGGGATACCATATTTGTGGGATAAAGGTCACCTAACCACTTATGTTGGAAAACTCACATGTGTGTGTAGTAGGATAAACTTGATTTGCAAACCATATTAATGGATCACCTACAATATGGTTTACAAAGGTGTTGATGGGATTAACATGCCGGCTATAGATATGATGTTTTAAAGCCGATCCCATACCCTAGAAGTTGCAAAGGGTTGCAATTGTCAAAACATTAACTACCTTGTTAATTTAAATATGGGATAAAGGTCACCAAACCACAATTTGAATGTAACGTTGGATTCTAGATTTTAAAATTATGTAAGACACTTAAAAGGGGTTTTAATTATTAAATATGAACAATATCGAAATTACTAAAATTAAACTTTCTTTATTTTGTAGATGGCCACCAAAAATAATGAAAACAATGAAATCCCGTTCGCTCACTCACTATCACTAAGGACCATTCTCCAAAAGGAGCGTCTAAACCATAATAACTTTATTGATTGGTTTCGAAACTTGAGAATTGTTCTCAAGCAAGAGAAACGATCATACATATTAGACAATCCAATCCCTATCAACCTAGTGAGGATGATGAGGAGGCCTACAATAATTGGGTAAAATACACTGAGGACTCAGTCCAAGTATCTTGACTCATGTTGGCAAGTATGACTCCAGATCTCCAAAAGGAGTATAAACATCATGGAGCATATGACATGATAACCCAGTTGACGGAAACGTTCCAACAACAAGCATGCGTTGAGCGCTTCGAAACGGTTCGAGCACTCCATGCGTGTTGTATGGACGACACCCAATCTGTTTTATCTTATGTACTTAAGATGAAAAGCCACATCGACCGCCTCGAAAGGCTGAATTGTCCCGTCTCGAAAGAGTTGGCTACGGATTTGATCCTCAACTTTGTCAAAAAGGTTTGACAACTTTTTCATGAACTACAACATGAATGGATGGGACAAGAACATAAGTGAGCTTCACTCTATGCTCAAAACTGCTGAGGTGGCCATGGGTAAAAGGGTTTTACCCGTTCTCACCATCAATGAAGATGGGAACAAGAAGAGGCCTCACCCCGCACCCAAGGCAAATGTTGCCAAGGGTAAAGGGCACTTTAAGGGAAAGGGGAAGGGAGTGGTAAGAGCGCCACCACCAAAACCAGCAGAGAAGAAGCAAAAGGTTACTTCAAATTACCCATGCTTTAAGTGTGGGGAGATTGGACATTGGGCAAGAAATTGCCCAGTCCATCTCAAAGAGTTGCAAGCAAAGAGGGATACCGGGCAAACCTCAGGTACAATTTTCATGATTCATATTGATCTAAATTTAATATCCTCTAACACATGAGTATTGGATACCGGATGTGGAACTCACATTTGCAACTTATTGCAGGGGTGTAAAAGGAGTAAGGACTTCAAGAAAGGGGATGTAAGCCTCTACATGGGGAATGGGGCAAAGGTTCAAGTTGAAGGTTGATGAGATTACATCTTGAAGCTTCCAAATGGTTTGGAAGCAATTTTGAACAATATTTTGTATGCTTCTAGTTTGACTAGGAACATTATTTTTGTTGCCCAATTAAGACAATATGGTTATGTTTTGTCATTTATTGAGAATGAAATTCATGTTTCTTTAAATGGCACATATTATTTTAAAGCTATTCCTGTTAATGGTATTTATGAATTGGTTCGTGAAAACACATTATATGATAGCTCATTGTACCAAACCACCACTAAGAAACTCAAATGGGATTTTAGTGATACCTATCTTTGGCATTGCCGTCTTGGTCATATAAACAATAAGTGCATACAAACACTTCAAAAGAATGGTCTTTTAAAAGCAAATGAAGATGATTCATTTGATGTATGTGAATCTTGTTTACAAGGTAAAATGACTAAGGCACTGTTTAATGGCAAATCCGAAAGGGAAAAAGATTTATTAGGCATCATACATTTGGATGTATGTGGTCCTTTTAAGCCAATGACTAGGTACCATGAAAGATACTTCATTACCTTTACTGATGACTATAGTCGATATGGTTATGTGTACTTGTTAAGACACAAAGATGAAGCTTTTGAAATGTTCAAAATCTTCCAAAATGAAGTAAAAAATCAACTCAACAAGAAAATAAAAATTCTCTACACCGATAGAGGAGGTGAATACCTAAGTGATGCTTTTAGAGATCATCTTAGAAGTTGTGGTATTGTCTCACAACTATCTCCACCTGGAATGCCACAACATAATGGTGTGTCCGAGAGGAGAAATCAAACTCTATTAGATATGGTTCGATCTTTGATGGCTAGAAGCTCACTGCCTCTATCATTTTGGGGTTTCGCTTTGCTCTCTGTGGCCCGTATTTTGAATATGGCCCCAACCAAGAAAGTGGAAATGACACCTTTTGAAATATGGCATGGAAGAGTTCCATCACTGTCATATTTAAAGCTATGGGGTTGTGAGGCTTATGTTAAGACTCCCACCTCAAAGAAGCTAGAAAGTCATTCCACTAAGTGTATCTTCATTTGATATCCTAGAGATTCTATGGGATATTATTTCTATGATCCATTGGAACAAAAGGAGTTTGTTGCGAAGAAGGCTGAGTTCTTGGAAGCTAAGTTCCTTACGGAAGGAACTAGTGGTAGAACTGTGGATCTTGAGGACGATCAAGAACCACAAAACGATACATGTTTGGTTAATACTAGCACTCAACACGAGGATGTTGAGAATGATCAAGTGGTTGATCAAAGTACACAGAACGTTCGCAAATCTGGTAGAATTGTAACCCACCTGAAAGATATGGATTTTTCATAGATGGATGCTATGTGGTAGATTCCGATGAACCAACCACCTATCATGATACGATGTCCAATTTGGATTGTGACAAATGGCTTGAAGCCATGAACATTGAGATGCAATCCATGTATGACAATCAAGTGTAGGACTTGGTTGAACCACCTCTAAACTCCAAGATAGTTGGAAGCAAGTGGGTTTTCAAGAAGAAAACCGATATGCATGGAAACTTGGATACTTATAAATCTAGACTTGTAGCAAAAGGTTTCACTCAAACTCAAAGGGTTGATTATAATGAGACCTTCTCACCGGTTGTAATGCTAAAGTCTATTAGGATATATTTGCCATAGCTGCTCATTATGATTATGAGATTTGGCAAATGGAAGTCAAAACCGCTTTTCTAAATGGATATCTTGAGGAAGTTGTCTATATGGTTCAGCCTGAAGGTTTTGTCAAGTCAAAACATCCTAACAAAGTATGCAAGTTAAAGAAATCAATCTATGGATTGAAGCAAGCATCAAAAAGTTGGAATCACCATTTTGATGATAAAATAATAAAATTTGGGTTCATCAAAAACGCTGATGAAGCATGTGTATATAAGAAAGCTAGTGGGAGCATCACCACTTTCCTAGTATTGTATGTCGATGACATCCTACTATTTGGAAATGACATTCCAACCATGGAAGGTGTAAGAACCTGGCTTGGAAGCTATTTCTCCATTAAGGATCTTGGTGAAGCCTCCTATATTTTAGGAAGAAAGATCTATAGGGATAGATCAAGGCAGTTGATAGGTTTGAATCAAAGTGCATACATTGATAAGATCTTGAAAATGTTCAAGATGGAAAACTCTAAGAACGGTACCATACCTATTCAAAGAGGAACAATATTGAGTAAGACTCAATGTCCAAGCTCAAAGGATAAGCAAGACAAAATGAAGGGAATCTCGTATGCGTCTGCTATAGGATCCATCATGTATGCAATGATATGCACTAAACCGGACGTGTCATGCGCTTTGAGCATGACAAGCCGATACCAACAAAATCCTGGAAGCAGTCATTGGATGGCTGTTAAGAACATACTTAAGTACCTAAGGAGGACCAAAGATATGTTCCTAATCTATGGATCTGGTGAGGAGGAGCTCGTAGTAAAGGGTTACATGGATACGAGTTTCCAAACTGATCGAGATGATTCACGATCACAATTGGCGTACATTTTCATCTTGAATGGAGGAGCAATCTCTTGAAGATCTCTAAGCAAGATGTGGTGGCATTATCAAATACAGAGTCAGAATACATCGATGCTTCATTAGCAGCTTAGGAAGTTACATGGTTAAAGAAGTTCATTGCCGACCTAGGGGTGGTCCCTTCCATTTAGGACCCCCTTGAAATTCTTTGTGATAACGAGGGTGCGATTGCTCAAATCAAGGAACCCCGTGCACATCAAAAGACTAGGCACATTGAATGAAGATTCAACTACATTAGGGATGAAGTTGAAAAGGGAAAGATATCTATTCGCAAAGTTCACATGGATCAAAACATTGCAGATCCACTCACGAAGCTTCTTGAAAAGGCAAAGCATGAAAGTCATGCTTGTGCCATGGGACTGTAATATTCTAGTGACTGGATTTGATCTTTAATTTCTGTATTGAGATATTGTAACCCTTTCTTACTTGAATGAATTATTTGGTTATAATGATTCAACTAATATTCCTACTTTTCATGTTTAAAATCCATGAGTAAATTATTTACTCAAAACGTTCGTAGTTGCTCATGCTTGTGGGAACAAGTATGAAGGTAATGCTATTATGAACTTGGATTGGTAGATATTCATATGGATGAATATAGAGCAAAAGGTTGCTACCAAAGTTTATAGATATTTATGGGATGCAAATATTGGACTGAACTGCATCTCAAATATTACTACATGGAATCTTCCTGATTGATCATAAGTAATTTTGAGTAAGGCGAACATCATTTCGTATCCTCTGACCTGAGACACATATTGGGTCTTGATATTTACCGAATATTATATTTTGACTTAGCTCTTCACTGTTCTGAAACATGGCAGAACATAAGTCTGAGTTCAGGTATGATATAAGGTAATTATGAGAGACGTATGTAGTCAAGATGGGATATGTCCCTCTTATTCGTTCAGAGTAAGATGTCTAAGGCCTGATAAAGTTAAATCAATGGAGAATGATCACTCTGTGTCTCTAGGATTTAACATGACTCTGCGACAAAATGATAGATGATTGATTCACCTAAAACATTTCAAGTATGGTACTTGAAGGGGATGATTTTATTGAATGGCACTTAGTCATACATATTAAGGGTAGTAAACCGTTGTTAGGCGGTATTTACTGCTTGCATCAATCTTTTATGAATCTTGTGCAAGTGGGAGATTGTTGGATCTTGTATGCCCAAGACACATACAAGATTGATGTGGTTAGTACGTTATGATCCAAGTCAGGTCATACCCATTACAAGTTATACAAACACCAATAAATGTTTATTTGTTGATAAGATCACACAAATAAATATTGACACCAATTTAGAAAATGGTTTTTCTAAAACATTGCTTTGTAATAGAACAAAATTATATGGATAGTTTGTTCATGAGAAATTATTGTTGGACCAAAAGAACCAATGAGCCTGATCAGAAAAACCTCTAAGTCCCACAGACATTGCAACTGCTGAAGAAGATCACAACAGCTGAAGACATCAGCTGATTACAAGGTCTGAAGACAAAGTCTGAAGACAAGATCTGAAGACTTCTACTGAAGACAAAGTCTGAAAACAAAGACTGAAGACAAAGACTGAAGACCAAAGTGATCAGT
This sequence comes from Flaveria trinervia, assembly GCA_025506515.1. NCBI lineage: Eukaryota > Viridiplantae > Streptophyta > Magnoliopsida > Asterales > Asteraceae > Flaveria > Flaveria trinervia. The sequence goes on along the minus strand of CM046445.1, from coordinate 53,360,698 downwards.
AGTTGTCACAACAGCTGAAGTTAACTTCAGTAGTTGTGATGATTTCCTTTCAGTACTTGTAATTTACTTTTTAGTAGTTATAGTTTCAGTAGTTGTAGTTCAGTATTTTTATGTTTTTGTACTTAGCATTCTCTGAGATGTAATCAGTAGTTTAAAACATTCTCAGTAGTTTGCATAGTTTCAGTAGTTTGTATAATTCTATTAGATGTCACTATCAAGTGACATCAGCAAACGTCACATTCCTTATATAAGGAATGTTGACCTAGTTGTAATGTGTGACATTCAGCCACCACGAAAGCATATGAATGAAATATTCTTTTGCAGAATTCTCTCTCTATAACTGTTTACTTTGCATTGAATATCAGTTGTGTTCTTGCGAATTGTCTAATTCATTGTTCAAATTCCGTTGCGATCTACTCTAATTAATCAAACATAGATCTCTGATCCTAACAAATGGTATCATAGTTGGTTAATCATTGATCGATCTAACAATTGATCATTGAAACTGCTATTTCAATATCTAAGTTTGATTGAAATAGCATATTTGCAAGAATTGGTTATAGATCATTGAATTTCTGCTTCTTTCGGTTATTTGCTTTGAGTTTTCTCTTGGTTCATATTGAGTTTGTTGTGTTTTGAACTAAATTAGTTAAAACTTAATTGAATTTGGTTGAATCTGAGAATGACTACTCCTTCTAATGACCCTCACAATACCGGTTCCTCAACCAAGCCTCCGATGCTGGTTAGGACTGAGTATAACATATGGCAACGAAGAATGCTCCATCACATGTCTGTTAACAGTTCAGGTTGTTGGACATCTGTGGTACATGGTCCACACAAGCCTATGGTGAACAATCCGGAAACCAATCAAATGGTTCCGAAGAAGAAGGAACAATACTCAGATGAGGATCGAAAACTGTTTGAGATTGATGCTAAAGTGCATGGTATTCTGGCCATGGCTCTGCCTAATGAAATCTATTCTGGGCTTATGCATCATGAAACTGCTCATGACTCTGGAATGCATTGAAGGAACAATTTGGTGGAACAGATGAGGTCTTAGCAAACAACAGAGAAATCCTTGCCCAACAATATGAGACATTCTCTCATAGGAAGGGTGAGTCACTGACTCAACAGTTTGAGCGTTTTTCCTGTTTGATCTCTGAGCTGAAAATGGTCAAACATGAATACACTAATAGCCAGATGAACAACAGAATCCTCAGATCACTGCCTGAGAGATGGGACACATATACCATTTCCTACGCTCCAGTGCAAATCTGGATAACCTATCTCTCACCCAACTCCATGTTGAAACTGCTTACATTTGAAAGAGAGATAGAGCAGAAAGGAAACTGGCATCATCAAGAAATCTCACTGATGACTTTGTACCAGGGAACACTGCCTTGGTTGGTCATGAGTCAGAATATGTTGCATCAGAAAGCAATTATGATGAGCATATAGATTTCTCTTCAAACAGTTCAGATCATGCATTTGTTAGTGTTGATAGTCAGTCAGGCTGTAATAGTGACAATATGTGCTTCATTATGGATGATTTGAAAGGTATTGCTGATGATGACTTAAAGAGATGGATATTCTAAGCCAAATGGCCTTGATTAATATCAGATCTCAAAAGTTCTACAAGAGAACTGGTAGAAATTTCCAGGACTCTCTGGCAAAACCAAAGTTGGTTTTGACAAGAGTAAGTTGAGGTGTCACAAATGCCACAGGCTTGGACACTTTGCAAGAGAGTGTAGATCAACTGGATCTAACTCCTCTGCACCCTTTGTGACTTTTCCAAGCAATAGTCCACAAAACAGAGGGCAACATCCTGCTAGTTCTGGTCATCATGCACAACCTATATCTCCTACATATTTTGTCCCTCAGGGTCCAATGTCATATCCATATCCCTGCTATTACTTGCCACAGCCAAATCCAGTTCAAGTTCCTATTGCACAATAACCTCAAGGCTTACTAGAGCCTCTACCATCTCAATCATCTCAATCACAACCTCATCACAGCTTCTTCACCACTGGTGTTGTTCACTGGAGCAGTTTACCAGATGATCTCTCTGGTAATGAGCGTTTATTTGCTAGTGATGGTCAACATGGTGGTGAACATCCTTTTGGGAATCTTGCTCTCATGGCCCTGGAGTCTACTGAGAGTTCATGCTCCAATGCATCTTCATCACAGGTAACTCAGGTATCCTCTGAGGCTAAGGCCAAGCTATGTTCTGAATCTTGCATAGCTGCATTTATCTCTATTAGAGAGGCAAATGTAGCTTTAATAAATCAAAATCTTGAGCTTGAGCAAATCCTTTCCAAAAGAAAAGTTGAGTATGAGTTTGTTCTTAATGACAAAGATGATGAGATTTATAAGCTTAAATGCCAATTAAATGATGAAAAGGCTAAACTAGAGGTCATTCTTGAGAACCACAGAGAACTCAAAGAAAAACTTGCAGCTACCCAAGTTGAGTGTGACCGCTGGGTATCATCCTGCAAGGGATTTGAAATGCTGCTTAGCAAGCAATCTGCTTCGAATGTGAAGTTTGGAATAGGTTACAATCACATTGCACCACCTTTAGACTTTACTCCAAAATCAATGGTAAAACCTAAAGGTGAAAGTAATTTCCAAACCACATCATCATGTGCATCATCCTCAAGTGATCACCCAAAATCACAAGATGAAATCAATGTTGATACCTCAGCAAATCAATTTCCTGATGGGTTAACTACTAATAAGCACATGAAGCTGAGTACTTTAGATGTTGTCCCTCAAGGTACCTCAAGTGCTGAAGGGCAAGTAACAACATCTAAAAAGCATTTCAAATCAGCTGAAATAAAAGGATTAACAACTGTTGATGAATCTATCATACGGTCTTTCAGGACGGATAGAGAACAGCTGAAGAACAAGTCTTCAGTTGTTACAGATCCTTCAGTACTTAACACAAGTACTGAAAGGAGGAAAGTACTGAAGATCACACCTTCAGTAGTTTCCACATCAGCAGTTGATCAATCGAAGATGAAGAATAAGCCATGTGAAATATTTGGTAAATTCAATCATCTTTCTAATGAATGTTGGTACAGAAAGGGTTCCAAACTCAACAGAGATAAGCTCATTAAAATCCAGATGGATGAAATGAAAAATGAGTTTGAGACCAAGTTTGTACCACAGTCATCCCAATGTGATAAACCCAAGCCTTCATCCAAATCCAAAAGAAGGATAGGGTTTATCATGGAACAGTTGATAGTGCTCGTCATGACAAACATCAGACTAAGTCTGTGAATTTCAAGGAGGAAATGGTGGGTCACAGGTTCTCATCAAAAACAAGTACTGATATGTCCCAAGAGCTGAAAGCTTTAGCTACAAATCAATCACAACTTGTTATGATGGTTCAGCATTTGTTGGGAAGAGTTAACCAACTAGATGCACCTGTGATCAAACCACTGAAAAGGTATTCCAAGTCCAAATCCAAGGAATCCATTTCAGCACCATCTCCACCTTCATCAGCTGTTAATCATGAGAAACAAGTTATGGTTAAACCTGTTGATGAAAACAGACCCAAAACCAAAAAGGTTTGGGTCTCAAAACCTAACTAGTTCTTTATGATAAATGCAGGGTTCTTCAGCATGCCAAAGGAGCATCTGGTACGTAGACAGTGGAGGATCTATGCATATGACTGGGAGCAGTTCTCTTCTTAATGACTAATCTCAAGGAAAGAAGGGATTTGTTTTATTTGGAAATGATGCTAAGGGTTACATCATTGGGAAAGGATATGTGTCTAATGGAGATATCAGATTTGATGATGTTACCATGTGGAGAATCTTAAGTATAATCTACTGAGTGTCAGTCAGATGTGTGATAAAGGGCATGTTGCACTTTTCACAAGCCAGAACTGCAGGATTCTGTCTTCCCAAGTTCTGAGGCTGATTGACAAGGTATTGGATGAACATACTCTCTTGAAGGCCAATAGGATTGGAAGAGTATATGCCTTGGATTTGTCAAAGAAGATTGATTTGAAGGGTCATCCTTGCCTGTTCTCCAAAGCCTCTCCTCAGGAACTTAAACTGTGGCATAGAAGGCTGGGTCATGTTAATCTCAAAAACATGAATCAGCTGATCCACAATAGTTTAGTGAGAGGTCTACCAATAAAGGAGTTCCAATGTGATGAAACCTGCACTGCTTGTTTGAAAGGAAAACAGCACAAAGTCTCATTCCCTCCTATTGAAGAACCTCAGTCCACTGCCTGCTTGCAGTTACTGCACATGGATCTATTTGGTCCTGTGAGAGTGATGAGCATGGCAAACAAGAAATATTATCTGGTAATTGTGGATGATTACTCCAGATTTGTATGGACTTTCTTCTTGCATTCAAATGATGAGGTTGCTCAGACGATTATAAACTTTGTGTTGTATGTTGAGAAGTAGTATTCCCTATCAGTCAAGTGTATAAGGAGTGATAATGGAACTGAATTCAGAAACCATACACTTGATGATTTTTATCTATCAAAGGGAATCAAGAGGCAGTTTAGCATCCCAAGGACTCCAGAAAAAAATGGAGTAGTGGAGAGAAGAATAGGACCCTAATTGAAGTTGCAAGGTCTATGTTGGCTGACTCTGGTTTGCCATTGACCTTTTGGGCTGAAGCTGTCAACACAGCTTGCTATGTGCAAAATAGAGTATTAGTAAATCAGAGGTTGATGAAGACTCCATATGAAGTTCTACATCATTTGGCTCCTCTAATTTCATTTTTCAAAGCCTTTGGGTGTCCTTGTTTCATTCTCAACACAAAGGATCAACTCCACAAATTTGATCCTAAGGTGGATGCAGGGTATTTTGTAGGATATTCATCCACATGCAAGGCTTACAGAGTCTTCAACTGCATAACAAAGATAGTTGAAGAAACCTTGCATGTGAAATTCAATGAATCTCCTAAGGATAAAATTCCACAAAACCCTATGGAGTTGTTTGATTTGGACATACTGCAATATGTTCCTTATCAACCTCCAGCTGTTGTAGATCATGTGGATAAATCATCTTCGGCAGAAAGTCTTCCACCTGGTGGTACTGAAGATGATGATGATATCAGTACTCACCTTTTCAAGTTTAGTGACCAACTGCCTGAGTCTGCTAAACTTGATGTTCCTGTAGCTTCAGCAGCTCCATCCACAACAAATGCTGATGAGATTTCTGACTCCTCTACATCATGTGAATTGCCATCTCATACTTGGTTTCAAGAATCTGGTTCATCATCTATTGTTGCTGAACCGGCTACAAACACTTACACTGATCTTATAGTGTACCAAGAGCTGAAGAATCACCCCATGTCTCAAATCATTGGTGATATCAATGTTGGTGTCTCAACCAGAAGTCAATTGTCCAACTTCTGCTTCTATGCTCTCTTCATCAGTCAGCAAGAGCCAAAGAACTATCATGTTGCTTTGAGAGACAATGGATGGGTTGAAGCCATGCAGCTTGAGCTACTTCAGTTCAAAAAGCAGCAAGTATGGGAACTGGTTCCTCTACTCCCAGGTAAGTGTGCAATAGGCACTAAGTGGGTGTTTAGGAATAAAACTGATGTAAATGGGCTTATTGTCAAGAACAAGGCTAGACTGGTTGTATAGGGTTTTTTACAAGAAGAAGGTATTGATTATAATGAAACCTTTGCTCCTGTAGCCAGACTGGAGGCAATTAGATTGTTCTTAGCCTATGCTGCATTCCACAATCTTAAAGTTTTTCAAATGGATGTCAAAAGTGCTTTTTTATATGGAAAAATAAAAGAATAGGTTTATGTGTGTCAACCACCAGGTTTTGAGGACAATAAACATCCTGATTGGGTGTATAAACTTGATAAGGCTCTTTATGGGTTGAAGCAAGCTCCTAGAGCCTGGTATGAAACCCTTTCAAATTTTCTTCTTAAAAATAATTTCACTAGAGGCTCCATAGATAAAACTTTGTTTATTAAGAAAGTGGATCAGCATAAGCTATTTGTTCAAATTTATGTTGATGATATAATTTTTGCATCCTCTGATCCCCAGTTGTGTGATGATTTTACAAATTTAATGAAACAAAAGTTTGAAATGAGTGCAATGGGAGAATTACAGTTCTTTCTAGTCTTGCAAATCAAACAGCAGGCTGATGGAACCTTCATTCATCAATCAAAATATACAAAAGATCTTTTGAATAAATTTGATTTACAAAATTGTAAGCCCTGTTCTACTCCCATGTGCAACACCACACAACTGGATGCAGATCAGAAAGGTAAAGCTGTTGATGAAACACTTTACATATGTATGATTGGGTCCTTGATGTACTTAACAGCTTCTAGACCAGATATCATGTTTGCAACTTGTGTTTGTGCTAGATTTCAGGCTGCTCCTAAAGAGTCTCATTTGATTGCAGTCAAGAGGATCTTTAGATATCTGCAAGGTACAAAATCTCTAGGTCTTTGGTATTTCACTGGACACTCTTGCAAATTAGTTGCTTTTTCTGATAGTGACTATGCAGGGTGTAAGTTAACCAGAAAGTCAACTTCTGGTGGATGTCAATTCCTAAGCAACTGTTTGATTTCTTGGCAGAGTAAGAAACAAACATCTGTTGCTACATCCACTGCTGAAGCAGAGTATATTGCTGCTGCAAGTTGTACATCTCAGGTACTCTGGCTTCAGAACCAACTATTGGATTATGGCATTACAGAGACTAAGACTCCATTATTAATGGATAGTGCTTCAGCTTAGTGCATTGTCAAGAATTCAATCCAGCACTCTAGGACCAAACATATAGAGATCAGACACCATTTTATAGGGATTGTTTTGAAAAAGGTCTGATTGATCCAAAGTTTTTGCCTAGTGCTGATGAGCTTGTAGATATATTTACTAAGCCTTTGGATAGTTCAACTTTCCAAAACCTTGTGTTAAGGCTTGGTATGTTGCAGCTAGAATAAGTGATAACTACTGATGATCTCAGTAAACAAGTACTGATGATCATTAGTAAACATGTGACAAATATGTATTGATTCTGTTACAAACTACTGATGTAGTTATAACTGCTGAATCAGTAAAAACAGATAAGTACTAATGTCCTATGAAACCACTGAACACAGCTAAAGGGTCTGATGAGTAAGTGTTGAGGACAGTCTGAAACAGCTGAAAAGCTAAGAATTGACGAAAACTACTGATGAGAATTTTCTCTTCAGTCGTTTCCACAACTGCTGTTTCACCCTAAACAGTTGATGACAAAACCATGTCTTCAGTAGTTTCACAACTACTGATGACTAACACCAAGTCCTCAGTTGTTTACAACAGCTGATGACAAAACCATGTCTTTAGTAGTTTCACAACTACTGATGACTAACACCAAGTCCTTAGTTGTTTACAACAGCTGATGACAAAACCATGTCTTCAGTAGTTTCACAACTACTGATGACTAACACCAAGTCCTCAGTTGTTTCCAACACCTGAAGACAAAACCAAGGTTTTCAATAGTTTCACAACTACTGATGACTAAAACTACATCTTTAGTTGTTTTCAAACATCTGATAGTTAAAACCAAGTCTTCAGTTGTTTTCTTACAACTGCTGATAACACCAACACTTTCAGTCGTTTTCTTTTCAGCCTTTTCTTAACCTATAAATACCTGCACTTATAGCCAAACGTTTCATTAGCCGTTTTCAAACCTTTTCTCTCTCAACAATGGCGACCATGAAACTCAAACCCCAACATAACTGTGTTGCCTACCTTTCGAAATCGGCTTTCTGGAACAAGTTTGATACTGCCATCGATCTTATGGTGGATTCCCAATATCGAACAGCCTTTCTTCTGAATCCTACCATATACCCTGATTCCTTACCCAATTCTGGACCAATGTCTCTGTAACAACTGGTGAGAATGATAGCCAAATCACTCTCCAGTCATTGGTGAACAAGAAACAGGTGCTCATCACCCCCGACATCATTCAAAAACCCTAAATTTGCATGATGGCACCTATACTAAAGAATACCCGAAAGTCACCACTGATATGTCTTTCATCAATAACGGGTATGTAGGCGACTTAAGTGCTACAACCATTCTTAAAAAGCACTTCCATGATGTCGAAAGACTTATCTTTCATATGGTGAATGTCTGCCTTGCTTCAAAGACATCTTCTTGGGATCAGATGTCTTCACGGTGGCAACAGGTATTGTACTCTATCTTTGAACGCCAAAATCTAAATTTTTCTGAGATGTGTTCAGGAACAAAGGATCTGGCTCAGAACCTGTGGCAAACGATGGTACTTTATCTAGGTTTTTGGCCATAATTTAAATCAATTAAATCTGATGGCCTTGTTGTCTTGGGGTCCCTGCGAAGATGTTTTCGTGAGGATACATCCGACATAAAATCAGAACCTACTCTAAAAGGGGTTGCCCAGATGCTAAAAAACCCAAGAGCGGGAACCCACAGCCTCCACTTAAGATCAAAGTCCCCAACCAAACCCAAATCAAAAAGCCCACAAAGGCTACTCAGGGAGATGAGTCCCTGAGGAAGCCCTGTACAACAATACACGATAGCACTACTGTATAACCCCCCGTTATGTCCAGAATAACGTGTGAGAGCACAGGTATCTCTCAAAAGGATCCGTTGCAACCATAATGGGGATCCCACATTTCTGGAACCTCCATCAATTGAGAGGGTTACCAGTTGAAGAGCACCTCTATCCCAGCGGTGCATTTCTACTTCAGAACAATCTCCACATGCACCCGCCACTCAAAGCCCAAACTGATCGTTGATAAGTGCTGGAGTCAGTTGCATTCCTCACCCCCTCCCCAGAAACACTTATCATGGGAGTACTCAAATATTGAGGGGGAGGACCAAAATGCTTCTGATAAACACACAGAAAGGGTTTTACAATGTTCCTCTCAAGTGTAGAACGGAGAATAGAACCATCTGTAAGTGCTACTTATACTAATCAGCAATGATCAGGATGAAGTTGGAACACTCCACTAAGACCTTACCAAAGGAAACTGCCAATGAAGGACACAAGTCTGACAGGATCAGCGATCACAAGTTTGATGTATTAGAGTTCAAAGCAGCGGAATATGAACAAGAATTAGACAAATTGTAGCAAGCAATCGATACTTGTATGCATTAAGAGCACATACGGTTATAGGGAGAGAATATATATTCTGATTTCAAGGAATGTTATAGATGTAGAATATTCTAATCAATCATTCATTCATTCCATTCATTCTACACAAATTACAATAGGTTGTCACTCCTTATATAGAGTGCAACAATCACTGCTGTTATCACGGAAAGTGACAACTGGCAGATCTAATACAAAAATAACTAACTCTTAACAAACTACTGAAATGTTCACAACTACTGAGAACATATCAGAGTGTTAAGTACAAAATATAAAACTACTGAAACTACAACGACTGAAGAACAAGCTCTTCAGTCGTTTTACAAAACTACTGAAACATAAAACTACTGAAACTAGAAATATAAAACTACTGATATCACAACTACTGAAGAAGTACTCTTCAGCAGTTGTGACAAACTACTGACGCTTCAGTACTTGATCTTCAGACTTTGACCTTCAGATGTTTCATCAGCTGATGACTTCAGTAGATATCATCAGCTGATGTCTTCAGTCTTTGTCTTCAGACTTTGTACATCAGTTGTTGATCTTCAGCACTTGTAAACTCTTCAGCTGTTGTACTTCAGTACTTTGGTCTTTCAGCTTCAGCACTTGTGTTCTTCAGCTGTTCAGCTTCAGTACTTGTGTTCTTCAGCTGTTGTACTTCAGCACTTTAGTTCTTCAGCTGTGGAGTCTTCAGCACTGATCTTCAGCTGTTGAAGTCTTCAGCACTTGTCAAACTGCTGATGAGCTTTCAGCAGTTGTTGTGATACCATGTGGGACTTAGAGGTTTTCTGATCTTGGCTCATTGGTTCTTTTGGTCCAACAAACTCCCCCTGAACCAATGCAGCCAAAACCTCTAAATTATTCGTTGTCCCACTTATTGTTGGCAAAGTGTTGGTCTTTTTCCTTCTTGATCAGTAGAGAAGATGACCCATGTAAGCTCCGGCCTGGGAAGAAACCTCAAATATTTGTTTGCAGAGTATGAATGGGAACTCTGTTTTGGGGAACAGGACACAGAGTTGTTATCCCATTCATGAGATTCACTTCCCCATAATGAGTCTGTACGACTCTCTTGTGTAGGCCTCAAGGAAGGTGATTTGTTCCTCCATGGTTAGCTCTTCAGCACCTCCTTCAAACAATGATTCAGGCCCATAATACTCAGACAGGTATTTGGCCTGTTTCCCATTCTTTAGCTCCACTTGTTATTATTCTGTAAGCAAACTCATCCGGGTGATTACCCTCTAGGAACAACTGGAGCTCATTTTTCCTGACTTCCTCAAGCCTCTTGTAAACTAACCCTTTTTCACTATTTTGTTTTCCAGCATCTTCTGAGGGGTTAGATTAGCTTGTAGGCTTCTTGAAGTCTTCTAGGATTTCCCAGGGTGAAACTACAAAGACCAGAGAGATCACTTCATCTACGATCTTTTTCACCTGGCCAATGTATCTCTGAGGTATATTTTCTTATGAATTCTGTGAGAGACCCTGGGATCAGGCCAAATCCTCACTCTTTCCTTTTGATATTGAAAGGTATGCCTGAGAGTGTAAAGTCTGAGGGCTTGCTCTTCATATTGATGATAGAAGATGTGGCTGCATAAGCTTTGTCAACTCTCTTCAGCAATTCCTCATCATGCTGTTTATGAAGCTCTTCTTCTTCTAGCTTCACTTTAACCATTTGTCTCTGGACTTCAGGAGTAATTGCTGAGGAGTGACTTGTGGCCTTAGGCAACTGAATCACAGCTGAGAGTGGCAGCTATCTTCATCTTCTTCATCATCTTCTAGCCTCAATATCCTTCTCTTCTTCTTCAAGGGTATATCATCGGCTATGGGTTTTGAGGGTAAGGGAGTTGGTTTGGTGGGTTGTGTTTTGGGTGGTTTTGGTGCGGGAATGTTGACAGGCTGTTCTAGCATCCTTGAGGTGAGTGTGGCTTTTGATTGCTTGGCTAGCTCAGTCCTGCTCCCAGCACCCGCTTCATTCAAAGCTTCAATAACAAGCCCCTTAGTATATGCTTCAGACGAACAGATCTTGGTGGTGATTGCCAAGATACTGTCCCTGGACCAAGCTTTGATTTCGATCATTGATCTTCCAAGATATTTTGCAATAAATCTAATCATGATTTCAAGCCTTTCTCTTTCTAACACTTCATAACTTGCCCATCTATTCTGGATTCTTCAATCTCTAGTCGTCGAATCTCAGAGTCAAGTTTATTGGTGTCATGGCCTTGCCTAAACAGCTGATCAATGATGTTGTCCATTGATCTGCTGTGTTCGGCATCAGCCTCTTTTATCAGTAGCTCCAAGGCTTTATCTTCAGCAATGTGATCATCAGCACCTTTCTTTCGCTTGTAGGTGAGCAGTGGTTGCTGTTCTTTCTCCTCCTTTTGGGCTTGCTTCGCTTCCTTCTTTTCCTCGGATCTTTTCCTCTTCTTTTCTTTCACTGCAGTACTCTCCCCTTTTTGGATGCATTGGAGGAAGGGGTTTGTACCGCAGAAAGAGTCTTTTGGACAGCAGCATCAATCAAGGGCTGTAAAGTGGAGGAAAGCCTCTCATCAATGGCTTTAGTCACAATATCAGTGATTATGGGTGTGATGAGAGGGAGGGAATTTTGAAGTACAGCACCTATTTGCTCAGGAGGGTTCTGTTCCTGAGAAGTAGGGCCTGAAGCAGAGGCAGGTGGTTGAGTTTGGAGTGGCTCAGTGTTTGGGGAACCTTCAAGTGAAGGTGCCATCTGGGGTGGGTAGAGGCAGATGGTCTTTCTCCTTGTGAGAGTTGATCAAGTAGGTTTTGCAGCCTACTGACTTCTCTTCAAGGATTGTGTTCTGGGCAAGAACAACAAAATAGAAACAGCCGAAGCTCATCATCAGCCGAAGCTGAATCATCTGACCTCCTGCTTAGAGCAGGATTTACATGCACTGGGTGTAGACCAGTTGATGCATGTGCCCCTTGTGCTTGGTACTGGGGACTTCCAGCCTCAGGACAGTGTCCATCATCAGCTGTTGCCTCTAGTGAGGTCTTAGCAATGTTACCAGCCTCATTCTGATCATGTGCTGAGTCAGAGGAGGTGGCAGCCTCACTAGATATTCTAAGCTCCTTGTCTACACCAGGAGATAGAAGTGGTAAACCCCTGTGCTGTGGGTTCTCAAGTGCACTGTGTTCCTCCCCCTCAATTGTAGAGGTATTCCCAGTAGTAAGTGGTTTCTGGGGAGGGGGTGAGGAGTGCAGTTGAGTCAGCACTTGTGCAACTATTAAAGTTGGGCTGTGAGGGGCGGTTGTTTGGGGTGAAGGGATAGAAGCAGTGTGCACCTGGGGAGGTTGGTGCTCTTCAATGGCAATCCCTCAAGTGAGGAAGATCCCAGATATGTAGGTACCCCTTTTGTGGTTGCTGCAGGCTCCTGTTGAGAGGAAGCCTGAGCGGCTATGGCTGGAAGAGTCATTGTATCCACTAGGGGGTTTGGACTAGTGGATATATCCTGCGTTGTGTTGCAGGGGCATCCTCAGGGGACTCAATTCCCTGAGTAGCCGTTTTGGGTTTCTTTTTGGTGGGTTTGGTGGGGACTTTTGATTTGGAGGTGGTGGCTGTGGGTTCCAGCTGCGTGGGTTTTCGCAGCTTGGCAGCCATTTTGAGTGTCTGGTCAGAGTTGTGCCGGGAGTATACTTCCGGCAGAACAGCCGTAGCAGGGACTCCCAAGCCAACAAGTCCCTCAGCATTAAGCTGGTTTGTAATGATGGCCATTATGAACCGTGGATATAGTATCCAACGGTTGGCAGTTAGTTTTTGAGCCATATCCTTGAGCTCTGAAAATATTATTTCTGAAAAGTTTAGCGGTTGTTGCTCAAGATAGAATACATTACCTGCTGCCATTTCGTCGACATTTGATCCCAAGACGACGTCTTAGGGGCCAAACATACATTCACCATGTGAAAGATTAGGCGCTCAGCGTCATTAAAGTGTTTCTTCATGATAGTGGAGGCACTGAGATCGCCTTGATATCCATGTTGGGCAAAGGATAGATCTGTGGTGCCCTTCGGATATCCAGCAGGAGAACTAGCATCATTCAGATGAAGAATTTTGCGGATTATTGCAGGAGTGATGACTACTTCTTTGTTGTTACGACCGACTGGAGGGATGGTGTGTTGTTCTCCCAGTGGTAACAGTAACGTTCATCCAAAATGGTGCAGGGATTCGGCATGTAGTATGGGATTCAGAAGAAATGCCGTGTTGTATTGGGACTGAACCATAAGATCGATAGCAGTATCGAACTTAGTCCAGATGGGCGATTTAGTGAGGTAGGCAACACAGTTGTGTCGCGGTTTAATTTGCATGGACGCCATGGAGAAGAGGGAAGTTTTGGAGAGGAACGTTAGGTTTGAAGAAGATGAAGCATTGAGAGCTTAGGTTAGGGATATTATAGGGTACGGGTAAGAAACGACTGAAGGATGTGGTGTTAGTCATCAGTAGTTTTAAACGACCGTTGACATGGTATTATCCTTTCAGACGTTGAAACAGCTGAAGTCGTGGTGTTAGGCATCAGTAGTTTAGAAAACTACTGAAGACCGTGGTTTGACTTCAGATGATTGAAACAACTGAGGACTTGGTGTTTGTCATCAGTAGTTATGAAACTACTGAAGACAGTGTTTTGTCATCAGCTGTTGTAAACAACTGAAGACTTGGTATTAGTCATCAGTAGTTATAAAACTACTGAAGACATGGTTTTGCTTCAGTTGTTTAGAATGAAACAGCAGTTGTACAAACGACTGAAGAGAAAGTTCTCTTCAGCTGTTTTCGTCAATTCTTAGCTTTTCAGCTGTTTCATACTGTCCTCAACACATTCATCAGTCTTTTTGGCTGATTTCAGTTGTTTCATAGGACATCAGTACTTATCTGTTTTACTGATTGCAGTAGTTGTAACTGCATCAGTAGTTGTAACTACATCAGTAGTTTAGAACAGATGAAGTACTTCAGTACTTGTGAGACATTTAGCCTTCAGTAGTTATAAAAACTACTGAGGGTAAAAGAGCTCATCAGTACTTATATGTGACATAGGTACTAATGATCATCAGTACTTATTACTAAGATCATCAGTAGTTGTCACTTATTCTAGCTGCAGCATACCAAGCCTTAACACCAGGTTTTGGAAAGTTGAACTATCCAAAGGCTTAGTAAAAATGTCTGCAAGCTCATCAGCACTAGGCACAAACTTAGGATCAATCAGACCTTTTTCAAAACAATCCCTTATAAAATGATGTCTGATCTCTATATGTTTGGTCCTAGAGTGCTGGACTGGATTTTTGACAATGCAAAGAGCTGAAGCACTATCCATTAACAATGGAGTCTTAGTCTCTGTAATGCCATAATCCAAAAGTTGGTTTTGAAGCCAGAGTACCTGAGATGTACAACTTGCAGCCGCAATGTACTCTGCTTCAGCAGTTGATGTAGCAACTGAGGTCTGTTTCTTGCTCTGCCAAGAAATCAAGCAGTTGCCTAGGAATTGACATCCACCAGAAGTTGATTTCCTGGTCAACTTACACCCTGCATAGTCACTGTCAGAAAAAGCAACTAATTTACCAGAATGTCCAGTAGAATACCATAAACCTAGAGATGGAGTGCCTTGCAGATATCTAAAGATCCTCTTGACTGCAATCAGATGAGACTCTTTAGGTGCAGCCTGAAATCTAGCACAAACACATGTAGCAAACATAATATCTGGTCTAGAAGCTGTTAAATACATCAAGGACCCAATCATACATCTGTAAAGTGTTTCATCAACCACTTTACCTTTCTGATCTGTATCCAGTTGTGTGGTGCTGCACATGGGAGTAGAACAAGGCTTACAGTTTTGTAAATCAAACTTTTGCAAAAGATCTTTTGTATATTTGGACTGATGAATGAAAATTCCATCAGCCTTTTGTTTGATTTGCAACCCCAGAAAGAATTGTAACTCTCCCATGGCACTCATTTCAAACTTCTGTTGCATCAACTTTGTAAAGGCATCACACAATTGGATCAGAGGATGCAAAAATGATATCATCTACATAAATTTGAACAAGTAGATTATGCTGCCCAGCTTTCTTAATGAATAAAGTCTTATCTATGGAGCCTCTAGTGAAATTATTTCTAGAAGAAAGTTTGATAATGTCTCATACCAGGCTCTAGGAGCTTTTTTAACCATAAAGAGCTTATCAAGCTTATACACCCAATTAGGATGTTTATTGTCCTCAAAGCCTGGAGGTTGACATACATAAACTTCTTCTTTAATTTTTCCATACAAAAATGCACTTTTGACATCCATTTGAAAAACTTTAAGATTTTGATAAGCAGCATAAGCTAAAAACAATCGAATTGCTTCCAGTCTGGCTACAGGGGCAAAGGTTTCATCATAATCAATACCTTCTTCTTGTGCAAACCCCTGAACAACCAGTCTGGCCTTGTTCTTAACAATAAGCCCTTTCATCAGTTTTGTTCCTAAACACCCATTTAGTGCCTATTGCACACTTACCTGGAGGTAGAGGAACCAGTTCCCACACTTGCTGTTTCTTGAACTGAAGAAGCTCAAGCTGCATGGCATCAACCCATCCATTGTCCTTTAAAGCAATGTGATAATTCTTTGGCTCTTGCTGACTGATGAAGAGAGCATAGAAGCAGAAATTTGACAATTGACTTCTTGTTGATACTCCAGCAGTGATATCACCAATGATTTGAGACATAGGGTGATTCTTCAGATCTTGATACACAATGAGATCTGTGCAAGTGTTTGTAGCAGGCTCAGCAGTAACAGATGGTGATGGTGAATCATTTCCTTGAAACCAATCAGTGGATGGTAATTCAAAGGAAGTTGAATTCGAAGAGATCTCATCAGCATTTGTTGTGGATGGTGCTACTGGAGCTACAGGAACATCAGGTCTAGCTGAATCAGGCAGCTGATCACTAAACCTGAAGAGGTGAGTACTGCAATCATCATCATCATCAGCAGTACCACCGGGTGGTGAACTGTTGACAGGAGCAACAGCAGGAGTTTGATAAGGAACATATTGCAGTATGTCCAAATCAAATAACTCCACAGGGCTTTGTGGAATCTTGTCCTTTGGAGATTCATTGAACTTAACATGTAGAGTTTCTTCAACCATCTTTGTTCTGCAGTTGAAGACTGTATGCCTTGCAAGTAGATGAATACCCAAAATACCCTGCATCCACCTTAGGATCAAATTTATGGAGTTGATCCTTTGTGTTGAGAATAAAACAGGGACACCCAAATGCTTTGAAAAATGAAATCAGAGGAGCCAAATGATGGAGAACTTCATATGGAGTCTTCATCAACCTCTGATTTACTAAAACTCTATTTTGCACATAGCAAGCTGTGTTGACAGCTTCAGCCCAAAAGGTCAGTGGCAAACCAGAGTCAGCCAGCATGGACCTTGCAGCTTCAATGAGGGTCCTGTTCTTTCTCTCCACTACTCCATTTTGTTCTGGAGTCCTTGGAATGCTAAATGCCTTTTGATTCCTTTGAAAGATAGAAGTCATCAAGTGTATGATTTCTGAATTCAGTTCCATTGTCACTCCTAATACACTTGACTGGAAGGGAATACTGCTTCTCAATATACAACACAAAGTGAATAATCTTCTGAGCAGCCTCATCCTTTGAATGTAGAAAGAAAGTCCATACAAATCTGGAGTAATCATCCACAATTACCAGACAGTATTTCTTCTTTGCCATGCTCATTACTCTCACAGGACCAAATAGATCCATATGCAGTAATTGCAAGCAGGCAGTGGACTTAGGCACTTCAATAGGAGGGAATGAGACTTTGTGCTGTTTTCCTTTTAAACACGCAGTGCAGGTTTCATCACAGTGGAACTCCTTTATTGGTAAGCCTCTGACTAAACTATTGTGGGTAAGCTGATTCATGTTTTTGAGATTAACATGACCAAGCCTTTGTGCCACAGTTTAGATTCTTGAGAAGAGGCTTTGGAAAATAGGCAAGGATTGCCTTTGAGATCTATCTTCTTAGAAAGATCTAAGGCATACACTCTTCCTGTCCTGTTGGCTTTCAGGAGAGTGTGATCATCCAACACCTTGTCAATCAAGTGCAAAACTTTGGATGACAGAATCCTACAGTTTTGACTGGTGAAAAGAGCAACATGGCCTTTATCACACATTTGACTGACACTCAAGAGATTGTACTTGAGATTTTCCACATGATTAACATCATCAAATTTGATTTCTCCATTGGAGACAAAGCCCTTACCGATGATGTAACCCCTAGCATCATTGCCAAAGAAGACAAATCCCTTCTTTCCTTGAGAGTAGTCATGAAGAAAGAGCTGTTCCCAGTCATGTGCATAGATCCCCCACTGTCTACATACCAGATGCTACTTTGGCATGTTGAAGAACCCTGCAATAATAAACAATCAGTTAGTTTTAGAGACCCAAACTTTTTGGTTTGGGCCTGGTCTCATCAATAGATGGTAAACTAACAGGTTTATTTGAAACAACAGCCTGAGAGGAAGAAGATGGTGTAGAAGAGGAGTCCTTTGGCTTGGACCTCCTTTTCTGTGGTTTCAACATAGGAGTGTCTAGTTGGTTAACTCTACCCAACAGATGTTGAACCATCATTACCAGCTGTGTCTGATTTTGTGATAAAGCTTTCAGCTCATCAGACACATTGCCAGTGGAGTTTGATAAGTTCTATGTTGCACCTTCTTCTTCTGAGCACTCTCAGCTGTCACCTGTTTAACCCCTTCCTTTTTGGATTTCTTTGAGGACTTAAGGGTTACAGGATTTGATGTTGCTGATACAAATGTGGTCTCAAACTCAGTTTTCATTTTTACCATTTTCTCTTTAATTTCTTCTTTTTGTTTGAGTTTGGAACCTTTTGTACCAACAATCATCTGTAAGATGATTGAACAAACCACATACTTCACATGGTTTCTTCTTCATCTTAGGTTGATCATCAACTAAAGAGGGTGAAGCAACTGAAGACTTGTTCTTCAATGCTTTGGAAGCATTGTTTGCTTTCTTGACTGCCTCTTTAGTGGTCTTCAAACTCTTTCTACTGTCAGTTTTCTTCTCTTCAGTACTGACAGCAGTTGAAGTTTGAACTTCAGGTGTTAGATCCTGCTCTCTAGTCCTTTCAGGACCTTCAGAATTAACTCCTGAGTTGATCAACTCATTAATCATGTGAATGTCAGCATTTGAACCATCAACATCAGCTGATAAGTTCAAAGAGGGCTTGATGCTGACTGCTACTTCTGATTGTGCTGTATCAGAAGGTAGATCACATGATGTGATGGATTGGTTATCACTCTCACCATCAGATTCTACCTCTGCTCTTGGGGTAAAATCTGTAGGTGGAGCAGTGTGATTGTAACCAATTCCAAACTTCACATTTGAAGCAGATTGCTTACTAAGAAGCATTTCAAAACCTTTGCATGATTGTACCCATCTATCACACTCGACCTGGGTAACTGCAAGGGTTTCTTTGAGATCTTTGTACTTCTCTAGAAGTACTTCTTCTCTAGCCTTATCATCAATTATTTGGCAATTCAGTTTATAAATCTCATCATTTTTATCTTTAAGCACAGACTCAAACTCAGCTTTGTTTTTGGAAATTATTTGTTCTAGCTCAATGTTCTTATTAATTAGAGCTACATTTGCTTCTCTAATGGAAGCAAATGCTGCTATGCATGGTTCAGAACATAATTTGGCTTTTGCCTCAGAGGATACCTGTGATACCTGAGGTGTAGAGGCATTAGAAAATGAAGTATCAGCAGACTCCAAAGCCATAAGAGCTAGATTCCCAAAAGGACTGTCACCACCATGTTGACCAGCACCTGAAAACAGTTGATCATGACCAGACATGTCATCTGGTAAACTGCTCCAGTCAACAACTCCTGGGGTGAAGAAGCTGTGTTGTTGAGGTTGAGTTTGTTGATGAGATTGGGATGGCTGAGGTTCTGGTAGTGCATGAGGTTGTGGTGCCATAGGAACTTGAACTTGATTTGACTGTGGCATGTAATAACAAGGGTACGGATATGGCATTTGACCCTGAGGAACAAAATATGCCGGAGATTGTTGTTGAGGATGATGACTAGAAGTGACAGGATGTTGCCCCTGTGTTGTTGACTATTGCCAGGAAAAGTCACAAAGGGTGCAGTGGAGTTAGATCCAGTTGATCTACACTCTCTTGCAAAGTGTCCAAGCCTTTGGCATTTGTGACACCTCAACTTGCTCTTGTCAAAACCAACTTTGGTTTTGCCAGAGAGTCCTGGGAATTTTCTTCCAGTTCTTTTATAGAACTTCTGAGATCTGATATTATCAGGGCCATTTGGCTCAAAATATCCATCTCTCTAAGTCATCATCAGCAATCCCCTTGAGATCATCCATAATGAAGCATAGATTGTCATTATTACACCCAGTAAACTGACCATCAACACTCACAAATGCAGAATCAGAAGTGCTTGAAGAGAAATTAATATGCTCATCATACTGGCATTCAGATGAAGCATATTCTGACTCATGACCCACCAAGGCAGTGTTGCCTGGTACAAAGTCTTCAGTGAGCTTTCCAGATGAAGACAGCTTTCTCTTCTGTTCTATCTCTCTCTCAAACGTGAGCAGTTTCCCATGGAGTTGGGTGAGAGATAGTTTGTCCAAACTTGCACTGGAGCGTAGGACAATAGTATATGTGTCCCATCTCTCAGGCAGTGATCTGAGAAATCTGTTATTCATCTGAATATTGTGTACTCAAGTTTGACCATTTTTAGTTCAGAGATCAAACAAGAGAACCGCTCATATTGTTGAGTCAGTGTCTCACCCTTCTATGAGAGAATGTCTCATATTGTTGGGCAAGAATTTCTCTATTATTTGCCAAGACCTCTGTTCCTCCAAATTGTTCTTTCAAGGCATTCCAGAGGTCATGGGCAGTTTCATGATGCATTAGCCCAGAATAGATTTCATTTGGCAGTGCCATGGCCAGAATTCCATGGGCTTTTGCATCAATTTCAAGCAACTTCTTATCCTCATCTGAGTATTGCTCCCTCCTCTTCGGAACCATTTGATTGGTTTCCGGGTTATTCACCATAGGCTTGTGTGGACCATGTACCACTGATGTCCAACAACCTGCGCTGTTAACAGACAGGTGATGGAGCATACGTCTTTGCCATATGTTATACTCATTCCTAACCAGCATTGGTGGCTTGGTTGAGGAACCAGTATTGTGAGGATCATTGGAGGGAGTGGTCATTTTCAGTTCAAAAACAATTTAATTCAAGCTTTAAAAGTTTAAACAGACCACAACAAACTCAATGAAAACCAAGAGAAGATCTCAGGATGAATGACCAGAAATACAGAAAATTCAATCTCTATAACCGTTTCTTGCAAAAACAAAAGCTAATTCAATCAAACTTAGATCTTGAATAGCAGTTTCAATGATCAATTATTAGATCGATCAATGATTAACCGGCTCTGATACCATTTGACAGGATCAGCGATCACAAGTTTGATGTATTAGAGTTCAAAGCAGCGGAATATGAACAAGAATTAGACAAATTGTAGCAAGCAATCGATACTTGTATGCATTAAGAGCACATACGGTTATAGGGAGAGAATATATTTCTGATTTCAAGGAATGTTTATAGATGTAGAATATTTCTAATCAAATCATTCATTCATTCCATTCATTTACACACATTACAATAGGTTGTCACTCCTTATATAGAGTGCAACAATCACTGCTGTTATCACGGAAAGTGACAACTGGCAGATCTAATACAAAATAACTAACTCTTAACAAACTACTGAAATGTTCACAACTACTGAGAACATATCAGAGTGTTAAGTACAAAATATAAAACTACTGAAACTACAACGACTGAAGAACAAGCTCTTCAGTCGTTTTACAAGACTACTGAAACATAAAACTACTGAAACTAGAAATATAAAACTACTGATATCACAACTACTGAAGAAGTACTCTTCAGCAGTTGTGACAAACTACTGACGCTTCAGTACTTGATCTTCAGACTTTGACCTTCAGATGTTTCATCAGCTGATGACTTCAGTAGATATCATCAGCTGATGTCTTCAGTCTTTGTCTTCAGACTTTGTACATCAGTTGTTGATCTTCAGCACTTGTAAACTCTTCAGCTGTTGTACTTCAGTACTTTGGTCTTTCAGCTTCAGCACTTGTGTCTTCAGCTGTTGCTTCAGTACTTGTGTTCTTCAGCTGTTGTACTTCAGCACTTTAGTTCTTCAGCTGTTGGATCTTCAGCACTTGATCTTCAGCTGTTGAAGTCTTCAGCACTTGTCAAACTGCTGATGAGTCTTTCAGCAGTTGTTGTGATACCATGTGGGACTTAGAGGTTTTCTGATCTTGGCTCATTGGTTCTTTTGGTCCAACACAGTCCTGAGGCAGGAAGTCCCCAGTACCAGAACAAGGGGACATGCTTTACTGATCTACATCAGAGCATGTACATCTGATTCATCAGGAGGTCAGGTGATTCAGACAACATGATGATGACCTGGGTTTTCTATGATGTATTAGCCCATAATACCATCCTTGAGACTGAGTGAGCAGACTCAAAGAGTTGTGCCAAAGTCTCAGGATCAAGTCCATCTACCTACAAAACCCATAGATGGCACCTCAATTGAGGTTCCCAAACACTGAGCCAATACAATAACTGAGCCACCAGCCACTGATTTTGGCACCACCTCTCAGGGACAGAACCCTCTGAGCAGAGGTTTCTATCTTTCAAAACTCCTTACCTCTCATCACTCCCATCATCACTGACATAGGCATAAGCAATGATGAGAGGATATCCTAAATCTACAACTACTCTTTTGATGTTGTTCAAAAATCTCTTTCTGCCTTCAAGCCCGTAATCCAATGTAACCAAAAAGGGGAGACTTCCAAGTCTAAGGTTTGAAAGAAAAGAAAGGAAAAAGAGTTGATGATGAGAAAGAACTTGCAAAAGAGAAGGAGGTGGAGAAAGAACTGATCTCAGAACAGCTGATAACTATAAAAGAAAGAAAGTAAAGTGCTGAGTCAAAAGCTGTTGAAGATAAATCTTTAAAATCTTGTCAAAGATGCTGATGAAGCACACAGCAAATCCATGGATAAAATTATAGATCGGCTCTTTCGACAAGGTCATGACACAGCCACACTAGACACTGAGATCAGAAGGCTAGAAATAGAAGAGATTCAAGCTAGATGGCCGGTTATAGTGTGTTGGAAAGGGAAAGATTGAGATAATGATCAGATTCATTGCCAAATACCTTGGAAGATCATTGATAGAGATAAAGGCCTGGCCCAAAGACAGTATCCTTGAGATAACCAAGAAGATCTGCTCTGTTGGAGGTATAATAAGGGGTTGATAATTGAAGCACTAGATGAAATAGGTGCAGGGAAGAGAACTGAAATGGCAAAGCTCTCCAAAGCCAAACTCACCCTAAATGCTAAGTCAGTCTTCTCACACTCCCACTCAACACAACCCTTATCTCTAAAATCTCCCAAATCTATCCCTAAACCTAAGCCACCCACAAACTCAACCACAAAAACCAATCCCTTACCCTAAAACCACCTCAAACCTTACCCATGATGCCCCAGAAGGAGGAGAAGGGTGTTAAGGGTAGAAGAAGATGAAGAAGAGGATGATGATGATGATAGTCTGCCATCCTGCTGTTCTCAAACTCAAATCACCTGAGCACAGCAGTCACAAGTGATTACTCCTGACTTGCAAATGCAGATGGTGAAGGTAAAGATTGAAGATGCAGAACAGTAGAAGCAGCACGATGAGAAGTTTCTCAGATGGTTGATAAGGATTTCCCTCAGTCCTCATCCATTCAAGAAATGAAGAAACAGGCTCTGAGTGGTAACCTCTTAGACATACCTTTCAACATCAAAAAGAAAGAGTGCGGATCTGGCTAGACCCCAGGGTAAGTTCTAGAATTCATAAGAAGAATATACCAAGTAGATATCATGGCCAAGTGAAGAAGACCTGAATGCTGAAATACATTAGCCATGGTAGTCTCACCCTAGGAAATCATTAAAGAATTCAAGAGAGCTCACAAATCCAAGACAACCCCTCAATCTATTCTTGAGAACAAAATGATCAAGAAGGGGCTGTTATACAAAGACTTGAAGATCTTCAGAAGAGTGAACTCCAGTTGTTGCTTGAAGGCTCTCACCCTGATGAATTTGCTTATAGAGAGATAACAACTGTGGAGTTGAAAAATGGAAAGACAGTGAGATACCTGTCTGAGTATTATGGCCCAGAGTTCTTCTTCGAAGGAGAAGCAAAAGAACTCACCGAGGAGGAACAAGTTGTTCTCCTTGAGGCCTACGCTAGTGAGTCTTACAGACTCATTAATAGGAATTAGGTTTCATGGTTGGGACAAAACTCTGTGTCTAGTTTCCCCAAGACAGAGTTCCCTTCATACTTAGCCAATCAAAAGATTAGAAACCTTTTCCTGGCCTGTGCTTAACTGATTACCTCTGAAGCTGATCAAGAGGGTTTCTGCCAAGAATAAGTGGGATCATCAATAAGTTGAGAGGTTTTGGCTGCATTGGTTCAGGGGAGTTTGTTAGACCAAAAGAACCAGTGAGCCTGATCAGAAAAACCTCTAAGTCCCACAGACATTGCAACTGCTGAAGAAGATCACAACAGCTGAAGACATCAGCTGATTACAAGGTCTGAAGACAAAGTCTGAAGACAAGATCTGAAGACTTCTACTGAAGACAAAGTCTGAAAACAAAGACCGAAGACAAAGACTGAAGACCAAAGTGATCAGTAGTTGTCACAACAGCTGAATTTATTAACTCAGTAGTTGTCACAACAGCTGAAGTTATTAACTTCAGTAGTTGTGATGATTTCCTTTCAGTACTTGTAATTTACTTTTTAGTAGTTATAGTTTCAGTAGTTGTAGTTCAATAGTTTTATGTTTTGTACTTAGCATTCTCTGAGATGTAATCAGTAGTTAAGAACATTCTCAGTAGTTTGTATAGTTTCAGTAGTTTGTATAATTCTGTTAGAATCAAGTGACATCAGCAGATGTCACATTCCCTATATAAGGAATGTTGACCTAGTTGTAATGTGTGACATTCAGCCACCACGAAAGCATATGAATGAAATATTCTTTTGTAGAATTCTCTCTCTATAACCATTTACTTTTCATTGAATATCAATTGTGTTCTTGCGAATTGTCTAATTCATTGTTCAAATTCCGTTGCGATCTACTCTAATTAATCAAACTTAGATCTCTGATCCTAACAATTATTTGTTTCATTATTTAATTTGGTTAAATAATAACAAATAAAAGTGTGTTAATGATATAAAATTAAAATAGCTTTTAATTTTATAAATTAAGGGTTGAAAGAGTGCAATTTTAATAAAAGTTTCAAAATGGGGGAACCCATTTTGAACCATGTTTCGGCCGCCCATGTGGGGGCTTTGAGGGGTCTTTTAGTTGGTTTCTTCAAGATTTTATCTTCCCTTGCACTCTTCCAACACCATTCTCTCTAACACACACTTTCTCTTACACATACATTGCTAAACTCTCTCCAGAAGGTGCTGAAATATTCGGATTCCAGGAAGAAACAAGCTGAAATTTTCGGACGTTTGAGGAACAAAGGAAGGAGTTCTTTGGTGTTGCTCTCCTATCAAGCTTGGTGTTTGGAAGGGATTGTGGGTGTTCAAGCTTGAGGTCTTCTATTTTGGAGGCTACACATTCAAGAACATCATCACCTTCATCTTATTCATCTACAACATTTTGTTCAAGAAAGGTTGTTTCTATGAACACCCTATGGTTGTTATGTTTTGTTTGATAACATACTATTTCACATATATTATTGATCCTTATTCTTGGGTTGTGTTTTTGGTTTAAAATGGTGAATTTTCAGATTACAAACCATATGTTAAACCTATATTCCGCTGCGATTTTTCAAGTTTAAATGGTTAAACTTACTTTGTTTTAAATGTTACAAATCCCAACAGTTATGCCCTCTATAACCTTGCAATTCAGTAATACATTTTTCACTACATAGGTTAGATTTTACCTCTGAAGGCATGGGAGATGGACCATCGTTGATATGAGCCATGAGTGCATGATTTTGAAATTGAGGCTTGACTTCCTCTGCAAACAGGCTCCAGCCACATACTCCATCTTGCTTTATCACGAGAGCATTTGCAGATGACTGACTGCTTCCATGAGCTTGGTTTGTCAGTTGAGGTTGGTTTTGATATGATTGATGTTGTTGTGGATGATGATACTGCTACTGATGATTACTGGAGTGAAAGCTTGAGTTTGATTGTGAGGATGACTGGCTTTGAGAATTCCTTTGAAAGTTGTTTCTTTTGGGGGCATTGCATTCTCTGGAGAAGTGGCCAGCCATGCCACAGTTGAAGCACATCACTTTGGATTTGTCATATCCAAGCTTTGCGTTTTCGTTCAAGCTGAGCTTTCTTCCTTTTTCGAAAAACTTATTTGCTCTCATAGCAATCATGGCGATTTTCCATTGCAAATCCATTTCTTCTACATCATCTGGATCCATTTCGTCTAAGTTTTTCTGGATCAGATGTGCTGATGTGAGTCTTCCTCCCAAATAGGCTTCAAAACATGCAAAAAAGGCGTTATAAGTTGCCTTTTGTTCTTCAGTTCTTGTGTCATCAGGAGTGGCTATAGGAGTTGTAGTAAATCCTGATGTTTGGGATGATGTTGATGGATGATCAATTGGTGGAGTTGCAATGAACCCAGTGGTATTCTGTTGATCTCTTAAAGAGATGAAATCATCCTCCTTAGTAATGAAGGCATTTTCCACAGAATGAAATTCTGATTGAAACTTGTATGCCTCACTCACTCTGGGTCCTCCCAAGTTTCTAATTCTTTCATCTAACTCCAATGCTTCTATCTTGGCTATCATTATATCTAGAGTTGTACTCTCAAGATCAAGAGTGTTCTTTAACATGGTCACATTTTGTTTCCAAGTCTCTTGAAGACTGTGTAGCATTTTCTTGTTCAACTCCTTGACCTTGTAGGTGACTCCCATGATTTCCAAGTCATTTACCAACTGTACAAATCTGTGTAGTTGTTTGGATATGGACTCCCCCTTGGAGTGATGAAATGTTTCATACTGATTAACAAGCTTGTCCTTTTTTGTTAGGATCAGCGATCTACGTTTGATTGATTTGAGAGTATAGCAGCGGAGAACAAACAATGAATTAGCCAATTCACAAGAACACAAAAGATATTCAAGATAAGAACAAACTGTTATAGACAGAAAGAATTCTGCAAATATATTTTATTCAATATTCGCTTTCGTGGTAACAGAATGTCACACATACAATTAGGTCTACACCTCTTATATAGGAGATGTGACGTCTGCTGATGTCACTTGATAGTGACATCTAACAGAATTTATTCAAACTACTGATAGTTAACACAACTACTGAAGATGTCAACAATAACATCTTCTTACAAAAATGCTAAGTGTTAACTATCACTACAACTACTCAAAAGAAACTACTGAAATTACAACGACTGAAGAACATGCTCTTCAGTCATTTTACAAATACTGAAACAGAAAGAAAACTACTAAAAGGAAACCATCACAACAACTGAAGAATGCTTCTTCAGCTGTTGTAACAAACTCTAAAGCTTCAGTACTTGTACTTGAACTTCAGCTGTTGATCTTCAGTACTTTGTTCTTCAGCTGTTGAACTTCAGACTTTAGTCTTCAGCTGTTGAAGTCTTCAGTACTTTAGTCTTCAGCTGTTGAAGTCTTCAGTACTTTAGTCTTCAGCTATTGAAGTCTTTAGTACTTTAGTCTTCAGCTGTTGAAGTCTTCAGTACTTTAGTCTTCAGCTGTTGATCTTCAGACTTTGGTCTTCAGCTGTTAAAGTCTTCAGTACTTTAGTCTTCAGCTGTTGAAATCTTCAGACTTTGTCAAACAGCTGATCAAGTCTTCAGCAGTTGTTGTGATGTCTGTGGGACTTAGAGGTTTTTCTGATCAGGCTCATTGGTTCTTTTGGTCTAACATTGTTAATTTCTGCAACTTCATTGCTTCCCTCACATATAATTCGTAGAGCATTCCATACTGCTTTAGTAGTGCCATACTTCTCCAATCTTTCCAGTACATCCATCTTAAGTGCTTGAGTGAGGATGGAGTAAGCTTTGAGATCAATCTTGATTTTCTTGTAATCTTCATCATCAAGAGTTAGATCAACAATAGGTATTCTTGTTGTCTTGTAGATGGTAGCTTGATCTGCAGACAGAGTGACAGGGATGTGTGGCCCCTTGCATATTGAGATCCAAAATTCAGGATTTCCACGTGTAATGTCATTTTTGAATCTGATTTTCCACTGCTTAAACTCAGATTTATGTTTAAGCATGGGAGGTTTTGGTGTATGACCAAGTTCTGAAAAAGTATTAGAATCCATTTTAACAGTTAGTTTTAACTTGTTTAAGTATGGATTAGATGAGTTTTAGGTTCAATTTGTCCAACTGGTCCAAATCATCCAAAACAAGTTTCAAAATCAGATCTGTTACTTTTCTGAGTTTCTTGTTGTTAATGTTTGCTATATCAACTGTTCATAGTTTCGAGAATAAAGACCGTTGTTGTGTTCTTGAAAGAGAGAGCTTGAACAGTAACTGTTGATGAGTATAATCTGCTTGTTTACTAAATAGAGGTGATAGAACACTCTTTTAGAAACTCGATCACCAGATCAATCAAGTTCTATTCGGATCTATGGTAGATCAGAAAAAGAACCAAGAGCCAAAGCTCTGATACCAGTTGACCGGTTGATGAGAATGAGAATCTCACTTAGGATCGAATATGGTAATCAAGTCAAAGATTGAATGGTGGAAACAAATAATCAATAAGCATTTAATGCAAGAATATACTCATAAATGCTTTTTATATATTGATGAAGGTGATTGATTACAATAAATGCTAGGGTATTAGCAAGAACAGTAATAATGCACTTAGAGAATAAGTAACACAAATTATTATGATTGTCTATATTGTGTCACCTCAGGTACAAGGTTTTCTATTCTATTATAGGCAGACAAGTTGCCTTTTTACAAAATAACTAAACTACCCCTGACCTATACATCAGAACTAGTCTAAGTCTTTATTAGCATTTCTTCTTGTTCATCCGCATTGGCAAATGCGGATGAGTTGACTTGATCAGCATTTCTTTACTTGATCTTCCGTATTAGTATGTTGGTCCTCCGCATTGGATAATGTGGATGAACAAATACTTCTGCGCATTCATCCGGTCATCCACATTGGCAAATGCGGATGAACAAAATCTTGTCTGCATCTCTTCTGGACTTCCGCATTTGTTAATGCGGAAGAACAAACACTTGTCAGCATTTGTTCTTTGCCTTTCACATTAAAAAATACGGTAAGCCAATACTTGTTATTCCACTGCAGGGTCATCATCCACATTGACACTTGGACTTATGGGAATTCCAGCAGAACAGCCATCAACTCACCCATTGAATTGGCATGTATGATCCTTTCAGGGTCCAACAAGAGATAACTTTGAAAAGGGCTTGATTAAACTAGTCAAGGTTAACACAAATGAACAATATGTTGATTTGTAAGGCCCCGTTCCTGGGACGCTTGCAGCTGGTAATCATTGCACATAAAACATACATTTTCATTTCTCTTACATAAATATTGCAGCGGAACATTCAAAAATGACATCTCATTTTATTGTAAAAGACTTTTGTAAAATAATACATCGTTAATCAGTTGTAAAATACATTGTTGCATTACATCACAAAAGCATTAAATAAATGGATGTCATCCCAAAAGAGTTGAGTAGCCACCTCGTGCCATCCTCAGCAATCACTACCTGCCAACTGGAAACACATCAAAGTCAGCGTTGCTGAGTGAGTTCTAGCTTTATAAAATAAAACATACTTTTCTTTCGTTAAAACCGTTCTTTACTTTCATGTGATCATACACATACATACCCAGCTATTTCCTAGTACTGAACCTAGTCTATCATAGACCAACTATAACGGTGCATCGCATCTCTGATCACAATACCTAGGGTAGAGTTTAGGTGTACCACTGCTATATGCAATACCCAGCTATTCCTGGTACTGGACCTAGGTCTATCATAGACCAGCTATAACGGTGCATCGCACCTCTAATCACAGTACCTAGGGTATGCAGCAATGGGGCTATACAAATGGTCAATTACAAAGAAAGACCCCGATGTGCATCCTCCCGGGGTAGCATACCCACATATCGTTGGGCTAACACCTTTTAATGGCGTGTCCCAACATACTATGCTTGCAAGACTTTCTTTACTTTCAGCTTTCATTAATGCATGCATTCTTACTTCATGTTCCTCTTTTCTTTATCTTTCACTTTACGTTACATACTACTTTCATTTCTGCAGGATCGTTGTTTGTCACTAAACACTTATGTTTTTCTCTCAAACTCACCTAGAACAAGACTCGGGTTAAGATAGAATTAGTAAGAGTTGATCACAATATAGAAAGTAATAAAGAACACAGGAAGTAATTTTCAAGGTACTTTTATATATTGCTTCTCAGCTCAAAGATACAAGACTCTTACAAGCAGTAGTTGTGGTTACAATAAGTTACAAAGAGAACCTATATATAATACTACCTACAGCCGACATACTTTGATACCAGCTGGGATCCTATAGCTAAAGTCTATACTACAAGACTAAAGTTTAAGGTATCTTTTTGGTAGTCAGGACATGTCCCTGACTTACCTTTTGTCACCAACTAAAGTTGGTAACATGTACTATCATGAAAAGGTGAACAGTGTAATAAAGTATGGTCAACTGCATGGCTCTTTAGGAAGAAGCCATACAGTATCAGAGGTCTATAGCGGAGTGTCAGAGACCATACTTGTGTCCACTGGTTCATAGCAGTGTCTTCCGAAGGTTAAATGGCTTCGGAAGAGTAAGTACTTCCGAAGCCACTTATACTTCGAAAGAGGTTGCTTCTTCCAAGGCTTGGAGACTTCTTTTTTTTATCATACTTCGGAAGTGTTTTCAGTTCATTCTTCTAAGGCTTGAACTTTGGAAGTATAGACTTGACTTTGGAAGTAGAGTTTTTCACTTTGTCTTCGGAAGAACTCTACAACCTTCGGAAGTTCCATGCTATGCTTCGGAGCCTTTCCATTCAGTACCAAAATTAACTAAATGACTTAGTTTTGGTTGCATTAGCCTTGTTCTTGATCCAACAAACTTCCCCTAGGCTGATGCTACCAAAACTTCACTTGTTTCTGCTTCTCAAAACTTTCAGCACCAAGGAGAGTAAATATTTGTATGTCTCCTTGTTCTTCCCTGATGTGGTGCTGAGAAGTTTGTACAGATCCTTGGTGGACAGGAAATCCAGTCTGTCACCTTGGATAACATGTACCCTCTGTTGTTTCCCTCTGAAAAGAGTTAGTTGATGGGAACTGTAATCTTATTCCCATCTGACTATAAGTTCCAATTCTATACCCTCCACCATCTGTAGAAAGGTAGTGCCTTTGGTGGGAGGTCTTTCCTTGTCTTGAGGTCTTCTCATTCTCACTCTTCTTCAATCTTGGCCTTTGCAGTTAACTCGGCTAGGTGAAGGCTGCTAAGATGATTTCTGATGAGAGCAGCAGCTTCAGAGTTGGAGGGGTTGGAGAATGGCTTCTCTGCTAACTTAGCAATATCAAACCTGCTGGAGTGTAGCAGAGAGGTTGCATTAAGTCTATTGACTTCGCCATTCTCCCATTCCACAAAAAAGTTGTGAGAAGTTTCATCGAACCTCCACTGGACTATTTTCTTTCTAGGCACAAGAGACTAACTGGGAATCGTGTCCTCTTTCTTAGTGTCCAGCAGAGTCACCAGTTTTCTTCTAAGTTTCTTCTCTTCATCATTTAATAAATCTGAGTTGAGGCCTAGAAGTCTAGCTACCTGGTCCAGTGTTCCTTTAGGTAAATCAAGAAATTGATCTCTTGTGAGGGAACAAGAGGATCCATCAACATAGGTAATGTTGATAGAATCTTCATCACATGAGACTTCGCTCAGCGTAGTGCAGTTGATGAGCTTGGTCTTGATTACCTTAAACTCCTCAAGACAGAGATGTTAAGAAGGCTGAGGGGATGGTGTGGATGGTAGTTGGGTAGGTTGAGGTTTATATGTTCTGGTGAGTGTTTTGGGTTGGAGGATAGGAAGTTTGGGAGGTTGTGGTGAGGGAGAAGATGTGGGTAATGGTGTGGGTTCAGGGGTGAAAGGTTCAGTTTTAATGGTGTGGGTTCAGGGGTGAAAGGTTTGATTTGATGTGAAGGGTGAGGGTGAGGGTTTAGGTTGAGTGGTTGCAGTGAAGGTCATCCCCTTTACCCTTCTGTACATCTCTTTTCTCTTCCCCATCCGGATGTCAGCCTTGATTTCACTAACAATCCGTTGAAGTGTCTTTTCAGACATGGGACCCACTTGCCTGCTAGAGAAGCCATGGGCCCGAAGATAGTCTTTCATCCAGGCCTTCTCAGTGAGCTTCTTGGTTAAGTGTCCTTAGCCTTTTCTTCCTTCTTCTTCTCCTTTGCCTTTTCTCTTGCAGCCTTCTTCCTTTCTTTCTTCATTTGATCCTGCTTTTTGTTGTAGAGCCAAAGGATTGTATCATCATTGTGTGGAGAAAGCCTCTGGAGAGTAGGAAATTTATCCTGTTTCTCCTTAGCTGCAGCTCAGCTTCCTTCTGTTTTTCCTCTTCTTTCTCCAAGGCCAACCTGGCTTCTTCTTCAAGTTTCAGCCGAGTTGTCTTCTCCAGATTCACCAACTCCTTTAGTGGTAGCAGGAGTGTCTCTTCAATTGCAGCTCCTATTAAGAAAAGCTGGTCAATGATCTCTTCTCTTTTCTTGTTGTTGACAGTCTCCTGATTGGTTGCAGCTGCTTTTGTGCTAGCAGCTAGCAATTCTTAGTTGGAAGTCTTCCTTTCTTCTTAAGTTTCTCAATCTTTTCCGCTTCATGAAGCTCTTCCGTAGTCATCTTTCTTTTCCCTTTATCTTTGAAGGCCTGACTGTGGTGGTTCTTGAAGAGTGGATTCTGATTGTGAGAGAGATAGAGATGGTGTCTGGGATGGAGGAAGATTCAGAAAGTCCTCACTGTTCACCTCAGATGCCATTTCAAGGATTGCATCTGTGATGATCAGTTCGTCGGACATTTTAAACAGTCCTTCCGCAGCTTCCATTTCAGCTTCGGAAGATTCGGCTTGTTCTTCCGAGGCCTTAACTTCAGCTTCAGAAGTTGGAGGAGATGCAGATTCTGTCCCAACTATTTTAGTTGCTGGGCCATCAGTCCTCATTTCCCCTTCGAAATGAATCTTAGGTTCCATGTGGACCTTAGGTTGACCAACTTCTTCCACAGTGGTAGAAGGTTCAGTCAGCCTCTGAAGCTCTTCAGCTCCAAAGTAGAGTATTGCAGCATCTGGGCTTAGCTGATCTATGGAGGATCTCAACAGAAACTTGGTGAAGAGTCTGTAGAGATCAGTGAGCATCTTTGAGTCAATCTGCAGAATGATTTGAGGTGGCTCAGACACAGTGATGATGGGAGTAAATGAAGTTGAAGTTGAAGTATGGCTCTGTTGGGAGTCCTCAAGTGTTTGTCTCTGAACATTCTCCCCCTTTTTGGTAGCATCATCTTGAGAGCTAGATGAGCTAGAGGAAGAAGTCAATGAGACATGAATAGGTACATGCCTAACAGACCTCTCTCTCTGTTTCTCAGCTAGTTTGGCCTTGAGATTGTCAATCTCAAGTTGCTGAGTGGCGGACCTTGCTTCTAAAGTCTTAACCAAGGATTCAAGGTTTGAGACTTTAGATAGAAGGTCGTGAATGAGGAGTTTCATGCTTCCCTCATCTACTTTTGAAGAATCACAGGGAGATGAGGTAACATACCTGGTATGTTCAGCCTCACCACCAGATGTGGTTTCTTGGCACCCTAGTTTCCCGCGCTCAATGATGTCTCTTTCAAAGTCATCAAAGTGCTTAGTTGCCGCATATTCAGTCTGAGATATGTTACCACTGTCCACAAGGTCCATTGAGGCACCTTCTGTAGTGGCAGCTGAATCTGCATGAGTCCCCTCCACATCAGTAGGACTCACCTCAATAATAGGTTGCTGATGGGGGCTAGAGATAAGGGATTTCTCGGGCTCTGTTGATCTTGAAGAGGGTGTTGTAGATCAACTTCATTGCCATGGAGAGATGTTATCTCTTTATTAGTTTTGAAGAGAAGGTCAGGGAAAGATAGGGAGGTAAGCCTACTGACCCGGGACCTTGGTCAATGTCTACAGGCATTGAGCCTCTGGTGGGGTTGTCCCTTGTTGGCTGTTCAGAAGAGTGTAGATACTCATTCTGACAGCTGCCGGTTTGGTGTCGGGCTCCTGGGCTTGAGACTGAGGAGACTCGAACCCATATTGAGGTCAAAAGAGAAGGATGGAAAGACCTCAGACTGAGTGGGAGCCCATGTTTCCACTCTAGTCTTTTTGGATTGAACAGGAGGGGCTTGTTCAATCAGAGTAGATTGAACAAGGCTTCGTTTGGGGCGTCTTTGATAGGTGATGGTGATTGGTTTAGAAGGCAGTGTTGGCATTGTGGTGGTGGTTGCTGGTGTGGGTTCATCACCTGTGGGGTGAACAGGGATGTCACCGGGAGCTATGCGCTCAATCATACCTGGAAACAGAGTGGTATACCTTCCAGTAAAGTTGGTGGATACCTTCTTCAAAGTCTTGAAGATGGTAGGCCGTATGTGGGGGACAGTCAGAGCAGCTGCACAGACAAGCATGCTCTGGTCCAACTCACAGTTGATGATGTGTTGTATGATCTAGGATACATATAGAATGTCTCCCTTTGTAGATTCCTAATCAGATTGGTGAACACAAATCGTGAGTAGTTGAAGCACAGCCTCTCACCAATCCATGAACTAAGCATCCTAGTTCATATGGGATTTGATCCCATCCGCCGGACTTGTTGGACAAGCAGTGGAGAACAACATGCAGGAGAAACTTCCAATTGTAAGAGAAGTTGAACTTGTATACCGTTGACCTGCTTATGTCCCCGCCATATCCCATAAGGATGTAGGTGTTGTCCAAATCTGCCTTCGGGAACTCAGTAGGAGCTCCTTCATCATGAAGCTCTAGATGCTCCCTGATGAGTTGTTCAGTAATGATCAACTCCTATCCACAAATGTTGGACCTCAGTACTTGAATCCTATTAGGGTTTCGGCTCGACCATTTCCCCAAAATTCGGCCATGTGGTTGGAGAAAACAGTGGGGTTAATGGTAAGAGCAGTGTAGTAAGGTGATTGGGTAAGAAAGGAGATGATTTCAGAGAAGTCGGCATCCGTTGAAGAATCAAGGAGTGCGACTTGGTTGTGCTGAGGGTTAAGTGCCATTTAGAGAAGGTGAATGAGGATGATTTTGAGCTTGGGCAAAGTTACAGAGGAAAAACTTTCTAGGGCAGTAAAAATTGCAAGTAAGAAGTTGAGATTGAATAGTCGAGATTATTAAAAGATGGTGGGAAGGCGACAATGGGGATTAGGATAAGGTGATATGATGGTTTAGTGAATGAAATGATAGTGGCGGTAAGGTTAAAATCAGTTAAATAATCCGACATCATTAACAAAATCTTTGCTTTTTATAGTGTGGGGCCAATAGATTTACGTTACACAGTAGAATCTTTCTTCCAAATGTAAAACATTTCCGAAGGCAATTCTTACTTCCGAAGCAAAAACTTTGCTTCCGAAGGTTAGAGTTGCTTTCCGAATGGAGAACTTTTAAACCTCGGAAGTAGATCTGATATGTAATCAATCGCTTCTTCCGAGACCAAAAGTTCTTCCGAGAAGAAAAATTATCCTTTGAGAATTATGCTTCGGAGGATATAAAAATAACTTTCGAGGGTTAGTTTCTCTTCGGAAGAAATTTACACTTAGAAAATTTTCAGAAATATCTTTTGTAACAGGGCTTAAATTGTATTGACAGAAGACATTACGCATTAAAAGGTTTTCAAAAGAGGTGATCTTAATCAATGTTTATCATCGCAATAGCTGTTATGAGATACTTAAATCTTTGCTCATCAAAAGCTTTGGTGAACAAATCAGCATATTGTTTATTTGAGTCAACTTTGATTAGTTTAATCAGATTTTTCTCATGAATATCTCTAATGAAATGGTACCTGATGTCAATATGCTTTGTCTTGGAGTGCTTCACCGGATTTTCAGTAATGGAGATAGCACTGTTGTTATCAATATGGATAGGAGTACTCATAAAGTTGAATCATAGTCTAACATCTGATTCTGAATCCATAGCAGTTGAGCACAGCAGCTAGCAGCAGCAACGTATTCAGCTTTAGCAGTTGATGTAGATACACAGGATTGTTACTTGCATTGCCATGAGATGATCCTTCCACCAAGAAATTGACATCCCCCTGATGTTGATTTATTGTCAATATTGCAACCACCATAGTCACTGTCAAAGAATCCATAGAGATTAAAATCCTTGTTTCTGGCATACCAGAGACCTAGTTTAGGTGCTCTTTTGAGGTATCTGAGGATTCTCTTAACAACAGCTAAGTGAGACACCTTTGGAGCAGCCTGATATCTTGCACAAATGTAAGTAGCAAACATGATATCAGGCCTACTAGCAGTAAGATACATCAGAGAACCAATAATTGCCCTATACTGATGTTGATCAGTATCCTCCCCCTCAAGGTCAGGACAAAGATTATGGTTTTTGGGTATGGGTGTCTTCGCAGGCTTGCAATCCTTCATTTCAAATCTTTCTAAGATGTCAGAGACATACTTAGATAGATTAATGAAGAACCCTCCTTCATTTGCTTCACTTGAATTCCAAGGAAAAAGTCCATTTTTCCCATGGAACTCATCTCAAACTTCTTCTTCATAATGCTCTCAAAATCCTTACACATCTAGTCGTTTGAAGAACCAAATATGATTTCATCAACATAGACTTGAACGAGAAAGATGTCCTTTCCAGACTTTCTGATGAAGAGAGTCTTGTCAATGGTACCTCTAGTGTAGCCATTCTTCAGAAGAAACTAAGACAATCTCTCATACCATAGCCTAGGTGTTGGTGCAGCCCATATAGAGCTTTATCCAATTTGCACACATAGTTGGGGTGTTGTGGGTCTTCAAATCCTGGAGGTTGGCATACATAGACTTCCTTATCTATATCTCCATATAGAAATGCACACTTGACATCAAGTTGATAGACAGTGAAGTCCTTGGATGCAGCATAAGCAAGGAAGATCCTAACTGCCTCAAGTCTTGCAACTGGTGCAAAGACATCAGTATAATCAATTCCTTCCTCTTGTGTGTATCCTTGAACTACAAGTCTTGCTTTCTTCTTGATGATCAAGCCTTTATCATCTCTCTTGTTTCTGAAAACCCATTTAGTGCCTATTGGTACTTGACCAGATGGTAGCGGACATAGGTTCCATACCTTCTGTCTCTTGAATTGAAGCAGCTCCTCTTGCATCGACTCAAGCCAGCTACTATCTTTGAAGGCATCTTCTACCTTCTTGGGTTCCATCTGGGATAGAAAGCATAAGTACAAGCAGACATTCCCATGATGAGTCTATCCTCTTGTTCTCACACCCTTAGTGACATCCCCTATGATGTTCTCAGCAGGATGAGTATTATGAATCCTAAGGCGAGGAATCACTTCTAGTTGCAGAGATAGATCCAGGTTGGACATATTCTGCTCAAGAACTTGAACACTCTGTCTTGTTGTTGTTTCAAAATCATTCAATGAGGACTGATTGAATGAGTGAGAAACATCATCAATGATTGGCTGTGAAGTAGCATTAATAGTTTCCTATTTCTTCAAAACACTACTTCCTTCTGCTTGGTGTTGTGGTGGATCACCCGATGAGTTTTAAGGCTCAGTAAGTGATTTACTTGAAGAAGCTTCACAATTCCTTGATATGGTCAAGCTATCAGATCTGTGAATTGTGAAGACTTCACTTGTTGCAGCTCTTGGAGAATTTGGACTAGGTCTGGGAAGCTCAAAAAGGTGATCATCAGCTGCAGCATCGGCATCATTTTAAGCACCTGTTCCAACTGAAACATTCTCACAAGATGGTTTAGAATAGTTTGGAAACAATTCTAAATCAAAGATATGATCAGGGCCATTCCCTTAAACACAAGGAGTGTGCTCATTAACAACTTATTGGATGACTCCTCAATTTGTTGATTCTTAATGTTGTATACTCTATAAGCTTTGGAGCTAGAAGAGTATCCAACAAAGATAGCATCATCCGACTTTTCAGCAAACTTTTCTAAATTGTCTTTTGTGTTAGGTATGGTACACTTGCTGCCAAAGGACCTTAGAAAGCCAATGAACGGTGGCCTCTTGTTCCATAGCTCATAAGGGGTTTTTCCATGGGGCTTAACTACAAGAACTCTGTCCTACACATAGCATGCAGTGCTGACTGCCTCTGCCCAAAATGTTAGAGGTAGTTTTGAATCAGCTAACATAGTTCGAGCAGCCTTAATAAGTTTCCTATTCCTCCTCTCAGCAACACCATTTTGTTAGGAGTTCTAGGAGCACTATATTGCCTGGCAATCCCTTTTGAATTATAGAATGAGTCAAGAACGAAGTTCTTAAACTCAGTCCCTTGATCACTTCTAATGATTTTAGCCTTGTGATCAATTTGATTTTCTATTTTAAGAATAAAAGATTTTAGTGTTTCAGCAGTTTCATCTTTAGTTCTTAAAAGAATACCCATGTGAATCTTGTAAAATCATCAACTATCACAAGGCAATATGATTTCCTTCCAATGCTCATTATACTTGTGGGACCGAAAAGATCCATGTGCAATAAGTGTAATGGAGTAGTGATAGAGTTAACACATTTGGATTTATGAGATGTCCTGTGTTGTTTCCCTTTCAGGCATGCAACACAGTTATCTTTGCAGAAAAACTCTTTTTTAGGCAAACCATGTACCAAGTTATGTTTAGCCAATTTATGCCACAGTGTTGACTCATCACTATCAGCATTGGAAAGAAAGCATGATACTTCTCCCATTAGGGAAGCATTGTTCATATCAAGCTTGTACATATCGCCTTTTCTGGAAGATCTAAGAAGCACCAATTCTAGAGGAATTGTCATCCCAGATTTGAGGATAATGCACCCATGTTCTGTGTAAAGCATTTGGTGCTTTTGATCACATAATTGAGAAACACTTAACAGATTGTGTTCAAGCTGTTTGACAAAGTGAACTTTGTCAACCTTTAATTTACCATTGGATATACTCCCTCTGCCAGAAATATATCCTCCGGCCTCACCTCCAAATTGGACAGGACCTCCATCATAGTTCTAAAACTGTTAAAGGAGAGATCTGTTCCATGTCATGTGCCTGGAGCATCCACTATCTACAATTCAGATATTGTTGTTCTTGTCATATGGATGTCCCTGCACATAAGATGAGAATGTTAGTTTTGTTTGGAAGCCCAAGCCTTGCTGGTCTTGGGTTCTTCCAAAGATAATGACATAATCGAACCAAATGTTATGCATGGGGTTCAATAGAGGTCTTTGAAGAAGATGTTTGGGCTGCAGCATCTTCCTTGATCTTCCAGTCCATCCTTTGGTTGATCTTGGTGGACGAGCTTGTTGAAGTTTTAGCAGCATGACTATCTTCCGAAGCTTCTTTCTTTTTGGAAGAAGTCTTCACCACCTTTTCTTCCGAAGCAGTCTTCTTTTGGGGAGTTTCAAGGGAACTTTCTTGTTCTTCCGAACCTTAGTGGCTTTTGCTTCCGAAGCCATTTTCCCTTCGGAAGAAGGAGTTTCTTCCGAAAGCAACCTGGCTTCTGAAACTAGCTTTCCCTTTTTCATCACTTGAACCGTTTGAAAAGGTCCAAATGTGAAACCTTCCTTGACTCTTTCTTTTCTAACATATTCGCATAATGTGTGCTTGTAGAGTTGTAGTAACAATCTTTTGCCATGTGGTTTTGCAAACCACACATTATGCATGCAATGTTAGTTCTTTGGGAATGTGAGGGTTACTGTTTCTTGGGCTTCTTTTCGTCATCAACAACTTTTCCCTTCAACTTCTGATCCCTTGGTAGGACAGAAGTGCTGGTATTACACTCCTTTCCTGAATCAGAAGTACCTAACACTTGGATTCCAGCTGAGATAAAGACACCCTTCTGCTTGGGATCAATCTTCAGCTTGGACTCAGCCACCTTCTTGGCAGTTCTCCTAGCAGCTTTAGCTCTGCTTCTTCTGGCCTTAGTGGTTAGGATTTGTTCTTCATAGGAGGAGATGGGTACATCTACATGTTCCTTCCCTATGGTGACCACTATTGTTGCTTCATCCTTCAACTCTGTGTGGAAGGGTCAGCGTTGGAACCTCTTGCTCTTCAGTACCATATCTACGCTGTGTAATAGACTCATAGGAGTGTAGTGGAGCAATTTCATTGATTCCCACCCTCCTTTGTTCTGATAGTAGAGTTTGGAGTGGGAGGATGATGCAAGAATGGCTTGGAAGTTTTGCTCAGAGATAGCATGCTTCCTGGCCTGAGCCTCAGCAGTGACAAGCTGGGCTTGAGCCTTAGACAATTTGGATATCAGATCATTGATTTGAGTCTTGTAGTTGGTGTGTTCATATTTTAAAAGAGACACAGTTTTCTCCAACTCCTCATTTTCTTTTGATAGTCAGATTCAGCTCTTTTAAAATTAGATTTTAAAATATTTAAAGACTCAATATGAGATCTGATTTCCATATTGTAATCCTGATAGAGTTTAAATTTAGCTATATAGGCTAGAGTGTAGACATGTTCATATACCTAGGCATCATCTATTCCAGTCATAAGAGCTTGAGCAGGAGTCACATCCTATACCATGAAGCTCCAGTCAACTTCTTGAGCTATTGCAACTGTTTTAGTTGACTTCTCAGCGGGCTTTGAGGTTGAGAGATGTGTGGAGGCCTGTGGGGTTCTCGGATTGGTCTTGGGAGCCTTGCATTCCCTTGCAAAGTGACCCGGTTGGTTACAGTTGTAACACTTTGATTTGTTCTTGTCAAACCCGAACTTGCTAGTAGTTGGTTTTGAGGGAAGTGCCTTCCAGTTCTCTTAAAGAACTTCTTCGCTCTGTAAGTTAAAAGAGCCATCTGTTGGACAATGCCCACATATTCTACATCATCTGGACTAAAAAACTCAAGATCATCAAAGCAGTATTGAAAATCACCAAAGTGTCCACTTCCTGAGACAAAGGCACAACTTTCCTGAAAGGAGTTGTGTTGAGCCTGTTGAGACCTTGGAGTCTCAGGAAAAGTGATGTAAGGTCCAAAAGAGCATGATGGCTCCTAGTACGTCAGGAAATGCTGAGGTTGTGGGGTTAATGAGCCCTCAGCAACCATTAATGCGTTGCTAGCAGGAAGACTCATGGTCTACTTGTTTGGTGTCCCTTCTTACTCTCCATCTCTAGGCGATATCCATTAAGGATGCCATAGAGTTCAGTCATGGTGAGAGTGTTCAAGTTCTCTGTCCTCTTGATAGAGACATTGTAAAATGTCCACTCGTTTGGAAGAGCACTCATGAACTTTCTAGTAAGATCTCTGAGTTCGGGAGTGATCTTCACAGACTGAAGAGAAGAGATAAGATCCATGTACCTGAAGTACTGCTGGTTGAGAGTCTCTCCA
Source organism: Flaveria trinervia (assembly GCA_025506515.1). Lineage (NCBI taxonomy): Eukaryota > Viridiplantae > Streptophyta > Magnoliopsida > Asterales > Asteraceae > Flaveria > Flaveria trinervia. Next base: position 53,319,924 of record CM046445.1, on the reverse strand, counting down.
GCAATATGAGTGAAGTTCTTGAACTGCTACTTCAGTGAGTCCTTCTTTGAGTCATTGGAGGTTGAGTACATCTGAGCAAGTGCATCAAACAATTCTTTGGCAGTCGTGCAATGCTCGAATCCCACCATAATGGAGTTCGATATTGCAGTCATGAGAATGGTCATAGAATTGTTGTCGATGTCCATCTTCTTTCTGTCTTCATCAGAGTAATCCTCTACAGCCTTTTCTATCATGGCACCATTTCCACCAGGTGATGCCACCTTAGGCTTATACGGGCCATTGAAAATGGAGTTCCACATCCTGTTGTCTTGATATCTGATGAAGCCTTCTATTCTCCTACTCCAAGACCTGAAATTTTCAGGAGTAATGATGGGAGCCTTTGTCATGGTTCTCATCTCTACTTTGGACTTGTTAAGGGCCATTAGAGTGAATGGGTTGTAGGGAGGAGTGAAAAACAGGTTGATTTGGATGGTAAGATCAAGCAATCAAGAGCCTGAGATGCTCTGATACCAATTGCAGGATCGTTGTTTGTCACTAAACACTTATGTTTTTCTCTCAAACTCACCTAACAAGACTCGGGTTAAGATAGAATCAGTAAGAGTTGATCACAATATAGAAAGTAATAAAGAACACAGGAAGTAATTTTCAAGGTACTTTTATATATTGCTTCTCAGCTCAAAGAGACAAGACTCTTACAAGCAGTAGTTGTGGTTACAATAAGTTACAAAGAGAACCTATATATAATACTACCTACAGCCGGATATACTTTGATACCAGCTAGGATCCTATAGCTAAAGTCTATACTACAAAACTAAAGTTTAAGGTATCTTGGATAAAGTCTTATCTGAGATTTGGTAGTCAGGCATGTCCCTGACTTACTTTTTGTCACCAACTAAAGTTGGTAACATGTACTATCATGAAAAGGTGAACAGTGGAATAAAGTATGGTCAACTGCATGGCACTTTAGGAAGAAGCCATACAGTATCAGAGGTCTGTAGCGGAGTGTTAGAGACCATACTTGTGTCCACTGGTTCATAGCAGTGTCTTCCGAAGTTTAAATGGCTTCGGAAGAGTAAGTACTTCCGAAGCCACTTATACTTCGGAAGATGTTGCTTCTTCCAAGGCTTGGAGACTTCTTTTTTTTATCATACTTCGGAAGTGGTTTTCAGTTCATTCTTCTAAGGCTTGAACTTCAGAAGTATACACTTGACTTCGGAAGTAGAGTTCTATCTTCGGAAGTTGATCTTTCACTTTGTCTTCGGAAGAACTCTACAACCTTCGGAAGTTCCATGCTAAGCTTCGGAAGCCTTTGCATTCAGTACCAAAATTATCTAAGTGACTTAGTTTTGGTTGCATTAGCCTTCTTCTTGATCCAACAATTTCGTTCATTAACGTAACACGTAAAGCCACAGGAAAGATAAGCATACATCATAATAAGGAACATAACATACATTGTCATGAGCATCATACAGGGTAACATCATACACACATAACATGTATAATCATGCAACATCATCATCATCATGCCCAACATGCTTTCTAAGGCCTCAACAGTCATCTTACATGAACTTACGAAAACCTTTACGTCAAAAACTTGCATCTGCACTTTCCCCCAAAAGTCAGAAGTTAAACTACACTTTTCCTCGGGTGCAACAGCCCTATTAGGGCGTATGGACACCCTTCAGTCGCATGGCCTCCATGCGACTGAGCATCATGCGAATGGACCAATGCGGATGAACACCCATGCGGATGAACACCCGTTTGTGCGAATGAAACTAGTGCGGATGGAATCCATGCGGATGAGTCTCGTGCGAATGGACCTATTGCGGATGGAACTAATGAACTAATGCGATTGAGCATTTATGCGACTGGGCTCTTAATCGTGTGAATGAACCCCAATCGTGTGAATGAACCGTAATCGTGCGAATGAACCCTCAATCGCACCCCAATCGGCCGTATGGCCTCCATTCGGTCGCCTAGCCCTAGCTGATGCAGAATGCAATTCATCCTGAACCCAATCTGCCATTTTCGACCTTCAAGCTTATCTAAATCCATTCTAAGCCCAAATCAACCATCCTAAACCTTAGGAATACATACCACTACATCATTCAAGCACACACAAACTCAAAAGCAAGACCCAAACGAATCATACACTCACACACACATACACAAACGGGTCAAACACATACATACTCAAAAACCTGATTTTCAGATGTGTTCCAGCCCCAAATCATTCAAAAACATATAAAATAGGGGTCCTAGAACTCACACAAACGACCACAACGAGAAGAGCTTCAATTTTACCCGCTTCTCAATGATTTTGCTCACTCTAATCAACCTGAACCAACTTTTCTCCCTTTTTCTCTTCTTCTTTCTCTCTATGCCAAAAATGTGAGTGTGGGGAGAGGGTAATGGCTGCCCTCTCCCTACAAATATCACCACATTCTCAACTTTCCCTTGTTGGCGAGTTTGGTCCCTCTACTTTGGACTTTATTTCTTTTTCTTCCTTCGACGGCTTCAAAATAAATAAACAACCGGGTGTTACAAGTCCACCCCCCTTAAATAGGTTTCGTCCTCGAAACCTGTTATTCCTCAAACAAACATGGGTAATGTTGTCTCATTTCTTCCTCAGTCTCCCATGTTGACTCAGATCCCTTCCTTTGCTTCCATTGTACATGCATAAGAGGAACCACCTTATTTCTCAACCTCTTCTCTTTTCTATCGATGATTGCCACTGGTTGCTCCACATAATTGAGCCGTTCATGTACTTCGATATCCTCCAGCGGAACAATCTTGTCTTCATCTGCCAAGCATTTCCTTAGATGAGATACATGGAATGTCAGGTGAATTCCACTTAAGTCATTTGGTAATTCCAATCTATAGGCCACCTCTCCTACTCGAGCGATGATTCAAAAAGGGCCTATGTATCTTTGGCTCAACTTGCCCCACTTTAGGAAACCAGTGATACCCTTCCAAGGTGAGACCTTCAAGATAACCCGGTCACCCACCTGGAACTCAATCGGTCTGCGTCATTTTTCGGCATACGACTTCAGTCTATCTTTGGTTGCCTTCATCAAGGCTTAGATCTTTTCAACCTTCTCAGTCGTAACCTCGATTATCTCGATGCTCCCTAGTTCTTTCTGACCGATATCACCCCAATAGACGGGTGTTCTGCATCTCTTACCATATAGCATCTCATAAGGTGGCATACCAATGGTGGCATGATAATTGTTGTTGTATGAGAATTCAGCTAATGGTAAGTGGTCATCCTAACTTCCCCCAAAATCAATAACACATGCCCGAAGCATGTCCTCTAATGTCTGAATGGTCCTCTCTGACTGACCATCAGTCTGGGGATGATAAGCCATGCTAATATGTAACCTCGTCCCCCTGGCGTCGTGGAATTTCTTCCAAAATTTGGATGTAAACCGGGTCTCACGATCAAACACAATAGTCACCAGAACACCGTGACGAGTTACAATTTCCTTGATGAACAGATCAGCCAACCTCTCAGATGAATATGTCTCGCGGATCGGTAGGAAGTGAGCACTCTTTGTCAAGCGGTCAATGATCACCCATATAGCATCATACCCTTTCAGAGTACACGGCAGCTTCGTAATAAAATCCATGGTGATGTGCTCCCACTTCTATTCCGATATATCCAAAGGTTGGATCTTTCTATACGGCTACGGATGCTCGGCCTTCACCTATAGACAAGTAAGGCATTTACTCACATACTCCACTATGTCACATTTCATACCTGGCCACCAATAATCCTTCTTCATGTCTTGATACATCTTTGTGGCACCTGGATGAATGGAGTATTGTGTCTTGTGAGCTTCATCCAAAATCTTCACTCGTAGATCCCCAAAACAAGGAATCCACACTGGTCCAAATCGGGTTTTAACACCAAGTGTGTTTTCACCCAATTCCCCAACTAGACCTCTCATTCTTTCCGAGTTAAGATGATATTCCTTCAATGCCTCATCTTGAAACTTTTTAACTTGATTCATCATGTCAGAGGTCATGATTAGCTGATATGCCTTCACCCGAATCGGCTCGGGCCTCTTCTTTCTGCTAAGGGCATCAGCCACCACGTTGGCTTTGCCCGGATGGTAATGGATCTCACAATCGTAATCCTTTATAAGTTCCAACGACCACCTCTGCCTCATGTTCAGATCTTTCTGCTCGAAGAAGTACTTCAAGCTCTTGTGGTCAGTGAAAATGGTGCACTTCGTCCCGTAAAGATAGTGCCTCCAAATCTTTAGTGCAAAAACCACGGCTGCGAGCTCCAAGTCATGAGTAGGATAATTGACCTCATGAACCCGCAACTGCTCACGCACCCCAACCCCGAGTAGGAAGCATCGGAATAAACCACCAGATCAACTTGGTTAGTGGAGAAGCGATCTTGGAAAAGTCTTGAATGAATCTTCTATAGTAGCCTACCAAACCCAAGAAACTACGAATCTCGGATGGCGTCTTTAGAGACTTCCATTGCATCACTGCCTCCACCTTTGCCGGGTCCACCATAATCCCATCAGGATTTACCACATCACCTAAGAATTGAACCTCGCATAACCAAAACATGCACTTGGAGAACTTGGTGTACATCTTCTCCTTTCTCAACGTCTCCAAAACCTCCCGAATGTGGCTGGCATGCTCAATCTCGCTCTTCGAATGAATCAGGATATCATCAATAAACACAATCACTGATTTATCCAACATAGGCCGACACACACGGTTCATCAGATCCATAAAAGCAGTTGGCGCATTGGTCAAACCAAAAGACATGACAAGAAACTCATAGTGACCATAGCGCGTGCGAAAAGCTGTTTTAGGAACATCCTGCTCTTTCACTTTTAATTGATGGTAACCAGATCGAAGGTCTATTCTTGAAAACCAACTGGCACCTTGAAGCTGATCGAACAAATCATCTATTCTCGATAAGGGGTATCGGTTCTTCACCGTCAACTTGTTCAGCTCACGGTAGTCAATACACATTCTCGTACTACCATTTTTCTTCTTCACAAACAAGACCGGAGCACCCCAAGGAAAGATACTCGGTCTGATGAACCCCTTATCAAGCAGCTCTTTCAACTGCTCCATAAACTCCTACATCTCCGTCGGAGCCAACTGATACGGTGCATTGGCAACAAGCTGGGCACCCGGTATCAGATCAATCTAAAACTCAATCTCTCTATCAGGTGGCACTCCTGGTAAGTCTTCTGGGAACACGTTCGGAAAGTCACACACAACCGGTACATCAGACGGTTGTGGTGTTGGTGTATCCACATCCTTTACATAGGCCAAATAGGCACTACATCCATGCCTCATACACTTTCCCGCCACCGCCATTGAGATCACTTTCGGGATCATTGTGACTCGATCTCCATAAACAGTTACCAAACTCCCATCAGGCAATATCAAACTAATCATCTTCTTGCGACACACAATGTTCACCTCGGAGTCCGCCAACCAATCCATCCCAAGAACCAAATCAAAACCACCTAAGGTCATCACGAACGGTCTAACAGGAAACTTATGACCCTCAAGTTCCACATCACAGTTCTCTATCATCATAGAAATCCTGGTAGACTTACCTATGGCAGTTTCTACATCGAAGGGCGCATCAACACGTCTACTACTAACAGGCAGCTTAGCATAGAAAGCAGTAGAAATAAAACTTTTACTGGCACCCAAATCAAATAACACAGAAGCTAAAGTTTGGTTCACTAGAAACGTATCAGACACAACATCAGGGTCCATCCTAGCTTCCTCTTGTGTCATAGTGAATGCCCTGGCACTCGCCCTCGGTCCTTCACATCCCGTCTTCTTCGCCCCGGAACCCTCGGCCCTTGGTTTCTTACAATCCCTACTCATATGACCCTCTTCTCCACAGTTAAAGCACCGGACCGTACAACAGTCCTTGGCTATATGCCTCGCCTTCCCACATTTGAATCATCCATTAAATCCCAACCTACATTCTCCCGCATGCTCCCTTTCACACTTGCCACACCTTTTTGACCCCGCACTCGATGTGGCCACATGGAGGTCATCCACCCGTGCCTTCTTGTTAACCGTCGAGGCATTACCCCGACCAAACCTCTTCCCCTGCCAGTTCCAATCACCACCACTCTTCTTGCCACCTTCAGCTACCACCACCACAGCCCTTTCATCATATAACCTCCCTGCCAAATCCACCACCGGCCTAAACGTGCTTGGTCAGGCGGCAATCATATGCCTGCAAATATCTGCTGGCAAACCCTGAATATACCTCTTGATATTTCAAGATAGAGGTGTCACCTGATCCGGCACCAGGCGTGCCATCTCGTTGAATTTGGTGGTGTATTGTTGGTGTGTCATGGTTCCCGCCTCCAGTTGCAGGAATTCTCTCTAAACTTTATCCATTTCTCTATGAGGACAAAACTCCTCAATCACCAACTTCTTCAGTTCAGACCATCTCATCCTCCCGATGGCCCTGCTACCCTCGGCTTGGACTATATTGTCCCACCAGCACAGAGCCGAGTCCACAAAAGAATGGGCAGCAAACTTTACATTCTGGTCCTCCAGGCACTCGTTGATATTCCATACAGCTTCCATTTCTCTCACCCACCGGTGAGGGGGCTTGCATCGTTAAAACGCCCCACAGTTACAGCCTCATGCCACCTCCGGCGCAGGCTCTTCTTCTTGCTCTTCCTCATCATCAGAGGGAACCGTTTCTGGCTCCGGTTGTTCCCGTCCTCCCGAGGACCTGTTCCTCTCCTTTTTTTCCCCTTCTCGTACAGCCTTGATAACTTCAGTCACTACAGATGCTAAGATCGTCTGCATGAGTTGATTAACTTCTTCAACAGCCTCCTTCACTGAGGCTCTTAGATTGGTGCTCTCGTTGCCACCATTTGTATAAGGGGTCTCTGGTTCTTCAGGAACCACCTTCTCAACTCTGGGTCTTCCTCTCTTGGGTCGTGGCTCAGCACCAAGCGCATCACGACCACCTCCATGAGAGGCTTTCAAAGATCTACCACCGGCCATTCACACGCACACTGAAAGATTCAAACACCAACACGGTCATTCAAGGGAACAGCTCAGTTTATGTCAAGTATAGTAAGTCCCTAATTACAGTGGCCAGTTGTGATTAGCCACTTACTTTACTCTTCACACCCCAAGTATTACCTATCCTGACTACATCAGTATTTAAATCCACAAACAACACATAACACATCACATGCGCATATAATACTAGTTAACTTTACAAAAATACCTGATGGCACGCAGCTACTCAGATTGGCATCCCTTCCCTTTCCATCTCATTCTCTGTTTAAGTTAAGGTTTATTTTGAAAATTTACCCATTTCATTAAACTTTGGCTCGGATACCAACTTCTAAGGACCCGTTCCCGGGACGCTTAAAGCTGGTAAATCATTGCACATAAAACATACATTTTCATTTCTCTTACATAAATATTGCAGCGGAACATTCAAAAATGACATCTCATTTTATTATAAAGACTTTTGCAAAATAATACATCGTTAATCAATTGTAAAATACATTGTTGCATTACATCACAAAAGCATTAAATAAATGGATGTCATCCCAAAAGAGCTGAGTAGCCACCTCGTGCCATCCTCAACAATCACTACATGCCAACTAGAAACACATCAAAGTCAGCGTTGCTGAGTGAGTTCTAGTTTTATAAAATAAAACATACTTTTTTTCGTTAAAACCGTTCTTTACTTTCATGTGATCATACAACATACATACACATAGATAATATCATTATTTTCTTCTTTAATCTTTCATGCTTTCAATCTTTCATCATTACTTCTTTCTTTTCCTTCAACCATAAACTTTACCCAGCTATTTCCTGGTACTAGACCTAGTTCTATCATAGACCAGCTATAACGGTGCATCGCACCTTTGATCACAATACCTAGGGTAGAGTTTAGGTCTACCACTGCTATATGCAATACCTAGCTATTCTTGGTACTAGACCTAGGTCTATCATAGACCAGCTATAACGGTGTATCGCACCTCTGATCCCAGTACCTAGGGTATGCAACAATGGGGCTATACAAATGGTCAATCACAAAGAAAGACCCCGATGTGCATCCTCCCGGGGTAGCGAACCCGCACACCGTTGGGCTAACACCTTTTAATGGCGTGTCCCGACATACTATGCTTGCAAGACTTTCTTTACTTTCATCTTTTATTAATGCATGCATTCTTACTTCATTTTCCTCTTTTCTTTATCTTTCACTTTACGTTACATACTACTTTCATTTCGTTCATTAACGTAACACGTAAAGCCACAAGAAAGATAAGCATACATCATAATAAGGATCATAACATACACAGTCATCAGCATCATACAGGGTAACATCATACAGGGTAACATCATACACATATAACATGCATAATCATGCAACATCATCATCATGCCCACATGCTCTCTAAGGCCTCAACAGTCATCTAACATGAACTTACAGAAACCTTTACGTCAAAAACTTACATCTGCACTACCCCCGAAAGTCAGAAGTTAAACTACACTTTTCCTCGAGTGCAACAGCTTTATTAGAGCGTATGGACACCCTTTGGTCGTATGGCCTCCATGCGACTGAGCATCATGCGAATGGACCAATGCGGATGAACACCCATGCGGATGAACACCCATGCGGATGAACACTCATTCATGTGAATGAAACTAGTGTGAATGGACCAATGCGGATGAACACCCATGCGGATGAACACCCATTCGTGCGAATTAAACTAGTGCGGATGGACTCCATGCAGATGAGTCTCATGCAAATGGACCTAATGCGGATGGAACTAATGCGGATGAGCATTTATGCGACTGGCCTCTCAGTCGTGCGAATGAATCCCAATCGTGCGAATAAACCTTAATCGTGTGAATGAACCCTCAATCCCCAATCAGTCGTATGGTCTCCATTCGGTCGCCTAGCCCTAGCTGATGCAGAATGCAATTCATCCCGAACCCAATCTTCCATTTTCGACCTCCAAGCTCATCTAAACCCATTCTAAGCCCAAATCAACCATCCTAAACCTTAGGAATGCATACCACAACACCATTCAAGCACACACAAGCTCAAAAGCAAGACCCAAACGAATCATACACTCACACACACATACACAAACGAGTCAAACACATACACACTCAAAAACCTGAATTTTAGATGTGTTCCAGCCCCAAATCATTCAAAAAATATAAAAGAGGGGTCCTAGAACTCACACAAACGACCAACGAGAAGAGCTTCTATTTGACTCGCTTCTCTTCTTCTTTCTCTCTATGCTGAAAATGTGAGTGTGGGGAGAGGGTAATGGCTGCCCTCTCCTTACAAATATCACCACATTCTCAACTTTCCCTCATTGGCGATTTTGGTCCCTCGACTTTGGACTTTATTTCTTTTTCTTCCTTCATCGACTTCAAAATAAATAAATAATCGGGTGTTACATGATTTGTTCACTAAAGCTTTTGATGAGCAAAGATTTAAATATCTCATATCAGCTAATGGGATGATTTACCTTGAGTAGCTTTTTCTTAAAACTAATTCATATTATTTCTAAAATCTATGTGTCCTAAGTTGTCTATTTCATCATCTTCATAAGTTCTTGTTTTCTTTGGAAGAAAATCTATTTAGAAGATTTTTCTTAAATTTTTGAAAAATTTTAATTTTTTGTCCTTCAGAAGATATAATTTAATCTTCAGAAGAAACTTATGCCTTCAAAACAAAACAACTTCTTAAGAAAAATTGCCTTCGAAAGAAATTTCTAAAATATCTTCCGAAGATTTAAATTTCTTAAGTACTTGAATGCTTTTAAGGACAATTTTCTTCCAAAGCAAATTAACTTTCAAAAGCTTTATTCTTAATTGAATAAAGTATCCAAGACTTAGTTCTCTTCCGAAGCAAAATTTTCACAACTCTCAGGAATCTCTTCCGAAGTCATTTTGGCTTTGGAAGCATTTTATCAAAACTTTCAATGATAAATTACCTTCTGAAGATTTTCGACTTCCAAGAAAACTACCTTTTGAGCAAAAAGCAAACTAATTTTCAAAGGTGGTACCGACATCCAGATTTCAAAGTTTATCCTCTTTTATTAACTTTGTCTTAAATCCATTTCATATATAACCCAATGGTTCCCCCTCTTCCTTTATCATCTTCATCTTCTCCCAGACCTAAATTCCTTAACCTCTCTCTAAAACCACTTTTGTTCTTCTGTTTCTTCACCTCTAAGCTTTCTTAAATGGCCAATCTCAACCACAAAATGACCCAAACTTTTCAATATAGTTACATAGGAAACACAATCAGGTTTCTCTATCACACTCTGAGAAAGATCCTCATTTCTTAGAGGTGTGTTGATTTTTGGCCCTATCAAACTATTCCACCTCCCTTACCATTGATCCTGTTCTTTATGAAGATCATTTGTTTGATCTCTAGAAGACCTGTCAAGAGGTTATTCTAGATGGGGAGAAGGCATTGTCTGCCATAGTGCACGGGAGGACAATCTTTTTCACTCCAGCCATCATAAACACCTATCATCAGCTGGATGATAAGGAAGGTGAGTTGATCTTTTCCAAGGAAGCAGTCAACCACTCCTTTGAGCAGATGGGCTATGAAGGAGACTTTTTTGTCAAGACCATCAAGAAAGGGAAGGTCTCTTCCCAGTGGAAGTATCTACTTCATGTAGTCATCCATAGCTTGTCGAACAAGCATGGGGGATGGGACCAGATTCCTAAAGATCTCTCCTTCATATGCATAGAATGGTTCAGGGGGTCAAGTTCAGGTACTCTCAATTTTTCTATAAAAATTTACTTGCTAACTTGGACTCCTTAGAGTATTATATGTTGTTCAGCACATTCTTAACTATGAACTGGGCTCACAGTAGAGGGAAACAAATAATATTCCTAAATTGAGACAGATGAAGCCCAGAATCTTTAAAATTTTGAAGAAGCCAATTGTTGCCTTCTCTGGGGTAGAAACAGCTCTTGTCCTCAAAATGTTAGAGCTTATTGCTCAAGGTGAAAACCTAGCAACACAAGCTAGTGTTGAACCCACACCTTCAACCTCTCAACCACCAAAATAGCCACAAATCACCCTCACCTACAAAATAAAATCCAAACAACCCCTACACCAGTTACTCAATTTGTGTAGGCCCCATACTACTACCCACACAGGAGGAAGTGGACTCTGGAGCTCCCACTTCTCCTAAGGAGAAAGCCACTTCCATTACTTTAACTATCAGTCTTAGAGTTCCTCATACTCAGACTGATGAGATTATTAGCCCAACAGTCTTAACCATTCACTCAAAGTCTCAACATTCTAGAGAACAACCTTCACGGGAATGTTACCATCTCCCACCTTTAGATCTCAGTCAACCAATCCCTAGACTTGATTTCTATGATGATGAAGACTTGAGATTCAGTGAGTATCATGAGTCTCTCTTCTCTTCCCCCACTCAAAGAGAGATGAGTGCTCCTGCTTCACCCCTATCTAGCCCACATGATCTACCCACTTACTAAGGTGGATATCCTTGACTCTGCTCAGGAAGTCCATATGGAAGAGGCTCTCACTTCTGCAAGTAATTACATTTTTAAGACCTCAACCATGGCAACTCAACCCACTAATACTCCATCTAAAGTAGTCAGTGAGCAGAGGAAAACCAGCAGCCAAGAACATCATACTGGTGGTGAGACTGAGGACTTTGGTCCAATTATCCCATCCCCCCAAGAATCTTTGGATGAAGAAGAGGGGAATTTGAGACTAAAGGTGCAAAAACTATCAAAAACATGCACCTATCAAGTCTCTAAGGTTAGTCGCTTGGAATCTCAGGTGACTACCTTACACAGGGTAAATGATCAGCAACTTGAGATTTCTTATCTCAAGAACAAACTAGCTAGAAGATATTTAAAAAGAGCTCAACTAGGAACACAAGAACCTGTAAATGGATTGACCAAACTCCAAGCTCACCTATGAAAGAGGGTAATGCTACCAAAAATAGGGAGGAAGTCATTACAATTACAGAACCTGCAAGTTCTTCATAGAGCATGGACTTTGAAGACACACCATCTTCACTTGCAACTATCCATACTCAGCAACTTCCTCAAGTTCATATTGATGTTGACTCTATAGACTCCTCCATTCAGAGTCTTTTTGAGGAAGTCATTTCAAGGGATGTGTTATCTCCACCTCAAGGAACTTCAAATTACATCATAGGGTGGATGTAGATGCCAACAGAACCCTCATTCTTCAAAGAGTTCAATGGCAACAAGAAGTCTTTAATTTTCAAACCTTGAACTACTATGAAGGTGTTGACCATGTCAACATGCTACTTGTCAATCCAAGACAATCTATACAAGCTGAAAAGTTGGCTCAAAGGATGCAAGACAGGATTACTAAAGACTTCAGCCTCAGAAGGAGACAGAGGCAATCAGGCAACATCATTGGTCAACTGGATGTTGAGGCAGACTTTGATATTAACTTCAAAGGGAAAACCTTGACTGAAGGCCTAGTGATTGAACCTGAGAGCCCTGTCACATCTACAACTACTTCAGAAGTCCATTCCCTTGATGAGACACCTACTGGTGAAAGTGCATCTCAACCTCTCTTTGCCCAGAGCTTGGATGCTACACCAAGCAATGAAGGCCAAAGCTCTATCCACCCTGAGTCACAAAAGTCTGTGAGTGACAAAGGGAAAAGAAAAATGACTCCTGAGGAGATTGAGGAGGAGGAGGAGAGAGAGAGGAAAAGGAAGCTAAGGGGAGAAAGTACCTCTACTAGGTCTGTTGGCTTCATGGAAACTGCAATTAGAGTTGCTCCCATACCAAACACTCAGAATGATGAGCTAAGGGCAGCCAAGATTTCTTACTTACAGACCAAGAACTATGATATTGATAGTAACATCTCCCTACCCTTAGAGGAACTAAATGAACTGGCTGACATGAAAATTCAACAAAAAGGAAGGAGGCAGAGGATGCAAGATTTATTCTTCAAATTAAGGAAGAAAAGAGACTAAAAAGGCTCTACAAACATCTTCCTACCCTATTACCAGTTCAAGAAAGTCCTAAACAAGAGGTTGTGGCTCCACAAGAACCTCATGTAGACAAAGAAACTGATAGGATCATATGATCAACTACCTGAGTGTCACAAACCTATATCAGGCAGATGCACTTCTTCCCTTGTCCTTTGAGTACATAGAGTTTGAGTACCTAAACAGCTTGAACTTGAAGTACTCAAATAGAGAAAGACAAGAGAAAGGTGAGAGAAGAGGCTACAAAGGAAAGAGCCATCATCCAAAAGAGCATGAAGAAGTCTGTTGATAGGCAGAGGATGATGAGCATCTTAAAGTTGTATGGATTCTCTGGAAGGAGAATTGGCCTTTTGTATCTATCTATCATGTATGAGCACATTAGGGTGATCAAGTAGAAGATCAAAAGAGGAGAACTTGTTGACTTACACTCCCTACCAAGTCAGGTCCCTCAAGAAGTGGAGGTTAAGGTTGAACCTTTTGAGACAACACAATCTGGACCTCTTGCTGAGTCTCAACAAGCTTCATCTTTTGATCCACAGTAGGGTTCTGCTCTCTCTCAATCTTAACCTGTGAGAGAAGAAAAACCAACTGAGCAAGAAAAATATGATCAACAAGGTGTTAAAGATTAGTCTTCTCAGTTAAAAAGTTCAAAGATGAGAAAAAGGATGGCTTCTAAACCAAATTCTAGGAAGAAGAAGAGAGAGGCATCCATATCTAAATCTCAAGATGAGTCAAAACATCTTGAGAATGTGTAACAAGAGGAAGTTTAACCAACTCCAATCTAAGTAGCTCCTCTGGCATCAGGAAGACTCGTATTGTCCTGGACTTACTCTACTAATCCAGAAAGATGACATGTCATCAGAGATCAAGGTGTTGAAGATGTTTACACATGGCAAGACATGTTTAATCTACCTCTGCATGATCTCTTTGAGATTGGAAGACATTTTGAGAGTCTGAATGATCCTGACCAGGTTATGAAGGAAGGCATGGTCATTATCATAATGAGGACTGTCAATATCTAAAGTCTTCAAATGTTTTGGTAGCATCATCCTAGCGAAAGTTTGTGAGGTTTCATATAAGGTTGATGCAATCCAAAAACATCCAAATAGTCTATCACGCATGCATGCACAAAGTGCTGAAGTAGAATGCTTCAGAAGTTTCACATTCTGCGTTAGAAAACATTCTAAATGTGAAATCTTCCGAACAAGTTGTAGATCTACCTCTACATGATCTCTCTAACTTACCATGTTCATTGCAACTGTCCATACTTAGCAACTTCCTCAAGCTCACATTGATGTGGATTCTATAGACTCCTCTATTCAGAGTTTTTTTGAGGAAGGAATTTCAAGGGTTGTGTTATCTCCACCTCAAGGAACTTCAAATTACATAATAGGGTGGAGGTAGGTGCCAACATAAGAGCCCTCATTCTTCAAAGAGTTTAAGGGCAACAACAAGTCTTTAATTTTCATACCTTGAACTACTATGAGGTGTTGACCTTGTCAACATGTTACTTGTTAATTCAAGCCAATCTATAGAAGCTAACAAGTTGGCTTAAAGGATTCAAGACAGGATTACTGAAGAGTTTAGCCTCAAAAGGAGACAGAGGCAATCAGGCAATGTCATTGGTCAACTAGATGTTGAGGCAGACTCTGATATTAGCTTCAAAGGAAAAACCTTGACTGAAGGCCCAGTGATTGAACCTGAGAGCCCTGTCATATCTACAACTGCTTCAGAAGTCCATTCCCTTGATGGGACACCTGCAGGTGAAGGTGCATCTCAACCTCTCTTGCCTAGAGCTTGGATGCTACACCAAGCAATGAAGGCCAAAGCTCTCTCCATCCTAAGTCATAAATGTCTGTGAGTGACAAAGGGAAAAGAAAAATGATTCCTAAGGAGATTGAGGAGGAGGAGGAGAGAGAGGAAAAGGAAGCTAAGGGGAGAAAGTACCTCTACTGGGTCTGCTGGCTTCATGGGAACTGCAATTAGAGTTGCTCCCATACCAAACACTCAGAATGATAAGTTGAGGGCAGTCAGGATTGCTTACTTATAGACCAAGAACTATGATATTTATAATATCATCTCCCTCCCCTTAGAGAAACTAAATGAACTGGCTGACATGAAAATTTCAACAGAATAGAGGGAGGCAGAGGATGCAAGATTTATTCTTCAAATTAAGGAAGAAAAGATACTGAAAAGGCTCTACAAACATCTTCCTACCCTTTCACCAGTTCAAGAAAGTCCTACACAAGAGGCTGTGGCTCCACAAGAACCTCATGTAGACAAAGAAACTGATAGGATCAATATGATCAACTACCTGAGTGTCACAAACCTATATCAGGCAGATGCACTTCTTCCCTTGTTCTTTGAGTACATAGAGTTTGAGTACGTTAAACAAGGTGTTAAAGACTAGTCTTCTCAGTTAAAAAGTTCAAAGATGAGAAAAAGGATGGCTTCTAAACCAAAGTCTAAGAAGAAGAAGAGAGAGGCATCCATATCTAAATCTCAAGATGAGTCAAAACATCTTGAGAATGTGTAACAAGAGGAAGTTCAACCAACTCCAATCTAAGTAGCTCCTCTGGCATCAGGAAGACTCATCTTGTCCTGGACTTACTCTACTATTCTAGAAAGATGACATGTCATCAGAGATCAAGGTGTTGAAGATGTTTACACATGGCAAGACATGTTTAATCTACCTCTGCCTGATCTCTTTGAGATTAGAAGACATTTTGAGAGTCTAAATGATCCTGACCATGTTATGAAAGAAGGCATGGTCATTATCATAATGAGGACTTTCAATATCTAAAGTCTTCAAATGTTTTGGTAGCATCAGCCTAGCGGGAGTTTGTAAGGTTTCATATAACGTTGATGCAATCCAAAAATATCCAAACAACCTATCTTGCATGCATGCACAAAGTGCTGAAGTAGAATCTTGCGGAAGTTTCACATTCTACATTTGAAAACATTCTAAGTGTGAAATTTTCCGAAGCCAAGACCAATATCTTCTGATGCCAAACATGAAGTCTTCCTAAGCTTTAGAGACAAAGTCTTCCGGAACCAGTTTATGAAGATATATTTCTTCCGAAGACTTTTTAGTACATGCTTTATTTGATGTACCTTTTACCATAAAGCTGGACCACCTTCCGCTGCAACTCTGACTGACTCACCAACTTTCACAAGTTAGTGAAAAGGTCCATTCTTTTGGTAAACTATACATTGAGGTCTTGAGTCTGTTTCTTTCTACTTTATGTAGTTTTATCCTTTTTTTAATATATTAGGATGTGAGCTATGGCATATCATAGTCACTAGTCAAAAGGCAATTTGTCTTTTGACTCTACATTGATTTTATTGTTGTCTAGATCATCTATCTAGCTGGCCTTCAAAGTATGCGTGACTGTAAGATATAGTATAGAGTATCTTTGGTCTCTTGTATCTTTTTGTATGCTTTGTAACACTTGTAAGGAACTAGAGAACAATATACAACATTCTTGAAAACTAAACACTTACGTTTTTGTTCTTGTTTTGTCTCTCAATTACTTGTGTTTCTTAGTATCATTATAATTGGTTTCTAGTTTCCCATTTGATCTGTTAAGTGTTCTAAATTAGTCTTTCCTCATTGTGTGTCGTGTTGTAAGTGATCAAACACCTTTGTTAGTCCAGGTTGATCACACTTGAATCAAATCATGAAGATAATGGATCTCAATAATGAAGAACACAATAAAACCCCTTTGATCTTGAATTAGATTGCAAAATATGTTTACAAGTTGTTAGGGAGGACCGTGTACGTACAGAGTACTAACGGATTATGCGTTTAACCAGATCAAATAGTGCAGAATCCTATTTGATTGGCGATCCAATCAGTGAGAACAATAAGCCGATTGATATAACAATGAACTAAACGTTAAGAACGAGTAGGAATCGATCAAGATCGAACTATGAAGTTGGATAGGCTATTTTGGATGCTCTGGATGGCTAGGGTTTATGTGTATTCGAAGTATCTCTCAAAGTGTTTTGTTTTTCCATGTATTAAGTGGTATTTAAAGGTTAGTAGTTTCCATTCGTACGACTGAATCATTAGCATGGTTCAGTCGTGCGACTGACTCATGCAATTGATTCATACGCACGACTAAACGTTCAGTCATGTGACTGAGTCAATCTTATGTCTCAATCATATGACTGATCCTGTCTCCTGGTTTAGTCGTGCGACTGGTCCATAAGCATGATATATTAATATGTATGTTCCATAAGTATGGTCTATTAGTATGAATAATCACCCGACTAGGTTGAACACATAACTTAATCAATATTGACTAAGAACTATGTACAACAACCTTAAACCTATATAAGAAGTTCATACAAATGAATCAAAGATAAATAAACATCAATGCATATATCATACTTCATTACATCATCACATTATACATATGTAAGACATGAATGACTTTTACATTTAAGCACATAAACTAGGAACATCGTGTATCTACAAAATCCCCCTTGGACCTAGTTTACCCTATTTTCTAACATTCTTCATATGTTCTTGAAACTTCTTGTACTTCTCTTCTCTGGTGACTCCTGCGTGTATCTCGAACGCAAAGCAGATTCGTATAACATGTTGGAACAGTAGAGCTTGTATAATATCTTGTGTGTCATAGAAAAGTGGCCACTTGTATAGAGTGTAGGCATCTTTTGCTGACAAGTTGGTGAGCCACATTAGGTCAAATACCCTAATAGTCTCAATCTTTCCATCTTTGTTCAATACTATGACTACTTCTCCCGTCCTCCAATCATAATACCACCATTTGAAGTGTGGAGTGAAGTCCTGAGGCATCTCCCTTAGAGGAATCTTAGACCTTAGGCATGGGGGACTCCACTTCAGTACTATCTTCGGTCTTCCAGAGATAGGATCAACATCAATCTTATGAATAAAATGTTTAGGTTGTTGAGGCTCAAAGTTGAACCATCTAGTGTGGTATTCTTTCTTCATAGCTGTCTCAAACCATCCCGACATCTTTTGCGGGTTGGCATACAAAAGATCTAAATTAGCCAATCTATTAAGCTCAAAACTAGGAAGAGTCTTCAAATCATGTGAATATCTAAAGTACTTAATCCCCTTCTCTCTCTTTACATCATAAACATTTAAGTCTTCCAAATAAGCCCACGCTATGATTTTGCCAGACACTTTCTGATGTTTCTTGACTCTGTACAGTTTGGGGTAGGCAATATGCTTTGGAGGTGCGTGCTGGGCTTTCATTTCAGCAAAACACGCGACCCGTCCAGCTTTCTTAAGATCAACATTCGCATCAAAAGCTTGGGCTTGACTTTCATCTTTCTCCTTTTTCTTTCTCCATCTCGTTCAACTTATCAAAAGTAGCACTGCCAAAAGTTTCACCCAAGCTGGGGATAACATTGCCCTCAGGGTCAGTGTATTCAGGATAGTGATCTGTTGTCACATCTTCAATTTCTATCTCATCGACATCCTGTAGCTCCTCATCACTTAGAACATTGACTTCGGGAGCATCTTGGATCATTTCATCTGGATTTATTTGGAACATATCAGCTAGCTACTCATCGGTGAGGTCGTGGATGATCTCTCCTTCTTTAGGAGTGTAGCTCACAGATCGTCTTACAATCCCTTGCAAATCAAGAATCATAGTGAGTTGAGTCTTGATTTGCTGTATGGGAATGACATTATATTCATCTGGATGTTGAGCTTCATCTGTTTGATTAAACATTCAACACATCACACATAAATCATTAATCAAGACATTGAAACATAAATAGTCATTAAGTAAATTAATTTAATTCATAATTCAAGTACAAAAGTTTCAAATACATAAACATCTAATCATTACCTTTGCCTTGATCGGGTGTCTCTTCAGCTTGAGGAGCTGAGGATGAGGCTTTTTGATCTTGATTTTGCTTGGTGCGCCTTTCCTTTGCTGATGGATTTGAGGCTAATGCAGATACATCACCTTCTTGATCATGCCTCATTATCATCATCACCTCCTTTTCCCTTTCCACTTCCTCCTGCTTCCTCCTCATCATCATCTTCTTCATCATCAGTAAGCTCATCATCATCATCACCATTATCACCCTCGTTAATCTTTAGGGGCTCACCCTTAGATCCCTTCAGCCTTAGCATAATCTTCTTGTTCTTTTTCTCCATTACCTCAATCCTTTTCATCAAGGCCATCACCAACTCATTTTGACTCTTTAGTGCATGGTGAGATCAGCCTAAAGCTCTCTCATACTATGCATTCTTCTCACTATAAACTGAGCTATTTGCTTGGCTTGAGCTGCATTTACCGCCATCAGCTAGTTTATCTGAGTAGCTCTCAGATCATCAGTTGTGATCAGCTTTAGCACCATGCGGTTTAGGCTTGCCAGCTGTTCCTCTAACCTGACCATGGGTAGAGTAGAGCCATGTGTAAATGTGGATTAGGTGGAGGTACCGGCTTGGTGAGTGGTTTTTATTGGTGGATGTGGTGAAGATGGGAGGAGGAATGGGAGTGGAGTGTGGTGGAATTGTGTTGGGTATTGTGGGTGAGGTGGAGGTAGGTGTATGAGTGGTGGTTGGAGTATCAGTGGTTGTAGAGGTGGTAGTGGGTGTGATGGTGGTATTGGCAGTGGTAGTGGTGCTAGTGGTTGTGGTTGTGGCAGTGGTGGTGGCTGTAGTAATTAGGGTGATCCTCTACCTCTTGTTCTTTTTGATATGGGGTTTGGCCATCCTTTTCTTCCTTGAACCTTTGGCAATAGGAGCTCCCCCTAAACTGATAGGCTAGTCAGGTGTGTATGTGGGATCAGTAACTTCAGGATCATCACTTGTACCAGCTAGGCGTCCACTAACCGCCTCTTTTCCTTTCTTGGTGGCCACAACTCGGCTACTGATTGTCCTAACAAGAGGCTCATCATCTGCCTCTTCTTCTTCATCTAGCAGAAAGTTAGGGTGGATAGTCGTTTGCTCAGATCCACCTGGAGAATCAGATGTATATTGTGGAGATGGTGGATATATAATATAAGTGCCAGTGGCCCTTGATTGACTTGGATCAACATCTCCACTACCTTGACTGTCATCAAGATCGCCATCATCGTCTTCGTCTTCATCGGTTGGTACCACAATAGGCTCAACATCGGAATCACTATCATCGTGACGCCATTTCTTGTGAGCAAGTGCCACGTAGTCTTCTTTGGCCAGATGCCCAAACAATCTCCTGACCGGGGGCTTCACCTGCTTCCCCCGGTACATTTTCATCCTACCTAAGGTAGTATCATCCATCACCTCAAGCACCACTGCATCATCTCTCTCTTTTGGCAGCATAGGAAGCTTCTTATCTATGATCATATGTAAGAAACGTGGATACATACTGTAACACCCGGTTATTTTAAAGTCAAAGAAAAGAATGAAGAAAGTGAAAGAAAAGAAGGAAAAGAAATAAAACCCAAGTTTAGTGGTAAAAAGTGTCCAAAAGGACAAAATGTTTGAAAAGTGGGTGTAAAAGGTGGTATGGCCGCCCATATGTCACATGCACCACTGATTTTCGGGTTTTAGAGAGAGAAAGAGCAACAAGTTCTCGGTTTGAAGGAAGAACAAGAAATAATTCGACTTTAAGGTAAGAATTCATGCTTTTATGATGTTCTTAACTGGTCTTATCCTTGGGTCTATGCTTATGTGTGTTTGTATGTGTTTGGGTATGTTTTTAGTGGGTCTCTAACGGTTGAATTCAATTTGCAAACGAGTTTGGAGGAAGCCATACTCAAAAGCTGCAAAGGTGAGTTCTAGAACCCCTCTTTTACTGATTTTTTACTGATTTTGGGGCTGGAAATACATGAATGTATGATTTTATTAAACTGGGTTCCGGACCTGTATGCTTGAATGTGTGACTATGTTCATGTATGATGATGTATGATTGTGTTTCTAAGGCTTAGAGGGTAAGAATTAAGCTTAGAACATGATGAATGGTGTATGGAATTTGAAAATGATGTTTTAGATTCACTTGATAAGTTTCTAAATCTGTCTAAGTATTGGGAAGTCAATGCGGATGAGCATTTGACTAAGTAGGGAAATGCGGATGAGCAATGTAAGTCAATGCGGATGAGCATTTGACTAAGTAGGGAAATGCGGATGAGCAATGTAAGTCAATGCGGATGAGCATTTGACTAAGTCAGGGAAATGCGGATGATGTCAATGCGGATGAAGTTAATGCGGATGAGCATTTGACTAAGTCTAGGAAATGTGGATGACTATATCAAATGCAGATGAAGAAAATCAAATGCGGATGAACTATAGTCAATGCGGATGAACTATAGTCAACGCGGATGAACTATAGTCAATGCGAATGAACTATAGTCAACACGGATGAACTATAGTCAATGCGGATGAACACTTAGGAAAAATTCTGACTTTTTGGGGAGAAGAGGTAATGTAGGCTTTGACCTAGGAGATTCTTAGGGTTTATGTAAGTTGACTTTTGAGGTCATAAGATGGTATTTTGGGCATGTAATGATATGTGCTTGATGTTTATGTATAATAAGGAGGATGATGTTGCGTGGTTATACATGATGTATGTTATGCATGTATGTTCCTTATGACGATGTATGTTTATCTTTCCCATGACTTTACGAGTTATGATAATGTATGAAATGAAGTATTATGTAACGTGAAGTGGAAGATAATGAAAGAGGAGCATGATGATGAATGCATGCATTAATGAATGAATGAAAGAAGTCTTGCAAGCATTGGATATCAGGGCCTTTCTCTGTGATTGACCAAACGTGTAGTACCTCTACTGCTTACCTCTAGTACTGTGGCATACGCTCAACTGCTCATTTATTGACTTCGCCCTAGTAGCTAAATAGTTCGGGGTGTAGCATATGGTATTGGTACGAGAGAAATCCGATGTGCAAGTAAAGTTATAACAAACGAATGAATGAATGATGAAGATAATAATGATATTATCTGTATGTATGTATGATGTATGATCACATACATTTGAAATGAAGGGTTTTAATAAAAGTAGAGTATGTTTATTATAAAACTAGAACTCACTCGACAACGCTGACTTTTATACATTTTCCAATTGGCAGGTAATGTTGCTGAGGATGGCACGAGGCAGCTGCTCAGTTCTTTTGGATGGCATTCATTTATTTAAGGCTTTTGTGATGTAATACAACAATGAAATTTTGTACCCGACAAACGATGCATTATTTTGCAAATGTTTTTATGATGAAATGAAGTGCCATTTGTTTTATGTTTCCGTAGCAATGTTTTGATGATTAAATGCAAAGTATATGTTTTATGTGCGATGAATTACCAACTGTAGGTGTCCCGGGAACGGGGCCTTACACATACTGAAGCCTTCCTTGCCTTTGGCTTCAAGGTTCTCGATCAGATAAGAGAAGAGCATGCGAGAAAAACTAAACGAGTGGTTTAGTACCAGTGCAACGTATGCATTCTGGATTTGGTCTGACATTTCATCACATCCTCCTCACCTGGAGGCAATACACTTAAAAATCACATGTGCCAAATATTTGAAATGCGGGCACATGTTGCTCTTGTTCAGTACGCTGGCATTGATGTCTCTAGCGTACTTGATCCTAAGAAAACAACCACGCACAGTCAATGGGTGCAGCTTAGTTGAATTAGCTTTTTCTTCCCCTAAGTCTAGGACTTTATCAGGTCTTCTTCACGGATCTCAATCTCTTGTCCGAAGATGGAGCTCCAAATACAATGAGGCTCTACCGACCGTTCAACTGAGGCACTTTCCCAGAATGCCTATTATATCGATCTGTATGGAGTGCATGATGTAGAGATAGCCTTGTAGATTCTCGATCTCTGCAGAAAGGCTATAATCCTAGCGAACTCGGAAGCGTTCCAAGAAGTAGCATCTAAATGAGCACAGATGTTGTGCTTGGTGCTCATCGTCCATCTATCAACCATGTTGCTTCAACACAAGAATCATATGCATTAGATTTGTGCATAAGAGTTGACAGTTGGAACTTAAACTGTTTTGATCAAACTGGTTCAGTCATGCGATTAAACCAATACGACTGAGTTCAGTCGTGCGATTGAACCTGTGGCTGAGTTCAGTTGTGCGATTGAGCCTGCGACTGAACTTAGTCGTATGCTACACCATGCGGTTGATTCAGTCGTGCGACTGAGTCACCAATTGATTCACTCGTGCGATTGAATCGTGCGACTGAGGTTCATGTGGAGTGTCTATTCGCATCTTGCTCTGTTCGACACTCTAACTCTGAATCTTTGTCAAAACTTTAGATTAGATTTCGTGTTTAGACTCATTAGATTCGCAGGGACTCTAAATAGCACTTAATTTCCTTTAAATCAACTTTTATGTCCATTTAAGTAGTCTATTCTTAGAGTTAGTCTTGGTTCTAGGTTTTAGCATTATCGGTCCTTAAAGGTGCGATTAAGACATTCATTTGGATCGAGTTCAGTTGCAAAGTACCTGTAGATGAGTAGAATGAGAGTTAGAATCACAAATGAAGAGTAATTACAATGATAAAAATTTGGGCAGAGTGTGTGTATGGGCGGTTTCAAAGAGTTTTGAAGGGGTGGTAAGGGTTATGACTGACTGACCCCTTTATTTATATTGTTTTAAGCTTCAATCGTGCGACTGGACCCATGCGCATGCTTCATTCGTTCGATTGGGGTTCAGTCGTGCGACTGGCTTATACTCCTTCATCCATTCATACGATTAGTTCAGTCTTGTGGTCCAATCGCATAGTTGTCTCATACTCATGGTTCAAACGTGCGATTGGCTCATCCTTATGATTCAATCATGTGATTGGCTCATACTTATGAGTTTGACCTCATACACTTTCAAACACTTAAAATTTTAACATTATGACCTATGATCATCTCAGACATTACCCTTTTAATTGAACATCATTTGATCACCTCAGACGTGATCCTTTTAGTTTAGAACTGATTGGTCACCTTAGACGTGACCCCTTTTAGTGAGTGATTCACAAATTTCATCTAGTTGTATAGTTTGACATCTAAGCAACAAAAGACTAGAAAATAGAAAACAACTTGAAATTTAAAAGAAACCGAGACATATTTTTTTGTGGTTTTGGGTTTGAGATGGATGAAAACCTCTTAGAATACATCTAACCGATTCTACTTCCAGAGCAGAACAACTTCAAGTTAATTTGATCATTTCTGGAAAGATTCATTATGGAATCATACATGTATATTATAATTATTTGGGACCCCTTTTAATATGCACTTTGATGCTAGATTCATGTTTTGTCTGAGAGTCAATAGCACTTTCAAGAAACCATACTAGAGCTATAAGATGCACACATCGATTTTGACTTTTGAGAGTTGCAGCCATGATGATTGTCAGTATATTTGTCCACTTAAATCCATACACAGATTTTTGACACGCATTGGTGATGAGTTAGGTTTAATTATTTTAAACAAGCATTTATGGATCCAACACTTATATGGTAATCAACATTCCTCAAGAGATTTTTGAGTGGTCTACGGGTATTTGACAAGAAGAAACTATTCTAAGAGCTTTCAAAGAGATGCCAAGCCTCAAGTCAGTGCCATCGCATAGCAGAGAGGCCCAAACAACAATGAATTCTAAAATATTTAGGTTATGCTAATCCTCAGGTCAGTCCACCGCATAGTAGAGAGGCACACAACCTATCTTCTTGTTAGAGCATTTGTTTTTCTTTTGCACATAACGCACCAACAACATTAGTCATTAGCTTGATTGCACTTAACAGTTTTTCCATGTGCTTTGCTCATTTTTATGGTCATCCACACACATTTTTGGCGTTTATTTTGCTCGTCACCCTTTATTGGAAATGTGTTGATTGTGTTAACCAGGGATAAGATGAGAACACACAGCAAGTTGAACAAATTAGTTTGAATTTAATTCACCAATGAAGTCTATTCTTCTATTGTGTTGAATCTACCGACATATCATATAATGAACTAGCAACCTCTAGGTCTACTTTCTCTATGTTACCTCAATAGCAAACTAGTTTTACTATCATTTTCCTTTTGTGGTGCTTAGACTTCTTAGACTTGTAATTTGAATTTAGCATGTTGAGCATTTAAATCCTTTTGAAGTCCCAACGAATTTGTTCCCTATGTACTGTCATTTTCCATAAACTTTGAATCAAAATCACACATTTTATTTCATTTCCTTCAGCTAATCTGCCCTCCCCCTCATTTTTTTAAGTAAATAAATATTGCAACTAAGTAAATACTAAACTAAACTATTCTCCTCCTAAAATTATAAAACTGAATATCTTTTTGTGTTTTTGAATTTTAAAAGATAGAAAAATAAAATAAAAGAAAATAGATAACAAACTAAGAAAATACTTGTCGGACTAAGAACTTTCTTCTTCTTGAATCACAGCACTTTTCTTTTTCACGCCATTAACCTCTAAAAGATATAAAAACTGAGGTTTGTCAAATGCTTTTGTGTAGAGGTCGGCGCATTGAAGATCCGTATTAATTTTAACAACATCGATTAGTTGCTTTTCAAAATAGTCACGTATAAAGTGATATTTAATACCGATGTGTTTGTTTTCGGGTGTTGGACCGGATTTTTGGTGACAGCAATTGTAGCAGAATTATCAACAAATATAAGGGTGTTAGAAAATTGAAAACCATAGACGCGCATTAGTTGTTGAATCCAAATGATTTGCGAACACCAACTTGCAGCAGCAACATATTCAGCTTCACATGTTGACAAAGCAACTGATGCCTGCTTCTTACACTGCCAGGTGACTAACCGTCTATCAAAGAACTGACATCTCGCTGATGTTGAATTCTAATTCATCTTGCAACCACCATAGTCCGAGTCACTATACATTGTAAGCTCAAAGTCATCATCATGAGGATACCACAACCCGAGTGTTGGAGTACCCTTCAGATAACGAAAAATCCTTTTAACTCCAATGAGATGATTTACTTTTGGTTTTTCCTCATATATCTGGAAGAGAGACACGTGGTGTACATAATATCAGGACGAGAGGCTGTGAGGTACATTATAGATCTGATCATTCCTTTGTACATGGTGGCATCAACCAGATCACCATTTTCGTCGGGTGCCATGTCATGGTTCGTGGCAAGTGGAGTTCCAGCAGTCGTAGCATTCTCCATGTCGAATTGACTGAGGATATCTCCTACATATTTGGACTAATGCAGGAAGATTCCTTTTGGTGTCTGATCCACCTGTAATCCAAGAAAGAAATTCATCTCCCCCATGGCACTCATCTCAAACTCTACTTTCATTACATATTCAAATTCTTTACATAATTCTTCATTTTTGGAACCGAAGATTATGTCATCCACATATATCTATACCAGTAGTAAATCACCATCCTTTTCTTTGATGAATAATGTGCAGTCAATAACTCCTCTACGAAAACCATGTTTCGCTAGATGAGTTGAGTGTTTCTTTTACCAGGCTCTAGGGGCTTCATGGAGCCCGTAAAGAGCCTTGTCCAGATTGTACACTCTATCCCGATGATACGGTTCCTCAAATCGTTCGGGTTGACTGACGTAGACTCTTTCATGGATTTCACCATGAAGGAATGCACTTTTTACATCTAATTGATAAACTTTAATCTTCATGTAGGATGCATAGGCTAGAAAGATACGAATTGCTTCCATCCTTGCCACCGATGCAAACACTGTATTGTAATCTATGCCTTCGACTTGTCGAAACCCTTCATTAGTGGGAACCTGTTCATTATCTGTAGCTGTTGGAGTATGAGTTTCAGACATGCCAGTGGCATCAAGATCCAATGCTTGTGTACTTTTATTAGTGGGAACCTGTTCCTCCTGGTCCACATTTTCAGTCTTAACTGCTTCATCATCAGAGGAAGAATCATTTACTTCAAGCTCTCCCCCTGAAGGGCTAGAAGTATCATCTAATAGAGCCATTGATGTCGAGTCTGATAGTGGAGTGTTCAGAACATCGTGCATCATCGTAGCAGACAGCTTGTCATCAGGATGAGAAGGCGGTAGATTGAAAGATTTAAAAAATCCATCATAGTCAAAGAAGAAGGATGGTCCTTTTCTAGCAGGGGGTGGTGTATCTTTCAACATCAACATTGCACCATACTTCTACCTGACCCGTTGAGTTGTTATAAACTCTCTTATCTGGTATAATGTATCTGAGAAAGATACCTTCTTCTGACTTCTCACTAAACTTCCTAGTCTGAGTTTTCTTTAACAACATGCACGGTGCACCAAATGGTTCGAGATACTCCAAGTTTGGTTTACGTCACTGGAGTAGTTCATAACATGTTTTACCATGACGTTTAACCACCAGTTTTCGGTTGAGAGTGTAGCATGCATTCGCCACTGCCTCGTTCCAAAATTGAATAGGCAGTTTAGAGTGGGCTAACATTGTTCTTGCTGTCTCTATCAAGCTATGATTCTTTCTTTCAGCAACCCCATTCATCTGTGGAGTATCGGTAGACGTAAATTGATGTACATTTTCTTTCTCTCTACAGAATGCCTCCATCCATTGATTTTTGAACTCTGTTCCGTTATCTGATCGGATATGCCTTACTTTCAGCTTGTAGAGTGATTCCAAAGTAGTTACTAGATGTTTGAATGATTCAAAAATCTCTGATTTAGATTTTAGAAACATCACCCAAGAAAATCTTTAGTAATCATCAATTACTACAAGGCGGTACAGATCTCCAGCAATACTCTTTGTGCTTACCGGGCCAAACAGATCCATGTGTATAAGCTCGAGAGGAATATCAATAGAATTAACTTTCTTTGCCTTGTGAGACTTCTTGGTCTGTTTCCTTTTCTTACATGCTACGCAAAAATCTGGAAGCTGGAAATTCTTGATAGTTACTCCATTCACTAAATCATTTTGTACCAGATGATTCATCTTCCTATGATTAATGTGTCCCATTCTCCTATGCCAGGATACTGAATCCCTCTCTGTTGCCTTTGACAAGAAGCATTGCATATTGGTCTCAGTTATGGAGGCTTTTGATAGATCCAAGACATACAGATCATTATATCTTGAAGCCGACATTAAAACTTTATCCTCCCGGATAACATAAGCATTCTTCAACATGTAGCCCTTCTTATTGTCAAACACAACTTTGAATCCTTTATCATAGATCTGGGAGACTGAAAGCAAGTTGTTTTGTAGTTGTTGAATGTAGTTGACCTTGTCAAACTTCACTTTCTCGTTTCCCACTTCGCCTTGAGCAGTGATGTAACCTCCTTTATTCCCAGCAAATGATACATGTCCCCCTTTAATTTGTTTGATGTTAAAAAGGAGAGACGAATTCCTGGTCATTTTCCTGGACGCCCCACTATCAATAATCCATGTATTAGTGATAGCATTGTAGCGGACACCCTGCACATTCAAAGAAATTTATTAGTTCTGATTTGGGACCCAAGCCTTAACTAGCTTGGGTGACCTAGAGGAATCACACATTATGAACTCAACCCATTATCCTTTTGAAGATGAGGACATATCTTTCTTCTTCTTTTCCTTACTATCAGACTCTACACTTGATTTTTCTTTCCATAAACCAGTTTCACGTAAGGCCTGTTTGTGGTAAACAGACAACTGGCTTATGGTTTGAACTTTAGGTTCACTAATACTCTTAGGTGGAGTATTAGATCTCATTTTAGAAAACTTGGTTTTGCATCATAAAGTTCAATTTTCTTTTTGGGCGTCTGATAATAAGGACAATTAGGAGAGATAAGTCTTTGTTTTCCACAACTATAGCATTATCTCCCTTCTACAGATTGAGGGAAATTTTGATGTGGGGTTGAGTTTGGTAGGGGCTTGAGATGTGTCTGGTTGGGTTGTTTCACTTCTCTTTTAGATGTTTCACCTTCTTTAACAAAATTAATTTTTTTAACATATTGAACATCTTTCACTTTCATATTACGTGGACTTTGATGATTAACATATTTATGGTTAATTGCATTAGTCTTTTTGGGTTCTAAAGTAGACGTGTGTGAACCTGACCTTAAATTAACCTTTTCAATTTGATCATCCAAATTTCAACAGGCATCTTTTCTTTTGATTTCAAAGTAATATCCTTCTGTTTAGTGACAGATTTCACAGTTTTACCCATAGAATCAGGATCACTAACCAGAGGAGTGGACACCACATGATCCTTTACAGGGTTATTATTGATTGGTCTACATTTAGTGTTGAGAAGGATTTCATGTGGTGGTGGTACTACTTTATAACCCAAACCTTCCTCGTTATTTTGTTCTTTCACTAAGTTTTGAACTATGTGAGAAGAACTTTTCAAATTGTGTAGTTTTTGTTTTAATAAATCAACCTCGACTTCCAAAACTACTTTTTCCTATTTCGTTTCTTCCAAAGAATTTAAATAAAACTTTATGTCATTTGATTGATTTAAGGCAACAACCTCGGTTTCGCTTATTTGTTTCCCCAAAAGTTCTATCTTTTCTTTGAAGCTGCACTCATTTTGTTTTTAAATATGATTTGCTTCAGTGCAGAGTTGTAAATCATTTACTAGATTATCATTATGTTCTAATAACCTAGCAAATTTCAAATAAATGCTTTCTCTAAATTTTTCACATTTAGTACAAGCATGTTTTTCAAATAATTGGTCTTTAGAACTTACCTGTGATAAATCAGATGAATCAGCCATCAAAGCAGAGTCACACTCTTCGGTGACTGGAGATTCTGAAATTGTGGCTCTAAGCTCTTCCTCAACTAGGTGATTTACAACATTCACAGCTTCTTCGGTATCTGACATTGTATGTTCAACTATGATCTAACCTTCACTAGAAGATCCATCATCCGATGCATAAACAAAGGCAATATTTGATTCCCTAGGAGAAACAAATCGGAAGGACCAGTCTTGCCCTTCATCACCTTGAGCAGTCAGAGCCTTTATCTCTTTACTTGAAGAAGTAGTTCCAATCATGTCTTTTTCTTGACGGTTAAATGTAGGAAATGGTTTTCCATTTCCAGTTTTCTTGGGCTTTACACATTCATGTTTAAAGTGCCCTTTTTCACCACAGTTGAAACATGTGACTTTGGTTTTGTCAAAACCAAAAGTCGTATCTTTAGTGGCAACTAGATTTTGCCCCGTCTTTTTGACAAACTTCTTTGCTCTTCTGACTGCACTCGCCAAGGCCCACATTATGTCCATTCTTTCTAGCTCATTTTCATCAACTTGCTCGTAATCCTCATCTGCAAGATGACAATTTCCAATCTTATCGGCAACTAAACCATCATAAGATTATACAACAGCTGCTAGAAGATCCATGTACTCTTTAGCAACTTCCACTGTGACATTACCAAGATTCTCAGTCTTCAACTTTGTAGTATTTGCCTCAGGAACTATGTATTGGGTTCTAGATGACCTTGATGTTTCAGTTCCTGATGTAGTGGTTTGGGAAGGAAAAGAGGAACAAGACATGAATGTTGTTTGTAACGATGCTCCTGAAATAGCTAGAGTTGGAACTGAGTTGTAAAGTGAAGGATTGTGAACATCGGATCCTTTCTTTGACTTGTATTTCATTCGTAGTTCTTTCTCCCTTAACTTCAAGATGAAATCATTTATGACTAACGTCGCAAGAATGCCGCTTGTCTCAGATTAGACACAAATGAATCCCATTTATCAGGCAAACCATCAGCAAAGCTTGAAACTTTATCTTCCATGGATGTTGTCACACCATGAGTGTGCAATTCACTTATCAGATGATAGAATCTGTCAACAATATCATCCAAGCTCCCATTCCCTATCGAAGAGAAATTATCAAATTCCTTTTTGAGAGCTTAGCCTTTAGTGCTTTAAGAGTCGCGTTTCCATCATATCTCTTCTCCAATGCCTCCCATAACTTTTTAGTCTGCTAGTTCTTAGAGAACTGATGAAAAATGTCCTTAGGTATTGACTGAGTCAACAAGGCATATACTTTCTTTTCAGCATTGAACAGAATCTTCTGAGCTTCACACATTCCTCCCAAAGTCAACTTGACTCCATTAGCACTGACTGGTACCGTATAACCAGTTTCAATGGATGTCCAAAGATTTGGGTCAACTCCATTTAAATACATTTCAAACTGTTGTTTCCACTGTGGATATTCATCTAATGTTAACAGCTTTGGTGGTTTATTATGATTTCCAATCTCATCCTCTAGAAGTAGAAGATTCTGGATGCGGGAGTCCTTTCCGGCAGTAAATGCAGCAAATTGGTCTTCCATTGCTTTAAACTTGGTACTTTAGAACAGGATAGTTTCACTTGTGTGAATGGGCTATGAGTATGGATCACTCGTGCGTATGAAGTATGAGTATGGATCACTCGTGCGAATGTAGGATGCGAATGAGTTCAATAATGCGATTGGATTCAGTCGTGCGTATGAACAAGACAATAGAAATCAAATGAATGGAGTTGTTCAATCGTGCGAATGAAGGATACGACTGAGTTTAGTCGTGCGGATGGAGTATACGATTGAATTCAATCATATGAATGAACGAATCGTGCGACTGAAGGTTGTTGTGTTTGTAAAATCGAATATTTTGACACTTTGACACGAAATACGAGTTTCCCAGGAACCCTAATCTGCCGTATAATGAAAAATTGAAACTTTAATGCCTGCAAACATCGAAAACACCTTTTGAAGAAAAGTGGTAACTCTTTTGGTTAAAACGTAGGTTTTTAACACCAAAACTAATCGAATCCAACGCAAAATCACGAGCCAAAGCTCTGATACTACTTGTTAGGGAGGACCGTGTACGTACGGAGTACTAACGGATTTTGAGTTTAACCAGATCAAATAGTGCGGAATCCTATTTGATTGGCGATCCAATCAGTGAGAACGATAATCTGATCGATATAACAATGAACTAAACGTTAAGAACGACTAGGAATCGATCAAGATCGAACTATGAAGTTGGATGGGCTATTTAGGACGCTCTGGACGGCTAGGGTTTATGTGTATTAGAAGTATCTCTCAAAGTGTTTTGTTTTTCCATGAATTAAGTGGTATTTATAGGTTAGTAGTTTCTATTTGTACGACTGAACCATTAGCATGGTTCAGTCATGCGACTGACTCATGCGATTGATTCGTACGCATGACTGAAGGTTCAGTCGTGCGACTGAGTCAATCTTATGTCTCAATCATACGTCTGATCCAATCTCCTGGTTCAGTCGTGCGACTGTCCATAAGCATGATATATTCATGTGTATGGTCTATAAGTATGGTCCATTAGCATGAATAATCACCCGACTAGGTTGAACACATAACTTAATCATTATTTACTAAGAACTATATACAACAACCTCAAACCTATATAAGAAGTTCGTACGTATGAATCAAAGATAAATAAACATCAAGGCATATATCATACTTCATTACATCATCACATTACACATATGTAAGACATGCATAACTTTTACATTTACGCACATAAACTAGGAACATCATGTATCTACACAAGTAATCCCCCAATCTATTGGTCATACAACCATTAGTCAACACTAATGACAATTAACCTATTTATAGTGAATATAATATTCACTAATTGCACTTAACTCCCAAAACTTAGGCTAATTAATGGAAATTACATATAAAACATAAAATTGACTAAAACAATATAAAATATATTTTATTCACACAAAATATATTTATTATAATAAAACTCCTAGTCATTTAAAGCTTCAACGTCTCATCTCGGTTCTTGGTCTCGAACGTATCGGGTTTGACTTTTGCGTTGACTTTGATCGTGACGTTGACTTTTGTTGACATTGATTGTGTTTATAATATAGACTATCTTGTATAGTTCCAACAATACTCGCCCTTAGTCCATCATTATCAACGTCTTCAAACAAAATCAGCACCAAGAAGCTAACAGTAGAAAGATCTTCAAATTGAAGCTTTCTAAATCTGATGATAAAGATTATCCATCTCATAGCCCCTTTTATGTGCTCCCCTTTTTGTTTGCAACCTTGCGTGTATTGGAATAGATTTCTTAAACTCTATCTTGAGTGCTTTAGAAGAATTGGAGGAGGATCTAGCTCGGTATCTTCTGCAACTCGAGAACAGATTCCTGATCAGTACACTGCTCAATTGATGATCGGCCATCACTTACAGTAAAAATCTGAACCCATTCACAAGCGCAATCTTGACATTTCTAATTAGAATCATTTTAATTTTAACAAAATAACTCGTGTTTTCTCTGTGTGTGAAAACAAGCGAACCCGTGGTTCTTTTGTGCGCAATTCTATGAATGCATGAAAATAATAAAATGTACAGGATAATATGGAAGACCTAAAAGAATTTGAAATGAAATTTATTATAGTTTCTTATTATATACATTTATTATAACCTATTTATCTATATTTTTTTATAACCGAGAACTGAATCGATCATGAGAACTGTAAGGATTCCTGAAGTCTGATGCAACCCAAAACTGCCTAAGTGTTTCAGCAACATGCACTAAGTACTGAAGTGAAGAATGCTTCGGAAGAATTACACAAAGCATTAGAAAATACTCTAAGTGTAATATCTTCCGAAGCCAAGACCAATATCTTCCGAAGCCTAACATGAAGTCTTCCGAAGCTTGAAGAGACAAAGTCTTCCGAAGCTTCAACCTATGAAGACAGATTTCTTCCGAAGACTTTTAGTACACATGCTTTATCTGATGTACTGTTCCATAAAGCACCTTTTCCGCTGCGTCTCTGATAAGTCACCAACTTACAAGAGTTGGTGAAAAGGTCCATGCTTTTGGTAACTGTACATTGAGGTCTTGAGTCTGAAACTTTCCACTTTATGTACTTTATCCTTTTTATAATGTATAAGGATGTGAGCTATGGCATGTCATAGTCACAAGGTCAAAAGGCAGATATGCCTTTTGATCCTACAATTGATTTTGTTAGTGTCTAGTCAATTGTATCCAGCTGGCTTTCATAGTATAGCCGGCTGTAGGTTGTAGTATAAGTATTCCAAGTTCTTGTATCTTTCGTAATGCTTTGTAACACTTGTAAAAGAACTTGAGAAAGCAATATACTGCTACCTTGAAAACTATACTCTCTTGTTCTGTCTCTTGCTTTACTTGTGTTCTCTGCATCACCTTTGGTTACCTAGTTCACTGTTTGATTAACGTTTAGTTAATCTCCTCATTGTGTTGTTGTGTTGTAATTGTGTTCAAGCCCTTGAACGATCCTGCAATTGGTATCAGAGCATTCAGGCTCGTGATATAAGATCTAACCATCTTAAGATCCCTCACACACACAAAAACTAAACTTTTTCAAATGGCTTCCATCTCAAAGACTGATATGGAGACTGGAACCATGAACAAATCCCCATTGATCACTCTTGATGACTTCGACACCTGGTGCATGAGGATGGAAGGCTTCATCAGGTCTCTTGACTCAAGAATGTGGGAATCTGTTGAATATGGACCTTTCATACCTAGCACCCCCTCTGCTACCGGTGCTGGTATGATTCCTAAAGATGTGGCCAACTACTCAGATGAAGATAGGAAAAGAGTAGAGATTGACAGGAAGGCCATGACTGCTCTTCAGACTGCTATCCCAAACTCTGTGTACAGAGGTTTTAAGAAGTGCAAAACAGCTAAACAGCTGTGGGATGCACTGAAGCTGATGTATGAAGGCTCCTCTGAAGCCAAGGAGAACAAGAAAGATCTTCTGAAGCAGCAGTTTGAAAATTTCACCTTTAAAACAGGTGAAACCATGACCCAACAATACTTCAGGTATGTTGAGATTGTGGATACCCTTGTGGATGGAGGAGTTCCTCTTGAGAACAGAGACATTGTAAGGAAGTTCATGTCCTCACTTCCTAGGCAATGGACACACTATTGTGTGGTAATCAAGAGGACTGAGAACCTTAAAACTCTTACTCTGACAGAGTTATATGGGATTCTCAGTGGATACCAGATGGAATGAACTTACAAGGTTCATCTGGCAACTCTAACAATCAAATGGGTTCAGCCCTTCATGTGGTTGAAAGGGACAGCATAGAACCCCAACATCATCTCCTATGCTACCCTGACAACTCACAAAAGGGTCCTTTCATCACCTTCCCGGAGACACCAAGGGAGAACTTTACTCAAGGAAGCCCATTCCAAGAGACAAGTTCTTCTCAAGCCTTTGTGTCTGCAGATGAAAGCTGTGGAAATTATCTCTTCACTCTTGAAGATCTAGACTGTATCCATCCAGATGACCTGGAATACATGGAGATAGTTCAGCAGATGGCTCTTCTCACTCACAGAGCCAAGAAGTTCTACAAGAGGACAGGAAGAAAATTTCCAAGCAATGCTACCAGTGGTAAGTTTGGCTGGATAAAAGCAAAGTTAAGTGTTACAATTGTAACCTTATGGGTCACTTCGCCAGGGAGTGTAAGGCACCCAGAGCAAATGGGGGTCAAACACAACTCAGACCAAACTACACCACAATACCCCTCAGGCTGAGAACAAAGCAACATGCTGCGGTTGCTGTTGAAGAGGGAGGATTTGACTGGAGTTTTCAGGTGGAGGATGCTTCTCCAAACCAAGCATTGATGGCTGATCATGATGAAGCCAAGGTATTAGAACATCTTTGCTCCCCTGAATGCATTGCTAAAGTAAATAGATACAGGTCCTACAACCTAGAGATGAGATCTGATCTTGAGTCATTAAACATATTAAAATCTGACTTTAGAAAGTCTGAAAATGATTACAAGTTAAAGATAGAAGACTTGGAGAAAACTATTTCAGTACTAAAACATGAACATACAGATTTTAAAACTCAGATCCAAGATCTCATCACTAAGTTGACTAAGTGCCAGGCTGAGCTTGTGATCAGCAAAGCCCTGGCAGAGAAAAGTGTTCTTGAAGAAGAGACCTTCAAGAACATGATATCCTCATCCCTACACAATAAGGTTTGTTATCAAAATAGACAGGGACTGGGATCAAATGAGATAGCTCCTCCACACACAATCTTGTCTGTAAGATCTCCTAGGTGTGGAACTTGTGAAGATGAGCTTCCTCTCATAGATCCAGTAAGTGAGGATGATGAAGAAGTGATAGTGAGGAATCCCTCTGAGAAGAGTGAAGAAGAGGATTCCTCCAAGGGCCACTATCCTTCTGAGGAGAAGAAATTAACTGTGATGACCAAGTCCAAGAGAAAGAACTTGATCAGGAAGAGCAAAAGGAAAGCAAAGAAGGCTCAAGAAATCAAGGCTACCTTTGATGCTAAGCAGAAACAAGTGTTCATCTCTGCAGGTTTCAAAGCAATAAGGACTGAAGACATCCACCAAAGCCTCTTATCCAAGAGTTCTGGTTCATGTTCAAATCATCTCAGTACAAAGAAGAAGACTGAGCTGCTGTGTACCACTGCTGCACAGCCTGGACCATCAAATTCCAAGAACAGTTCACAGCCCAAGGGAACTGTATCTGAATCTACCAAGATGAAGGTGAAAAGGGATGTGACCAAGGCCAGTCTTGCTCTCAAAAGGAGATTTCTTTGAAGAAGAAAATGCTGTGTGTTATGTGTGAAAGTACTTCTCATATTGCCAAGGATTGTCCATACAATCCTAAAAGTACTATCCACATGACCAATACAAAGACTTCAAAGAATCTCAAGAAGTCTCAAGCTTCGGAAGGAAAGTCTGTTTCCTTCGGAAGCTCCAAATCAAAGAAGAAGGTAAATGGAAAATTACCTTCGGAAGCAAAGTTGGTCTCGGAAGAAAGGAGTCTTCCGAAGTACTAAAGTCTACTGCAGTGACTGTAGATTCTTCCGAAGTATCAGTCATTAAAACTTGTGAAGCTCCAAAAGCTTCTAAGGTTTTGAAGGTCAAGTCCAAGACTCCAAAGGTGGTGTGGAAGTCTAAGAAAGACCAAATGACTGAGGTTTCTCCATCAACAACAGCCGAAGATCCCCTCTGTACAACCATAGGATCTATTACTGTTGCATTACCTTCTATTACACTTACTGAACCCAAGACAAGTAAGGCTTGGGTTTCCAAATGTAACTAATCATTTTCTTTGTGCAGGAACAGCTCAAGACAAACAAGAATGTCTGGATAATTGACAGTGGCTGTTCCAGGCACATGACAGGCGATAGGTCTTTACTTCATAATTTTGAGAGAATTGATGGAGGACCAGTTGCTTTTGGAGGAAATGAAGGTGGTTACATTTATGGAAGGGGCAAGGTCACAAATGGTAAGCTCAGCATTGAGAAGGTAAACTTTGTTAAGGAGCTTGGGTACAATCTTCTGAGTGTATCTCAATTTTGTGATCAGAGTCATAACATGCTCTTCACTGAGCATGAGTGCATTGTTCTCAAACCTGGAGTGGTCATTCCTCATGAGCATATTCTGCTCAGAGCCCCCAGGAAAGGGAACATGTACAAGATGGATTTGCAAGAAACATCTCCCTCTGGAGAAGTTTCATGCTTTCTATCTAAAGCAAATAGTGATGAGTCTTTCCTATGGCATAAAAGAATGTGCCATGTAAACTTTAAGAATATGAATAAATTAATCAACATGATCTGGTAACTGGAATGCCAAAGAAAGAGTTTACAAGTGATGATCATTGTGTTGCATGCCTGAAAGGGAAGCAACACAAGGTATCTCACAAGCCTAAGGAAAGGAACTCCATCACTACTCCCCTACACTTATTACATATGGATCTCTTTGGCCCCACCAGTGTAATGAGTTTAGGAAGGACCTTATACTGTCTAGTGATCACAGATGATTTTACAAGATTCACTTGGGTTTTCTTTCTTAGAACTAAAGATGAGACTCCTGAGATTCTAAAGAATTTCATCTTAAAGATTGAGAATCAATGTGATCACAAGGTCAAAACCATAAGATGTGATCAAGGAACTGAATTCAAAACCAAATCCTTGATACATTTTGTGATGAAAAGGGTATTACAAGACAATACAGTGCTCCCAGGACTCCTCAGCAAAACGGAGTTGCTGAGAGGAGAAACAGGACACTTATTGAAGCTGCAAGAACTATGTTGTCTGACTCTAAACTGCCTATCACCTTCTGGGCAGAGGCAGTTAATACTGCCTGCTATGTGCAAAACAGAGTCTTAGTAGTTAAGACACATGGTAAGACTCCTTATGAACTTTGGCACAAGAGGAAACCTTTCATTGGCTTTCTCAGGTCATTTGGATGTCCCTGCACCATCTTGAATACCAAAGATCAAGTTGCCAAGTTTGCTGAGAAATCAGACGATGGACACTTCATTGGATACTCTTCTCAAGCTAAAGCTTATAGAGTATACAATCTCAGAACTAGAATCATTGAGGAGTCAGCCAATGTGACTTTCAATGAGCACACTCCCAGTGTGGCTGGTTCTGGTCCGGATTGGCTATTTGATCTTGATTTAGTTACCAACTGTTTTAATAAATCTTGTGAGCATGTTTCAGGATCTGCAGAAAATTTAAATACAGGTGATCCTGATCCAAGATTTGAGCTTGGAAGACCTTCAGCTCCAGTTGGAACCACTTCAGAAATGAGGTTTCTATCAGCACAACAATGACAAATCCAGCTGATACATCTGGCATGCCTTCAAATTCCAGTTCAGAGCCTCTCAACCAGATAAAGACATCTCAATTGCAGAAAATAACAATGGTGATGGTGAAAGTGATCAAGAATCTCTTGATGCTAATAACCATACCATAGATGATAACATCAATGATGTCACACACACTCATGGATCAAGTTAATCTTGATAAGTGTGATAATGTGGAGGATCAATCTTCAAGACCAGATCTAAATTTCTCAAATTTGGATCTATCTCAGCAACTGCTGTGATCCCTCAGCTAAGGATCCACAAGTCTCATCCTACTACAAACATCATTGGAGATGTTATCTCCGGGGTAAAGACAAGAGGGCAAACCCATGAAGCAAATGTTTGTCTTCACTCTTGTTTTCTATCCCAGTTAGAGCCAAAGAAAGTTGAGGAGGCTCTAAAGGATGGAAGTTGGGTTGAAGCTATGCAACAAGAGCTGCTTCAATTCAAAAGACAGAAAGTTTGGAACCTTTGTCCTCTTCCTCATGGGAAGACTACCATTGGAACCAAATGGGTTTTTAGGAATAAAAAGGATGATAGAGGAATCATCATCAAGACAAGGCTAGACTAGTTGTTCAAGGATACACACAAGAAGAAGGGATTGACTACACTGATGTCTTTGCTCCTGTAGCTAGACTAGAAGCTGTTAGGATATTCCTGGCATTTGCTGCATCCAAGAACTTCAAGGTCTACCAACTTGATGTAAAGTGTGCTTTCTTATATGGAGTGATTGATGAGGAGGTTTATGTCAAACAACCACCTGGTTTTGTAGATCCTGATCATCCTGATTATGTCTGCAAGCTTGACAAAGCTCTCTATGGGCTGCATCAGGCACCCAGGAAGTGGTATGAGACACTGTCTGAGTATCTCTGTAAACATGGTTACAGGAGAGGTACTATAGATGGAACTCTCTTCATCAAAGGACAAGGAAACGACATTCTGCTAGTTCAAGTATATGTGGATGACATCATCTTTGGCTCAACCAATCAAGGCTCTGCAAAGACTTTGAAAAGCTGATGAAAGATAGATTTGAAATGAGTTCAATGGGAGAACTTAATTTCTTTCTGGGAATTCAAGTGAAGCAGGTTGAAGATGGCATTTTCATAAGTCAGTCAAAGTATATTCAAGATATACTCAAGAGGTTCAACATGACTGATTGTAAGACTGCTAAGACACCCATAGCCAGAAACCACTCTCTTGGTCCAGATCTTGAGGGGGAGTGTGTAGATGAGCACTTATACAGGGCTATGATTGGGTCTCTTATGTATCTTACAGCTAGCAGGCCTGATATCATGTTTGCTACATGTATTTGTGCAAGATATCAAGCTAATCCTAAGATGTCTCACTTAATCACTGTGAAAAGGATTTTAAGATACCTCAAAGGTGCTTCAACACTTGGTTTATGGTATCCAAAGAATTCTAACTTCAATCTGTATGCCTATACAGACAGTGATTATGGTGGTTGCAACATGACTGCAAAGTCTACATCTGGGGGATGTCAATTCCTTGGTGGAAGGGTTGTCTCATGGCAATGCAAGAAACAAACCTGTGTGTCTGCATCAACTGCTGAGGCTGAATACATTGCTGCTGCAAGCTGCTGTGCTCAAGTGCTTTGGATTCAAAATCAGATGCTAGACTACGGATTTAACTTCAAAGAGACTCCTATCCACATAGACAACAACAGTGCTATCTCTATCACTGAGAACCCTGTGCAGCACTCAAGGACCAAACACATCAACATCAGGTATCATTTAATAAGAGATAACTATGAAAAGGGGTTAATTAAACTAGTCAAAGTTCACACAGATGAACAATATGCTGATCTGTTCACAAAAGCTTTTGATGAACAGAGATTTAAGTATCTGATATCAGCTATTGGGATGATTAACTTTGAGTAGATTTTTTTTAAAAACTAATTCTAATTATTTCTTCTTAAAATATGTGTGTCCTAAGTTGTCTAGTTCATCACTTTCATAAGCTCATGTTTTCTTTGAATGAAAAACTCTTTTTGAAGACTTTCCTTGATTCTTGAAAATTTTCTGATACTTCGGAAGATAACATTTTACCTTCGGAAGAAAAATATGTCTTCAAAATAAATGACTGTCTAAGAAATTTTACCTTCGGAAGAAGTCAAAATTATCTTCCGAAGCTTAAAATTCTCAACTTAGACACTTATTCATTTTTAAGGACTTTTTCCTTCCGAAGCAAAAATTACTTTCGGAAGCTTTGTTCATTCTTATACAAAGCATCCAAAAGTTTATTTCTCTTCCGAAGCATAAATCTTTAAGACTCTCAGGAAAATTCTTCCGAAGTCACTTTAGCTTCGGAAGCTTTTTCAATCAAACTTCCGAAGACAAATTACTTTCGGAAGCTTTTCGAATTCCAAGAAAACTACTTTTTGAGCAAAAAGGTAAACTACTTTTTCAGAGGTGGGACCGACATACGGATTTCAAAGTTTATCCTCTTTCATTAAACTTTATCTGAAATCCTTCTCTCTCATATAAACCCAACGGTTTCCCCCCTCTTCTATCATCTGCTTTTCTTCCATACCTAAAACCCAAAGCTTTCTCTCTGAAATTTCTTCCCATTCTTTTCTCTTCATCTCTGAGCTACCTCACAATGGCTGACCTTACACACAGAAATGATCCTCACTTTGCCATGCAGCTACACAGACAACACAATCAGGTTGCTCTGTTATGCTCTGACAAAGATCCTCATTTCTCAGAGGTTTGCCGTTTCTTGTCTTTGTCTCACTACTTCACCTCCCTAACCATTGATCCTCCTCTATATGAGGATCATTTGCTTGAATTCTGGAAGACCTGCCAAGAGGTCATTATGGATGGGGAGAAGGCACTGTCTGCCACAGTGCAGGGGAGAACAATTTTCATCACTCCGGCCATCATCAACCGACATCTTCAGCTGGATGATGAAGCAGGTGAAGTGTTCTTTCCAAAAGAAGCGGTTAATCATTCCTTCGAGCAGATGGGCTATGAAGGAGATTTCTCTGTAAAGACCTTCAGGAAAGGGAAGGTCTCATCCCAGTGGAAATACCTGCTCCATGTGGTTATCCACAGCTTATCAAACAAGCATGGTGGATGGGACCAGATTCCTGAGGATCTCTCCTTTATAGTTCATGGGATGGTTCAGGGGTCAAGTTCAGGTATTCACAATTTGTTTATACTAATTTACTTGCAAACTTAGACTCCTTAGAATATTACATGTTTCCTAGATATGTTCAACACATTCTTAACTGTGAACTGGGCTCACAGTTGAGGGAAACAGGCAATATTCTTAAACTGGGACAGATGAAGCCCGGCATCTTTAAAATTATGAAGAAGCCAACTGTAGGCTTCTCAGGGGTAGAAACAGCCCTAGTCCCAAAAATGTTAGAGCTCATTGCTCAAGGTGACAACATAGCAGTCCAAGCTAGTGTTGAACCCACACCTACTGCTCTCCTACCCTCTTCACAACCTCCAATATTCATCACCTACAAAAGAAAATCCCAACGAACCCCTGCTCAGGCTATTGAGTCTGTGCAGGCCCCCAAATACTCAACCTTACAGGAAGAAGTGGACTCCAGAGCTCCCACTTCTCCTGAGGAGCAAAC
Organism: Flaveria trinervia; assembly: GCA_025506515.1. Taxonomy (NCBI): domain Eukaryota; kingdom Viridiplantae; phylum Streptophyta; class Magnoliopsida; order Asterales; family Asteraceae; genus Flaveria; species Flaveria trinervia. The sequence goes on along the minus strand of CM046445.1, from coordinate 53,277,736 downwards.
CACTCCCATTACTTTACCTATCAGGGCTGAGGTTCCTCAAGCTCAACCTGATGAGCTCATTAGCCCAACAACTGTAAGCCTTCACTCTGAGTCTCAACACTCAAGTGAACAACCTTCAGGGGACAGCTACCATCCCCAGCCTTGGATCTAAACCAACCATTCCCAACCTATCCTTTTACACTGATGAAGACTTAGGATTCAGTGAGTACCATGAGTCTCTCTTCTCCTCCCCTACTCAAAGAGAGATGAGTACCTCTGACTCTCCTCAGTCTATCCCTCATCAGTCACCTATTACTGAGGTGGACACATCTGAACCTGTTCAGGATGTCCATATGGAAGAGGCTCTCACTTTTGAAAGTGATTACATCATTAAGACCTCAACCATGGCAACTCAGCCCATTGGCATCTTAACTGAGGTTGCCAGTGAGCAGAGGAAAACCAGCAGCCAAGAAACTCAAGCTGGTGGTGAGAGAAGGGACTTTGGTCCAATCCTCTCATCCCCCAGTGATTCTTCTGATGAAGATGAGGGGAATTTGAGACTAAAGGTACAACAATTGTCACAAACATGCACCTATCTAGTCTCTAAGGTTAGTCACTTGGAATCTCAGGTGACTACCCTGCAAAACAGGGTCAATGATCAGCAACTCCAGATTTCATATCTGCAGGAAAAACTAGCTGAGAGACCTTTAAGGAGAGCTCAACCAGGAACACAAGAACCTGTGGAGTGACTGATTTATCCTCCAGCTCACCTATGCAAGTGGGTGATGCTACCAAAAAGGGGAGAAAGTTATCACAACCACAGAACCTGGGAGTTCTTCAAAGAGAATGGACATAGAGGACTCACCATCCTCACTTGCTGTTGTGCATTCTCAGCAACTTCCTCAAGTTCACATTAATGTGGACTCTATAGACTCTCTCATCAGGAGTCTCTTTGAGGAAGGTATACCAAGGGCTGTCTCATCTCCACCACATGGAACTGGCAACTACATTATCAGATGGAGGTATGATGATGACAGAAGAGCCCTCATACTTCACAGAGTTCAAGGTCAACAAGAAGTCTTTCAGTTCCAAAGCCTGAGCTTCTATGAAGGACTGGATTTGGTCAACATGCCACTTGTCAACCCAAGCAAATCTAGACAAGCTGACAGGCTGGCTCAAAGAATCCAAGACAGGATCCTTGCAGAGTTCTCTCTAAGAAGGAGACTTAGGCAATCAGGCAATGTCATCGGTCAACTGGATGCTGAGGTGGACCCTAAGATTAGTTTCATAGGGGAAACCTTGGCTGAAGGCCCAGTGGCAGAACCTGAGACCCCTGTCTCACCATCAACAACTGCTGCAGAGGTCCAAACTCCATCTGAGACACCTGCTGGTGAAGGTGTCTCTCAGCCTCTCTCTGGCCAGAGCATGGAAGCTACACCAAGCAATGAAGGCCAAGCCTCAATCCACCCTGAGTCACAAAGGTCTGTTGGTGACAAAGGGAAAAGGATAATGACTCCTGAGGAAATTGAGGAGGAAGAGAGAGAGAGGAAAAGGAGGCTAAGGGGAGAAAGTTCTTCTGGGTCATCAAAATTCATGCAAGCTGCAATCAGGGCTGCCCCCAGACCAAATACTCAAAATGATGAACAAAGGGCAGTCAGGATTAATTATTTACAGACCAGGAACTATGATGTTGATGAAATCATCTCCCTCCCCTTAGAAGAGTTGAATGAACTGGCTGACATGGAAGTGTCAAGAGAGATAAGGAGAAAGAGGATGCAAGGTTACTTCTCCAATTCAAAGAGAGAGGAGACAGAAAAGACTTCACAAGCATACTCCCACTCTCTCTCCAGTTCAAGAAAGTCCTGCACAGGAAGATGTGGCTCCACAAGAACCTCAGGTAGATAAAGAAGAGGATAGAATCAAAATGATAAACTACCTGAGTGCCACAGGCTTCTATCAGGCAAATACACTTCTTCCCCTGTCCTATGACTTCATTGAGTTCGAGTACTTAAAGCAACTTGAGCTTGAGTTAGTCAAAGAAAGAAAAACAACCAAAAGGAAGCTAAGGGAAGAAGCTGCAAAGTCAAGAGCCATCATTCAAAAGAATGCAAAGAAGTCTGCTGACAGACAAAGAATGATGAGCTTCTTGAAGTCATATGGATTCTCCGGAAGGAGACTTGGTCCCATGTCTCTATCTACAATGTGAGCATATAAGGGTAATCAAGCAGAAGATTAAAAGTGGTGAACTCATTGATTTGCACTCTCTTCCAAGTCAAGTCCCACCTGAAGTGGAGGTCAAGTTTGAACAACCAGAGACCCTGAACCAGAACCTCCAGCTGAGCCTCAGCAAACTTCATCTTCTGATCCAAGACAGGGTCAAACTCCCTCTCCTTCTGAACCTGTGAGGGAGGAACACCCAACTGAGAAAGACACTGATGATCAACATGGTGCTGCAGACCAGTCTTCTCAGTTAAAGACATTAAAGAGGAAGAAGAAAATGGCCTCTAAACCAAAGACTAAAAAGAAGAAGCCAAAGTCATCTACCTCTACACCCCAGGCTGAATCAGATCAACCTGAGGAAGTGCATGATGAGGCAGCCCAATCAACTCCTATGCAAGTGGCTCCTCTAGCAACCGAGACACCCATCTTATCCTGGACTTACTCTACCAATCCAGAAAGATGGAATGTTATCAGAGATCAAGGTGTTGAAAATGTCTACTCATGGCAAGACATAATCAACTTACCTCTTGCATGATCTCTTTGAAATGAGAAGATACTATGAGAGTCTTGATGATCCTGACCATCAAATGAAGAAAGGATGGTCTTGATTATTCTGAAGACTACAAACATTTAAAGATCTTCTAAGTGTTTTGGTAGCATCAGCCTAGGGGGAGTTTGTAAGGATTCCTGAAGTCTGATGCAACCCAAAACTGCCTAAGTGTTTCAGCAACATGCACTAAGTACTGAAGTGAAGAATGCTTCGGAAGAATTACACAAAGCATTAGAAAATACTCTAAGTGTAATATCTTCCGAAGCCAAGACCAATATCTTCCGAAGCCTAACATGAAGTCTTCCGAAGCTTGAAGAGACAAAGTCTTCCGAAGCTTCACCTATGAAGACAGATTTCTTCCGAAGACTTTTAGTACACATGCTTTATCTGATGTACTGTTCCATAAAGCACCTTTTCCGCTGCGTCTCTGATAAGTCACCAACTTACAAGAGTTGGTGAAAAGGTCCATGCTTTTGGTAACTGTACATTGAGGTCTTGAGTCTGAAACTTTCCACTTTATGTACTTTATCCTTTTTATAATGTATAAGGATGTGAGCTATGGCATGTCATAGTCACAAGGTCAAAAGGCAGATATGCCTTTTGATCCTACAATTGATTTTGTTAGTGTCTAGTCAATTGTATCCAGCTGGCTTTCATAGTATAGCCGGCTGTAGGTTGTAGTATAAGTATTCCAAGTTCTTGTATCTTTCGGTATGCTTTGTAACACTTGTAAAAGAACTTGAGAAAGCAATATACTGCTACCTTGAAAACTATACTCTCTTGTTCTGTCTCTTGCTTTACTTGTGTTCTCTGCATCACCTTTGGTTACTAGTTCACTGTTTGATTAACGTTTAGTTAATCTCCTCATTGTGTTGTTGTGTTGTAATTGTGTTCAAGCCCTTGAACGATCCTGCAAGATCACATACTTAAGATATACTTTAAAAAGATGAATTAAATCATCGACAAGCAATAAAGACACACTGATAACTTATCTAATCACAGTCTTTGAATAATTTTAAATTCTCAATAGATCAATAACGATTGCTGATAGTTTGTCCCTTAAACTCATGCCCATCATTTTTTCAACAACACAGATGATTCATTAAGATTCGATTAATACTTTAGAATCAGGACCCACAATCATTTGGAAAAAAACCCTCACCCCTATCTATGTGCAATATTCGTTGATAATCACTTACACAACTAATGCACAAGGAGTTTTATCATCTAAAGATCAATGTCCGCTCGTCAAACATCTAGTGTGCTTAGTGTAAGTGATTATCAACAGAATATTGCATTCGGTGATGAATTCATCGTTTAGATGATTTGACACAACTTAGACCAAAATGGTGAGAGTTCCAGGTCTATACTCACATATAACAAAGGAGATGACCATATAATCATGTGCCGATGAAAGCTCCAGGTCAGTACTATCGTACAGCAAAGGGGATCATCACTCTAGGTTAGTACTTCCGTACAGCAGAGGAGATTAGCACAAACACAAGACACATAAATACACCAAACATGGCTCAAAGATATGGCTTATATGATTTGTATCATGGTGGGTGAAAGATCAATTCTCAATCCAATTTTTGTCGGGACTCAGTTTTCGTACAGGCCAAAATGATTGAGTAAATCTAGACATCCTTAAGCATATATTTTAATTTAAATCATTATCTTGCTGTCTACTTTATTCTTCAGGTTGAGTCTACCAAGCATATCATTAAAGAATCTGTTTGTTTTTCTATTATTTACAATTAAAAATAAGATGTAAATCAGATCAATATCAGTTACTATCATTTCTTATTTTAAAGTGCAAGTCATGAAAGAACAAGAATATCAAGAAGATATACAATCATTTCCCCGACATCTCGAATCAAGTTCCAAGTTCTCTTTTCATTTTTATTTACTATACTCTCCCCCTAAATTTTTATTTTTACAAACCTATTTTTTTATATTTTTAATAACTTTTGTTAATTAATTTTTTATATAAATATGTACAAAAATAGAAATTTACCAAAGAAGGTCTTTCAAACTGTATTGGTATGAAGATAAGACATGAATTCTCATGAAATATGCAGTGATTGTGAAGTGAGAACTATGATTGTGCAGATAAGAATCCAGATTGTGGATAAAATACCATGACCATAACCTATTTGTTCCACCTCAAATTTTAATTAGGAATAATCTCTGTTAGTAAACCGGATTACTAACAGTCCTCCTGAATTATTCTTGCACTCATAAACAAATTAGTTTGAAAAGGAAACCCAGGCCATCATAGTCCTGGAAGTTCCTTTTACACTAATATAAGTAACCTGCTTCGGCACACAACCGTTTAAATAATCGGAGATTGTTGTATCTTTCTTTTTATTTTTCCAAATTTGTTTTGGTTCAATTAATTTGGATTTGATTGAATTAAATTTGGAAATCATTTTTTGTTCAAGACTGGAGGAAAAGAATTTGATTTTGAACCTTTGGTCATTTTTATCTTTGAATAAGGAGAAACCAGCTTCACATGAAAAGGTTTGGATGGAGGGTTTTTCATCCAACCATTCAAAGATGTGTGCTTTTTACCTCTTGATCCAAAGAAGCAACCCGTATTGCCTTTACCAACTAGAATATCCCTTGTAGACTGTGATCCGGAGAAGCAATTCTTTTTGCCTTTACCATTCAAAAAAAGTCTTTGAGGGCACTTCTTTACCACATGACCTTCTTTTCCACACTCAAAACAAGCCTTGAAAGGTTTTTGATTCTTTGTAGTACCATGTTGTGAAGGTGGGGATGAGGATTGCTTTGAGCTTGTAGCAGATTCTTGCTTGTTCTAAAGTTTCTCGCGCTGAACAGGGAATGAGATCTTCATTGATTGACTGGGTTGTTTTGCAATTGGAGAAGAGATCCGTATTGGTCTTGATTCAGCTTTTGGAAGCTTTTGAGACTTGAAAATGTCAGGAGATATCTTGATCTGTGAGGAACCAACACGCTCCTCTATGATTGATTCATCATCTGAGCTTATCCAGTCTCGTATACACAGATCTTTTTCCAACAGATCTTGATTGACACCTCCTATTGTGTCGACTTCGGTTACAGGATTCTGATTCCTGACGATTCGACAACTGTTCCTTCTTTAACAAACATGATAGGAACAAATGAAGGAATGATACCTGTTTTTGAATTTGTTGAAGAAGATTGAAGAGGCAACTGATATTGCTTTTGGAACACCAGAGGTGGAATCATTATCTTCTTATCAGATCCCTGCCTGAGGAATCCTAAACCTACAGGAGAACCCTGCACATCTCTAACTTCTTTAAGATTAACGCTGCTTAAACCTGCATTTAAACTATTAATTTCAGCAGCTTCAATAAAATCATTAGATGGATGAGGTTGAGGCATACGATAGTAACAATAGGTGCTAGGAGGAGGATAGACGTAAGGGTTTTCACCACAACCCACTCCCGTTTTAATCCTAGCTCCCCTTTGTTTACACAATAGCTCTTCCTGTTTCATTCCAGATATGGTCCATCTATCAAGCTTTGTTTTAAGCTTGCTTGTTTCAAATTCAGCCAAGGTGACTCTTTCATTTAAAAGATTAATTTCAACATTTCTTTCAAGAAAAGTTCGTTTTAAATGATCAATTTCTTTTAAAGCTTCATTTAATTTTATGAAATACTTGGTTTCATTCTTTTTAAGTTCTACGTTTAAGATGGCTAATTCCTTTTGGTTATCTAAAAGTAACCTATTAGCTTTCTACACACCAAATAGCCTAATTTTGCAAGCAGAAGAATACATATCCTGAACTATCTTGTATGAAAGATCCAGGATAACTCTTTCAACAGTAAGAGCCTTCTCGCAGTTGCAAACTCTGGTATTTCACTTCCATTCCTCTTCCTTCTCAACATCGCAACCTTCATCAACTCCACCTTTACCCATTGATGTATGCTTAAGCTCCCCATGTACCTCTTCAATTCTAGGTTTCGATAAACCTTCGAAATTGGTGCCAGAATCTAATCTCTCTTCTGGTGTCTCTTTGGTGTTTGAAGTGATCTTTGGAGTTAGATATGTCACTTCATAGTACTCACGCGTTTGAATCCAACTCAATTTCTTTCAGTTTGTTGATCACTTCCATCAGTTTGTAATCCCGAAAGCCTCTATCTCGTTAAATCAACTTGTCGTGTGAACTCCATTCTGATGGGAGGGAATCAAGCAATCTCAGAACTTGTTCATGATTTTCCAATTGGGCAACTTCTTCAGATTGTTTTCCACCAACAGAAAAAGATTAACAAAATCGAACATCCTTTCATTCTTTAAAGCTGCAAAATTATCAAACCGACATTGTGCAATTGTGAGATTATCATATTCGAATTTTTTTATTGCTATTAATCTCCCCAAAAGTATTTTTCCCAAAAATTGTAAACTAATTCTCCCCTGGAAAAATAAGTTTTTTTTTAATAACACTCTATGCAATCTTAGCAACCGGGGTCAAGCTGCCAGGTCAGCTTGTTTTTTTTTATAAATCTTTAAAAATTTGTGAATATATCTTTATCAGTATAAAATCAATTAATCTCAACTAGGGGAGAGAAGTCATCTTTGACATTCTAGTTTCCCTGAACAGATGATAGTTTCGCCGAAATTGTAGTTTCGCAGAGCTAGTTTCGCAGTTAAAGCTAGTTTCCAAGTTAAAGCTAGTTTCGCTGAGCTGACAGTAGTTTCGTAGACAATTCCGGCAATAGTTTTGCTAGCTAAATGCTTGAAACTGCTTAGTCTCGCCGGCAATTTCGCATGAAACAAGCTTGAACTTTCATTCAATGGTACTTTCGGCAACAATTTCGCTTGTAAATCACCCACAAACATTGTTGAACTTTCGTTCAATGATACTTGTTTCGCTGGAAAGCTGAGAACAACTTCAAAGTGGATAACACTGGTAGTTTCGCTGGAAGAGTAGTACAGTTTCGCTAAATGAATATCTAGTTTCGCTTGAGAAGCTGAAAAACTTTTTCCACACGAAATCGATCTGAAATCTCCAAAATCTCAATGGATTTGAGATTTGATAATTAACAGAGCTTCCCAACCAAAAACAACCAAACTTCAATCAAATTCTGTATCAATATCACTCAAATTTGATTCGAATTAATTAAATATTGATATTGAACAAAAACAACCAAAAACCTCAATTTCTCTTTAGAAATCTTAAATCTTCATGAATTTGATCCAAAATGACTCTGATATCAAATTGTTAGCTAAGTTGATCACACTTGAATCAAATCATGAAGATAATAGATTAAAATAATAAAGAACACAATAAAACTTTTGATCTTGAATTAGATTGCAAAATATATTTCCAAGTAATCCCCCAATCTATTATTGGTCATACAACCATTAGTCAACACTAATGACAATTAACCTATTTATAACGAATATAATATTCACTAATTGCACTTAACTCCCTAAACTTAGGCTAATTAATGAAAATTACAAATAAAACATAAAAATGACTAAAACAAGATGAAATAAATATTTTGTTCACACAAAATATATTGATTACAATAAAACTCTTAGTCATCTAAAGCTCCAACGTCTCGTCTTAGTTCTTCATCTCGAACATATCAGGTTTGACTTTCCCGTTGACTTTGACTGTGTTGATAATATAAACTATATTATACAGCTCCGACACCCTCAAACGGTCCTGTAGGTTGGCATTTCAATTTATATGTATATGTAACTTGATTTCCCTCCGCTTTTGTTGCACGAGTTATTCAACCACAATCCCGACTATCAAAACGCAAATACCAAAACATGTTCCAACACATTTATTTCAACGTAAAACCTTAAGGAATCAAGAAAGGTACGAAAAACACATCACAACAGCCTCACCCTGTAGTGGGAGTTTGATCATTTTCTCCCCCACTGCGTGCCGTGAGTTTTACCTCATGCTACATGGCGTGAGTTTAATCGGTATCGCATTGACACATTATTTACAACCAAGAGCACTTATGAATAGTAAATTTAAAGCCTTTGAGGCATAAAATGTATAAATGTGTTCAGCAATACATGCTTGGCTTTTCTGTTTTATAATTAATTTTAAAAATAAATTCTTTTTAAGTTTATAAATTTTAAAGTGAATACTAAAATCTAAATAAACGGTTGCGTTGTGATTAACTTTTATATGCAATTCTATATGCATTTTATTTAAAACAAAAATAATAAATTTTTACTTCTTTTATTTGCAGATTCGTTTTCATTTTGCTTAACACTATTTTAACATATTTTTGTATACGGGTTGAATAAATTTTGCATAAACCCGAGGGAGACTATACATCCCCCTCCATTACTTGTTATACTCAATGTCAAAACTTATAATATTTTACCCTGAATATTTTTATTTATAGAAAAAAAATTCCTAAAAATGTTCCAAAAACACTTTTCATATAATGATATACAAAACATATTTATAAAAAATAAAAAATATTATAAAATTAAATATAAACATTTTTGAAGTAGAAAATTTTTTAATAAAAAAGTTAAATAATATATTTTAGAATTAGAAATAGTTATAAACGAACCGAATTCAACCAACTAAACCGTTCAAAACCGATCTATTCGGTTCGGTTATCTGATTTAACTTGTTAAACCCGTTTATTATTTTGTTTATATGGATAACTGAACCGTATAAGCAAAATTTTGTGTAATCGTTAACCGGACCAAAACCAAATTCATGATTTGACTAGGTTTTTCAGTTACACATACAATTCAATTTTCAATTATTATCTATGAATAGTTGTTTGAACTTTCATAATTACTACAATAAAAATAATAATAAAAAAGACTAAAATAAATAATAAATAAATATAACTTAAGCTTTTTTTACTTTTAACATATTAAGGGTGGTATGGTAAAGAAAAAGATATAAAATAAAAAGTTAACTATTTCAAAAAGTTAAAAGAACGAGTATAACAAGTAAAAATGGTTTAAAAAGAGTATTTATAGCATCACCCAAACTTGAGCCAACACAACTCGAATGTTAGCTTGAAGACTACGTATGTAATCTACTTGTTAAAAAAAATTAATGAACTTAATGCTTGACTTGTACTTTCATGGTTTAATAACCCGTGAAAGTGTCAATGAATTCTAGATCAAATGGTTTATGAGAAGATATCTTATGATTTTCCAAAGTAAAGATCATTGGTTGGAGTTTCACTAGATGCAATATACTTCAAGTGGACCAAAGATTTTATTATAATAGGCATTTGGATGGTGGGTTTCCTTGGAATAATGAACGAGCCAGGTCATTAAAGTTGTCTATGTTTGCGGGCATAGGTAGCATTTCGCTAATGGGTTTACCCGAGTGATCGGGCTTAATAATTATTCGTTGATCGTTCAAAAAAATAACCCGTGAGAGTTGCTTGAAGACCACGTATGATAAAGTTGATAACTTATATTGTTAATATAATACTTATAATGTTTTAATATAATGCTAATTAATTAATTGTAAATACTAAACATAACATTCATACTCGTAACAAAATTACATTCATACTCATAACAACATTTAACTAGAACCAGTTTGAGACATTAAAGTCCCTTAGCTTGCTAAGATGTCTTTCCATATCCTTTCTGTCCTTGTCCCATTCTTCCCTATGAACTACAGTCGTCGGATCATCTCTCTCCTCCTAGACAACACAAACAGGTATTTGGTTAGACAAGTAGTCAAATTTAATTATTTTGAATAAGTAATTTACAACTTTTTTCCTTTATAATAAGCCAATTATGAAATGGGTCTTTTTTTTAATAAAATGCACTTTTTATACTTTTTGTGAAGAGTTCTTATGGATTACGTTTTTTTTCACTAATGGACATTAACTTTTTCTATTAAGTCACATGATGTGCAATGCATACGAGGATATTGAATCATTTTGCCTTTAAAGGACAATTCTTGCACCATCACCCTCATCTTCCCATCTTGTTCATCATCTCCAAATATTTTTCTCATCATTTCCGATTGGATTTAGCATAACAAACCACCATCACCATAGCATCATCATGAGAAAAGCTTTGATTTTTAGATCTGATGAAGCTATGGGGTGCGGCAGCAGGAGATGTCGTGCAAACGATGGTGGTGGTGCAGGAGGTTGCTGGTGGTGGTATTTAATTTGGACCGGAGGGGTTCGATTTGGATATGGGGTGGTTGCGGTGTTTGATTTGGGTGTTCGATTTCGACTCGAGGGAAAGGCAGTGGTGTGGGCTGGTATGGTGGTGGTGTGGTGATGCTGATGGTGGTGCTACAGTGGGAGAGATGCAGGCTATGGTAGTGATGGTGGTTAGGCTTTGGTGATGGTGGTGCTATGGTCGGAGGTGCAGTGTAAGAGTAAGTGATAGTGATGGTGGTGGTTAGACTTTTGGGGTGATGGTGGTGCCATGGGAAAATTGGTGGGTTTTCAATTGTAAACCAGATAGATTAGATGGGGGTGGTGATTGTGTTGGTGGAGAAATGGTGATGGTGGTGGTGATGTCAAGCAAGCATGATGTTGATGATGGGTTTTTTGATGACGATGGTAGTGCTAAACAATAATAATAATAAGGGTGAAATGACTTAGATGCGCTCATGCAATGCACATGAGGTAATTGAACTGAAAAAGTTAACGTCCATTAGTACAAATGGTGAAATCCTTAAAAGTTTTCACATAAAGAATAAACAGTGAATTTATAAAAGAAAGGACCCATTCCATAACTTTGTCTATTATTAAAGGCCAAAATTGTAATTTACTCTTATAGAATAAAACAAAAGGGCAATTGCCCTAGTATTATGCTGAGGTATCCCAGCCAAATGACCGGGGATTCTAGCCTCACTTGAGGCATCGATTGTATGGAGTAGATTTAGTGTCATTCAACAAAAAAATATAATTAAAGTTAAAACTACTGACCGAGGGAATTATTTTGAATGACGTTGCATTATCCCGAATAACCAGAAAATCATTCTTTCTATCCCTATTTCTTCCTTCGGGGACGGTGACCTGTAATACATCATTATAAGGAATAGGGAGATCTCATTAGTGATAACTATCACTTCAATCTATTTTGCTAAAAGAAAATGAGTTGAAAGTTAATCAAAGTGTCCTCTAAACAACTAAAAGTATACAAGTCATCAACAAATTATAGTTAAGGCTAGTCCAGATACACGGTGATATATTTTCAAACATGTACATAATATATACACACACTAGCACATGGCCTGTTCCAGGTTCCAAACCACAAACTGGCCAAATGTCTACGGTATGAACTATATATTTCAAACTGCTCAAACCAGCCAACACGCTTTCATTCGGCTGGTTTGGACAGTTTAAGAACATCTCTACTGTAGTATTTGATAACATTATTCTTCATGGAATATCAGAAAATCAACTAATTGCGATTATATCTGTAACAAATTAATTGTGACTGCTCCTACTGTATGATTCAAAGTCTCATTTGTATTTTGTAGCAAACAAAGAATTCAAATTAAGATATAGATCAAAGCACTATTTGCACTAACCAATACTTTGGCCCGGGTTATTGACTTTGTTTTTGAATCAATAACATAAATCTCTTCAAAGTCAAGAACAAAGTCAGGATCATCCAACCGTCGGTTCCTGTAGTGCTTTGTCAAAAACACCTTCAACATGAAAAAAAAAATATTATACTGTTGCACAAGGATGAAATGAAAAAAAATACACATTAAACTTAAATTCTCGTAATATATAGTAATAACCCATGCATAATGCATAAAATATATTAAAAAAAATAAAAAATGACAAAGCACATGTACGGCCATCCCAACCCAGTCCATATGGACACATTACGTCATCCATTTAGCCACCTCTAGACATAAGCTATAAATGACCTTATGTATTACCAACGAAAATGAGAGAGGGGTTCAGTAATCTTCCATTAAAAAAATCTTTAAAATCCTAGCAGTATATTTTAAATCGTCTCAAGACATGAAATTCACTGATGCTGAAAACCACAACATAATTTAAAAAAGAATACTATCATTGGTCTTTTACAATCAATGGTGATCATTTAAAGGACTTATGTATACTCCACACAACATGATCAATTGATTAATACATAACATGATCACCTCATCACTAAGAAATCTATTGTTGCACGTAAGACATATGACTGTCGAATATACTAATAAAGTGATGAATACATGTCCATTGAGGTTTCGAAATGGCTTGGACAGGTAGCAAGAGGCAAGATTCTTTTGTTGGCCACAAAATCTTACTAAGGTGGAACGTTGAGGTGGAAAAAATGAGTCAATCCATGCTAGGAAACAAGTCAAAAAGGTGACTTTTTGTATCAGTAAGAAGGTGATTGGCTTGATTTGGTTGACCACAAACATTCCCCAGTTAAAATATTTAACTTTTACAGATTATGGGTGTGTCAAATATGATAACAAAAAGTATACTATGCTAATAAGAATGTAATTTTTTGAGAACAAGAGGTTTTATGTATTAAGAGGAAACATTGGCAGATTTGACCTGTTAATTTAACCCTACATTTTATTTCTATTAAACCCCTCTGACCTGTTAGGCTGTGACACATAACCCTAACCAAATCGTTGACAAGTATATAATTCAAAAATGCCATTAATGTTGCTACAATCTTATGCACAAAGCAAATTTAGCAAAACTATGTCAAGAAGATATGTTAGTATGTGAGTTCTGCATCCAAGTTTTGAACTTTAATAAATACATCAGCAAGATAAATTGTGGGCCCCTCACCTTCATAACCTCCCACTCTGATTTGTACATGGGATCCCGAAGTGCATCAATTGGTGGTTCTGTGACGTTATAGGTACCCCAATCACTCTTTGCACATCTAATATACTGCAATTGAAATTATCATAATTGACTCAATTATCTAAAAGTTGGTAAATTGTAATTTTGAGCATTAAACATGATTCATATACTGATATACATGCAATAAAAACTAAAAAGTATGAAAATTAACCTTCTCAGGCATGGGTGCAAGAACTCTTGGAATCGCATAGATATCAGTATCTGGTTCCGTCACATACATCTGCACACCAAACGAAAATGTTCTGTAAACAAAAAAATACATAATATTATAGAGAAGTCGGAGAACCTTTAATTCTCCTACTTTTACATTTGTGTTCTTTGTTAAGAAAAATGTATGTTCACAGTTCACCTTATGGAGGCTAAAAACTTTAAAAAACCATGATACCTTGTCTATGATTACCAAGCCAGAAGTTTTATTATTTTAATTAACTTGTATCAATATTGAAGTCAAACGTGGTCAACTGGCCCTCAGAAGTCGATATACATCAAAATTGAACGTTCTGGACAATCAATATACCCTTACTTCATGAATCAGAATTGGACAATATGCAACAGAATGACATCCAATTTTGGGGACGGAATCAAACCATCTAGCAAAGAAAGTTTAATATAGGCACCACCGACAAGTATTGAGTATGAAAAACTGAAATATGAGACATTATAGATGAAGGTTGAAGAAGTACCTCTCGGAAATCGTAGACATCATTATCAGGATCAGGGGCTTACGGATGAAGAAATCACAGTCCATCAACAGATTTTGTGAAACTCATCCTCGTTAATTCTGTAATCCACGACGACCTCGGAGTTCCATCCCTGAGTGGAAACGAAGCTCTTACTGTGCACCATGGTAATCCCATCATCAGCGGCGCCCCGTGAGGCTGCCACAAGGGCCTCGTACTCGACGTCGTAGTCTCGCTTGTTATCGCCCTCGTCGGCTTCTTCTTCGTCGATGTCGTCGTGATCTGCCTCTCCGACGGCGTCGGCGTCCGCGTCCGCGTCTCCGTCTCCGGCAGCGTCGGCGTCACCGGCGGCGTCTCCGTCGTCGGAGAAGACCCTGAGGTCTGGCCTCCGGGTGGGGGGAGCTATAGTTATAAGAGGTGGTTTGAGGGAGAGAGAGGGGAAGGGGGGTGTGCAGATGGAGGGGGAAACAATTGGAGGGGATAGGGTTGGGAAACTGCGGAGGTGTGATGATAGGAAGAAGAGGGTGGTGCTGCCCATGCTCATGCTCATGCTCATGCTCATGCTCATGCTCATGCTCATGCTCATGCTCATACTCATTGCTGTTGGACTTGAAGGTTTAAGATAAGGTTGTTGGGGGGGTTTTAGGTTCCGCCGGAGGTGAAACCGTAAATACTTCCCCGCACCTCTTTTCTTTTTCTTTTTCTTTTTCTTTTTCTTTTCCTTTTCCTTTCCCTTTTCTTTTTTTTCTCCTTTCCTCGCAAAAGTGACTCAAGAAGGGAAAAACAATAAATTCACCTCTACTACCTCACTATTCCGTATTCACAACAGCTCTTGCCTCCTCGTTTTCTCAATACCTACTCATTCATATCTTAAAGTTGATTTATACTTTTACTATTTATTTTGAAGTTTCAGAAAATTTAGATCCACATTCAGCAAAAATGTTCATTTTCCTCTGTTTTGATGATATTAGAATTTACTTGATTTTTTATGTGGGCAAAACGAAATATGATTGTGTGAACTCAATGTTCTACGATTCACTAATTAGGACCCCCCCCCCCCAATCCACTCCCTGACTTTGAGTACATTTCTATTTGCTGCTGTTAGAAAGAGTTGTTTGATAATAACCGGTCTAGATAAAAGTTATGAGTCAATAATTGTAATCAATTTAATGTAAAAGTTTGTGTTTTTTATTGTGTAAATGTACTTAGAAGAGAAGATTGATGGTGTTAATCCCCAAACATAAAAACTATATTTGGGTGAGAATTAATGCGACATTTACATTGCCCTTTCATTCCAGCATATGTATACATAACCTATTCTAGGATCAAAGTGAGTCCCAAGAAAATAAGGCATGATGTTTAGAATAGTAAATAATTATGAAAAACAATATACAAGATTTCACATAAAAGTTAATAGGGTTGGAAAGCATACTGATCTTTAGGATAATCGATGTGAGCTACTTAGAGATTAAAACTATTGGATCAAGTAAGACTGATGCAACCAAAACCAAATACTTATACTTTTGGTATAATTGATGAAGAACATCCGAAGATGCAGGGTCGTTTAAGAGATGGTCACTTCCAACAAACACAAAATGAGAAGAGTGAATTAGAACACTTAACAAATCAAATGGAAAACTAGTAACCAGTCACACTTTGATACTAAGAAACACAAGTAATAAAGAGACTGAACAAAACAAAAACAATAACACAAGTGTTTGGTTTTCAAGAATATTGTATATTGCTCTCAAGTTTTTTAGAAGTGTTGCAAAGCACAAAAAGTTTACAAGGGACCTGAGATATTTTATACTACAATTTTGTTCTCCCTTATAGGACTGTAAATGAATCGAATGAACACGAACAAGGTCTTATTCGTGTTCATTCATTAAGAAAAGAGTTAAGGGTTTTGCTCCCTGTGATTTAATAAGAACAACCATTTTTATGCAAAAGATTATAAACATTAATTTACCTCTAAATGTTTCATAACTTGTTTCAGTTTCAATCCAAAAATTTTATTGGTTGTTTCAATTTAAATCTAAAATTATGAAAGTTTTGGACTGAAATCAAAACAATTTATGAAACTTTTGGAGGTAATTTTATGTTTGTAATTTTTTGAGAAAATAGTTACTTTTGTTAAACCTAAAGGAACAAAATAGAAATTAACTCTTAAGAAAATATCTTGTTCATAAACTGTTCACGAACACTTACTAAACGAGATTTCATATTCGTGTTCATTTATTAAAGAAATAAAATTGTTCATGAACAATTTACGAACATAAACGAATGCAAGCAAAGGTAAAAGAGGGCACACAAACATCCATGAACATTAATTAATACAAACAAAATTTCCTAAAAACAAACCATCATATATTGATTTTATAATTAAAATCACAAATTATGCAATACCCACCAAATATTTATAAGTACTTACCATAATTATATCAAAGTCGCGTTTAAATGAATGAATACAAACGAATGTTAATGAACACGTTATCGATCGTTCACGAACATAAATGAACGAACATAACCACTATTTGTTTCCTTTTGTTTAACTAAGCGAACAAAAATTTTCTTGTTTGTGTTCTTTTTTTTATTAAACGAACAAACATAAATAAACTTTCCGCCAAATGGTTCATAAACTATTCGTTGAACGTTCGGTTTATTTGCAGCCCTACTCTCGTACTCTTAATCACCTATATCAATTTAGTAAATGTTTACATGAAAAGGATAAAAACTTTGTAAAACATGACAAATAGATTTTATTAGGTAGAAATCCATGTTTGATCATCTAAACACACAAAGAAAACAGCTCACTGTGATTGATGTTCAGTCTTTTTAAATTTAACTGAGAGATGTAACAAAGGAGGAGGACCACCACCATAAAACCTCTCATCCATCCCACATCCATCAACAATCCAATGGCTCTCAACACTCTTTTTTATAGAAGTAACAATATTTACATATTAATCGAAGCTTGATGATCGGCTCCATCTTCCTCGAAGGTAATCCTCTATGGAGATGCTTTCCTCGATGCTGCTCATCGAAAGAGACGAATCTTCAATATCCAGCAATGCCAGGTTCAGATGTGATCTTAGATTCAACTGTGACAACCCTTCATCTTCCAACCCGTCTGTTTCTTCAGGTATGTTGGTAATTTGTAGCCTCGCATCAGACCCGACTGTTGAAACGAGTTCTTGTTGGGCCCATTTTGTTACCTCCGCTTCACCTTGAAGCAGTTTTAGAATCTGCTCGTGAAGGAATTTAAATCAATTTTACTTGAGTTGAAAAAGAAGCAAGTGGAATTACTGTTTCTAAAGTTGCAATTCAGATCTCTACACTTATTTTTTTGTTAAAAAGATTACATACTACTATTTTGTTTTAAGCGTCAACCTACCCTGAGGTTAAAACTAGTACTAAAACCCACGTGTCCAGGCTCTTTGACAGCTTTAGAACAAAAGGTAAATTTATTTGTAATGATAAATAATAGTAGCATAATGCCCCAAACCTAAGGCAATAGGTATCTCAATAACCTCTTATTCAATCAATTAAATTTCAAGCAGAACAAGACTTACAGTGGTGATTTGGGGCCGAGCACGGGGTACACGCCTGATACAAAGCATAGCAGCAAGAGCTATCCGCTCCATTTGGTCAATGTCATAGTCAACTTCCAAAACTGGGTCCAACAATTGTGCAAATTTCCCACTATTCAGAATCGGCTTAGCCTGCACATAAATTTTTTGTGTCTTTTAACATAAACAACTACCGAAACCAAAAGGAAAAAAAGACAAGCCCGTTTTTGACTTACATACCCACATAACCAAACTCTGTTCGCCCTTTGGATACCCATTGCTTATCGGTTTCCTTCCGGTAAGTAGCTCAAGAAGGACAACACCAAAGGCATAGACATCTATTTTCTCAGTAACTTTTCCATGCATAAAATACTCCGGAGCCAAATACCTGCATTGTATAAGTTCATGAACTAATTAAAAAATTAACTTACATTTCCATATGATCTAGAGATGACAAAGGAGGAAATTCATTGGTTATTTCAGTTTATTACAAGAAGTTTAACCGAAAAAAAATGAAAGTTGAAATTGATGATGCAAACCCGAATGTGCCAGCAACATCAGTACAGGTAATATGCAGCCCAGTTGGTGTAGCCCATTTAGCAAGACCGAAATCAGAGAGCTGAAATAAGCAAAACAGCATGATCAGGTTACCATCATAAAAATCGGACTTTTTTACATGGGGGAGGTTGCTTGGATGTAGTTTTGGACTTTCTGGGTGTGGTTATTCCTTACACATAATCACACTTTCAAAACACAAATCTATACGCCATATTAATATAGTAAATAGCAAGAATGATCACCTGTGGCTCAAAATCATCAGATAATAGGATGTTTGATGATTTAACATCCCTGTGGATCACGGGTTTATTACATTTACTATGTAGATAGACAAGTGCTTCAGCTACACCTGTAGCAACTTTATATCGTTCACCCCATCCAAACTTGGTATCTTTCCTATTCCCTGACATAACAAGAATAACATGGGATATTGGGATGGATTATTAGATTATCACAAAAATGAAAGATGCATGTGAATAACAGGAAAAACTAGCTTACCGTGCAAATTATCCTCAAGACTTCCTCTTGATAGAAGATCATAAACCAAAGGAGTTTGTTGTCTTCAAAACAAAACCCAAACAGAGAGATAATATTTTCATGATGTAAAGCAGTAATAATCTCAATTTCTAATAGGAATTCTTTCAATGCGTCTTCAGAGGTGTTTAAAATTTTAATAGCAAGTTCCCTTCCATCAGGAAGAGAACCTCTGTACACCTGACTGTTCCCTCCTTTACCAATAACATTCTCTGGAATTCAATCACATAGTTGCATAAGGAAACCATAAAAGTCATATAATATCATAAAAGCATAAATTAGCTATATACAACCTGCCAGTTCCTGATTCTAGCAAACCAACTATGATAGTTCTTCAAAACTAGCAACAAACTTCCAGTTTTACCTTATTATCAGCTTCACAGGTCAGCTTTTCGTTTTCTGTGAATTGTTTTTGGTTTTTCCGAAGTTCTCTACTTTCGTTAATATTATTATTAGTAAAAGATAAAAACCAAAAACGAAATTTCACAGGAAAAGAAACAAAAAAACATGGGAAACTACTAATAAGTTAAAAGTTGATATTTTTGCAATAAAAATCAAATAATTGCTGTAATTTTAGATAATTTTCATACTTTGTTGCTAAAATAAGAAAATGAGGCATGGCATCTTACTATTTCTGCTAAAACCTACATTATAACTATAAGTTGAATAAACATAATGGAAACACTGAAAGGAACAAACCAGGATTAAAGTTCATAGTTGCAGATGCAAGTTCTTGAAATCTAAACAATCTACAACTACTTGAATATTTCTCATGAAGGCCCTCTAATTCTTCTGGTAAATTTATTGAATCGGTATTCACTGAAGAAGACGAATCAGATTGAAATTCATCACCATGAACAGCAACAATTGCTCCATTTTCACCATCTAAAGATCTGTCTTTTTTATCGTCCCTCAAATCTGAGTTTGTGATCAATAATGGTTTCTAACGGGGAGCCTCATAGCCCATTGAACCACAGAGATTTTACGTGCTGGTGATCTATCAGAAGAAAGCCTATTTGAAGAAATGGCTCGACGAAGTAAAGGCCAACCAGGTGTCAGTTCAGGCAAGTTTCTTGAAGCTTGAAGATCATTTACAGGCACTAAAGCCATAAAGTTGTCATCATCACCGTCATCAGTCTCCTCAAGAACACAAGCAGTGCTTGGAAGAACTGAATCTGGTGAACAAATTGAACAACTGTACTTCAAACCATTTTCCTTTCTAGAGCAATCAGATTTGTTTTTTACTGGAGCTAAATCCAACTTCTTGCAATCAATTTCACAGCCATTATCTTCATCATTTCCATTTCTCAGTAATTTAGGATTCAAACTTAATGATTTATGGAACACACTCAATAATCGGTTTCTATGATGATTGGAACTCCCTGCAAAATTCCCAGCGAGTGTTACCCTAAAAAGAACGTAACAACAAAAATGAAGCAGAACGAGTAGGTGCGTTTGCGGGTGTTTTTACCTTTTGCACCGACATTCGATGGTGAGGAAGAGGAGTCCCTATGAAACACGATTTTGCCATTATTAACAGCGATTATGGAACATTCTTTGGAAAGTTTTCTAGCACAGTATTTTGCTACAGAAGATGATGATTTGATTGCATGATGTTGCTTTGCAGTTCCCACTATAACCTCATTAGCAGCGTAAGATTTCGCTTCTCGTACAATAATCTTGCGAATTGAAGCACCTCTGCAGATCTTTAACTTAAGATCCACCTGCGAATCCCAGTTTCAGCTCACCACCGTTGCATAAACAAATCTTAACCACACCCTAAATTTGTTAAGAGAACTGACCTGTTTGAGGTTACAAAAACCTTCGTAAACAGCGAGAATGGAATCAAAGGCTTTCACCAGAGAGAGCAGTGAAGATTTCCCATCAGCACCCAAAATTTCTTGAGAGATAAACAAAACCCCCAATTTGAAAATCAGTTAAAACATTATAATGATTCAATAAAATCATATACACCTACCATTATTTGTGAGAACATGAAGGGCGATAACTCGATCGCCAGGATGAGCTGCTTTGACCAAAGCCCAGGTGAGCAATTCTCTGCTTTCTGAATCTAATTTGACTCCGACGACTACCGTTCGAGCTCCGGCGACATTCCGGTAATTGTACTCTCCGGCGAGCTCTGATTCAGTCATGCTCACCGGAATCTGAACTGAATTGAATGCTGCTGCCTTTATTCTCTAGACTAGACTAGATTAGGAGGTGATTTTAGTAGTGATTTTGGTGTCAGACGTTGGGTTGGGATGTCATGTTGGGGTTAGGCAATCCAGAGAGAGAAAGAAAAGAGACGTATCAGCGAATGTGTGGTTTATGAGGGGTCTATACTCTATACTCTATTCAAGGGGACGACACGAAGAGCTCTTTAATTAAGCAACTTGTTGCTTCCACCCACTATTATTTTTTCTTTTAAGTTTAAATAAAAGACTTTACTCCGTTAAATAAAAGACTTATTACATGAAAGATCAAAAGTTTTTTTTGTTTCTTTTAGTATAAAAACTTACATAAAAGACTTAAAGGTATATTATTTTACCAGCTTTAGTAAACCCGTGTATTACACGGGTTAAAAAAATAAGATATCAAAGAGAAAGAATTTATTAGTTATAAAATGTTATTTTAAGATAAAACGCAATACGGACTATAAATAATAAAATAATGATATCAATTTGTTAATCTTTTTTCTTTTTTGTAATTTTTTTTCAAAAGAAAAATAAAATAATCTTGTTATAAAGCAAACGGTTTTAAAAAATGTACTTTTAAAACTTATTATAACTCCCAGTTTTATTTATTATTTGTATATATAAAATTTACTTACAAAGATCATATTTTAAAATATTTTATATGTTTAAAAAGATTTGATGTTTTAGAAGTAAATTTTATTTTATAAAAAATTATGTACTTAGAAAAATAATTGATAAAATATATTTTCTTTAATTTATTATTAGTAATTAATTTATGAGATATTTAATAAGAGAAAAAAGCAGGAAAATTTTGATGAGATGAAATGTGGTAATGACATATATCCACCATAGTTATCTTTTTATTAAAGTAAGAAGATAATAAATTATGAAGGGAAATGAACAGTAACTTAGAAGATCTTAGCTGTTCTTTCTTGATCAACGGTGAAAAGCAGCAACTGTGCAAGGGCATGATCTCTCTTTCTCGACCCTTTTCCTCTGTCACCGGTTTGCTTTCGAGATGCTTCTTTTCCACCCTCTCTCTCTAGGATTCTGGATACGTAGTTGTTGTTTGATTTCTTGCCGATTTCGATCATTTTTTGGTCTTTTTACTCAACAGCGAGCATCCTGATGCCGGCGATAATGCCCGATTGCGTTGAACCCTCCGTCGCCTATGCTGTTGTTCACAAGACGACAAGTGTGGATGGTGGTGATGGTAACCGCCGGTGGTTAACAACGCGGAGGTCACGTTTTCCCCCGGAGAAAGAATAGAGAGAGATATGCAATATAAACGATGAACCATCATGTTTCCGCACAAGACGTAATCTATGTGCTTCAAACAATCATTTGGCGATCATATGGGTGCGTCTTGGGCAAAGGGTTTCAAGCAATATTCCAGGTTAGTTATTCATGGTTGATAAAAGTTTGTTACTGTGATTGCATCTGCTTTAATCGACATACAATGTTTATCAATCCTCTCTGTGTTTCGATTTAAAGCTTTCGGAACCTATTAGTATTGAAAAAAAACAGGTCTATTATTGTCTGTTCAATTGAAGGGATGTGTTTTTGGATGAGATTAAATTGACATCAGATTTCAGGGTTAGTTTTTATAGTTTTGTTGTTTTGGTTACTTTATAAGAACACTTTATGGCCTAAATCGATTACTTAAAGATGTGGATTTCAGTTAGTTGCTTTACAATATGTTGTTTATTACCGAAGTTTATCATATGTAAGTTGCACGCTAAATGTTTGATAAAATGCTTCATAGAGTTACGACATTCAGAATCTCATCACAAAGCTTTTGTTGATAGTTAATACATTTACATTTGATCGAGTTTTTGATTTGACTCATTACATCTCTTATTATGTTGCATAGTTTTTCATTTAATTAACAACAATTGATTTATAACTACTATACAAATTTATTGACTTAATTGTTGATTAATATTTATTGTTGTTGATTTACTTCTGATGTTTGGTTTGGTATTTGTTTAGAGTTGAAATGTTATGTTTGGTTATTAGTTTTTGACGTGTTATTTATGTTCAATATTATTTTTTTGATATATATCAGTTTTGTTTAGTATTTTAGTGTAACATGCTATTTATCTTCATTATTGTTTTCTGATATAGACCGGTTTTGTTTAGTATTTTAATTATACAATTTGTCTTCTGAAATTGTAAACCAATAGACCACCAGTTTTATAATGATTGCTTTTTCTACTTATATACCTTCGCTACAGGCTTGATTTCTCTTTTGGTCATTTTGTTCGTAATTTCCTGTTCGCGATGGATTAATACTCAAAGTCATCGAAATTGGTACACATAGTTTAGATACATACATAATTGTAATTTGTAAAGGTAGGTTATTCATGTGATTTGTATTCAGTTTTGTAAGCTTGATTGAACTTAGAAGTACTGATAAAATAAATTTGTTTACAGATGATTGATATCTGAAAGGTTGGTGGTGACCTTATCATCTTATGGAGTCACATGCCCTGTTGTCAATAGCGAACGTAGCGGGCGCTATAGCGCGCTACGTCGCGACAAGGTCCAGGCCCGCTATCTAGTACTTAGCGGTATATAACGACTTGCAGTGGCATTTTTTTATATTTTTATATTTTTTTTATTCTTTATTACTATAAAATTGACACAAATAGAGTATTTTAGCTAATTTTGGTGGTGTTTGCTTATATATACTACTATTTTATAGCTAAACATGTTTATTTATTGAATGTAAAACATTTCTTAAAGCTTCTACTACCTTATCGTTAAACACGAAATAACGGGCGCTATTTATCGCTATTCGCTACATAGCATATAGGCGGCTTGTCGCTATTTACCGCTATTCGCTATTGACAACTATGGTCACATGCGAGTTTTCAATCATACCCAGCCATATGATAAAGCTTTATTTCTTTTTTGATTTTGCACTTTTTTCTATATTGGCGTATATTATTATTGGTTTAGAAATGTTATTAGAATTGCACCTTGGGCAGTTGGTTTTTGGGATTGCCTCCTAAGCCTTAGGCACTCGACGCAGGTTCAATTTTTTCTGCCCATTTTTAAGTTTTCGTAAATTATCATTAACGTGGAGGAAGTGTGTGGGGTAAGTGGACCATATCTTAACACAAAAGGTTCAAGCTATGAATAAAACACTAACTATACCATTAACCGATCAAACTTAGATATCCTTTTTATTTTGCTCTTTAGATTTTTATAGTTATCCAACAAGAGATGTAAGGGGTTGTGTATGCACAAATACTTGTATGAATAAAACACCAACTCTTTTATTTTGCTCTTATATTGCGCTGAGAAAAGATAACTAAGTCAACTTCACTTACTTGAAAATTTCTAACACCTGAGAAGGTTAAAGTAAAAGAGTTGGTGGTAGAGTCAAAATCCAAGAAGTGATTCGATCATGCATTTCCAATGCAGTTATGTGAAGAACATCATTTCGTCTTCACCATTTCATTCTACTTCAACTCTATGAACAATCTTTATCTTTAGAATAAATGCGGTGCATTTGTACCTAGCATGCATATTTTTATATTCCTTGATAAGAGAGAACATTCTCTCCAATTCAAGATGGTCAAGTTGCAAAACATCCACTACAACTACAAAGTAAGTCTTAGGTTTTAAATCATAACCCAAGTTAGTGATTTGTACTTGTTTACTCACTGAGGGATATTCTTCTTTCAAAATCCTTCAACTCCTTCAGCTTTTCTTTTCTTTTTCTAGTGGTTAGCTCATGATTAATGAAGTCCCTCTTTATCATCACACATATTTTCAATCATCTTCTTTAAGTTTTTGATCAATATGAGAACTCAGATTGATCTTCTTCTTTGGAAATCTAGAATTGTCAATTTTTGTAGCTTTATCAAGAGACTTTTAAAAATATGGTTCGGGTGTCTTTTGAACATCCTTCAAAGTAGTGGCATAACAATTTCTTTCATTTACCTTCTTATTGAGTTTCCTGGGTGAACTAATCAAGTTGAACAACTATGGTATTCATGTGAAAATGATGATGCCTTATTTTTGTTACCTTTCGTTATTTCATTCATAAACTTGACATGATAAACATGAAAATGAGTTGAACAACTATGGTATTCATCTGAAAAATAGTAGCAATGTTTCTAGCCACCTCGGCAAGTCTAAATGAAGTTCTTATACTTGTTTATTTTCTTAAAGGAGATTAGTTTTCAACTAATATTCAAAATGACACAGATATCATGATATTGTCTTCTGTCTTGGTTTTTAAAATAATCGTTTTAGATGCGTATAACTTAAGAGAGTTTAATTGAGTAGCTACACTTGTTTAGAGGTCTATTTCTAAAGCGCAAACTCGAGTTCATCTCGTAAGTAGTTTTATTGGCTCGAGCTTGATTTGTTTATAATTATTATTATTTAATTTATTAATTATACATTTATATAATTACATTTATAATACGTATATATAAGTTTTATATATGATATAATATATATTGTGTAATTATTTTTTCATGGTTTCATATATGTAATAATTATATTATAAGTATATATTTAATATTATATATATATATATATATATATATATATGGGAATGTTACTAAGAAAACTATATTTTATAAGAAAACAAAGAAAACCATTTTATAACTATGAATTTTTTTGATCTATGGTTGAGATTAATTGATGGTATTTTAATAATTGATTAAAATTAATGAGTTTATTAATGGGTATCTAAGAGTAAAATGGTAAACTAAAAATTTGAATTTTTATAACTTCTAATTTTGAAAATCAAAACTCCTATAATCTCTCTCTCTCCAATCTTGTTCTCTTTCAGTCATATTTCACATGAACATAAATAGGTTTACATAACCATACATGCAATCATTTTATGTACATAAATTAGTTTATCAAACAATCACATAAATAAGTATAATATCTGATTTCTAAAAAAAAGTAGAAGACAATCAGAAAAACATATATGTGAAGCAACCTCAAGGCTTTGTTGTCCCGATAAATCATATATGGTGTACAATAGAATAAGGTGCTATATGGCCTGAAACAATCACCTTGAGCTTGGTACTCTAAGATCGAAGGTTATTTTATAAAGCAAGGATATGCAAGAGTCATAATGAGCTAACCTTATATCTAAAAAACTATTTATGTGATGTAATCTATTGTTATGTCTAGGATCAATAGATCTAGTCCATTTTGTATAGACTTAGAACTTGAATTAATATCTGTAATGAATTGTAGAGATTAATGAAGAGGCTGATGTAACCTAAACATCCAATGTCTATCCTGCATGTTGCACAAGTACTATGAAGAAGAATGCTTAGGAAGTTTCACACATGCAACAGAAATATTCTAAGTGTGAAATCTTCCGAAGCCAAGACCAATATCTTCCGAAGCCAAAAATAAAGTCTTCCGAAGCCAAAAATAAAGTCTTCCGAAGCCTCAGAGACAAAGTCTTTCGAAACTTCAACTTATGAAGACAGATTTCTTCCGAAGACTTTTAACACATGCTTTATCTGATGTACTTTTCTATAAAGTTGGGCATCTTTTCACTGCACCTCTGTAAGGTCATCAACTTACATGAGTTGGTCAAAAGGTCCATGCTTTTGGTAACTGTACATTGAGGTTTTGAGTTTGTAAACTTTCTACTTCATATACTTTATCCTTTTTGTAATAGAAAAGGATGTGAGCTATGGCATGTCATAGTCACTAGTCAAAAGGCAATCTGCCTTTTGACTCTACAATTGATTTTGTTTTGTGTCTAGTCAATTGTATCCAGCTGGCTTTCAAAGTATAGTCGGCTGTAGGATGTAGTATAAGTGTCTCATGTTCTTGTATCTTTGAATTATGCTTTGTAACACTTGTAATAGAGCATAGAGAAAGCATATACTGCATTCTTGAAAACCATATACTTATGTTC
Organism: Flaveria trinervia; assembly: GCA_025506515.1. Taxonomy (NCBI): domain Eukaryota; kingdom Viridiplantae; phylum Streptophyta; class Magnoliopsida; order Asterales; family Asteraceae; genus Flaveria; species Flaveria trinervia. The sequence goes on along the minus strand of CM046445.1, from coordinate 53,250,702 downwards.
TTTGTGTTCTGTCTCTTACATTACTTGTGTTCTTAGTGTCTTATTTTGGTTAATCCAGTTAATGTTTGATTAAGTTTAGTTAATCTCATCTTTGTTTTTGTGTTGTAACTGACCCCCTTCAACGATCCTGCATTTGGTATCAGAGCATTTCAGGCTCTTGATATAAGATCTCACCATCTTAAGATCCCTCACACACACAATACTAAACTTTTCAAATGGCAGCCATTTCCAAGACTGATATGAAAACTGGAACCATGAACAAGTCCCCACTGATCACTCTTGATGAGTTTGACACCTGGTGTTTAAGAATGGAAGGTTTCATCAGGTCTCTTGATTCAAGAATGTGAGAGTCTATTGAGAATGGACCTTTCATACCCAGCACCCCTTCTGCTACTGGTGCTGGTATGATCCCCAAAGATGTGGCTAACTACTCTGATGAAGATAGGAAGAGAGTAGAGATTGACAGAAAAGCCATGGCAGCCCTTCAAACTGCCCTTCCAAACTCTGTGTATAGAGGTTTCAAGAAGTGCAAAACAGCCAAGCAGTTGTGGGATGCACTAAAACTAATGTATGAGGGTTCCTCTGAAGCCAAGGAGAACAAGAAGGATCTCTTGAAGCAGCAGTTTGAAAACTTCACCTTAAAACAAGTGAGACCATGACTCAGCAGTACTTCAGGTATGTTGAGATTGTGGATACCCTAGTGGATGAAGGAGTCTCTTTTGAGAACAAAGACATTGTAAGGAAGTTGATGTCCTCACTTCCTAGGCAATGGACACACTACTATGTGGTGATCAAGAGAATTGAAAATCTCAAAACTCTTACTCTGACAGAGTTATATGGGATTCTCAGTGGCTACCAGATGGAGATGAACATGCAAGGTTCATCTGGAAACTCCAACAATCAAATGGGTTCAGCCCTACATGTGGTTGAAAGGGACAACATAGAACCTAAACATCATCTCATATGCTACCTTGACAACTCACCAAAGGGTCCTTTCATCACCTTCCCAGAGACACCAAGAGAGAACTACACTCAAGGAAGCCCATTCCAAGAGACAAGCTCTTCTCAAGCTTTTGTGTCTTCTGATGAAAGCTGTGACAACTCTCTTTTCACTCTTGAAGACCTGGACTGTATTCATCCAGATGATCTGGAATACATGTAGTCCAGCAAATGGCTCTTCTCACTCACAGAGCCAAGAAGTTTTACAAGAGGATTGGAAGAAAGTTTCCAAGCAATGCAACCAGTGGAAAGTTTGGCCTGGACAAAGGCAAAGTCAAGTGTTACAACTACAACTTGATGGGCCATTTTGCCAGAGAGTGTAAGGCACCTAAAACAAATGGTGGCCAACACAGTCCAAACCAAACTACATTGACAAAGCTCTCCAGAATGAGAAGTCAAAACAACAGGCTGTTGTTGCTGTTGAAGAATGAGGCTTTGACTGGAGCTTCCAGGTGGAAGATGCTTCTCCTAACCAAGCATTGATGGCAGATCATGATGAAGCCAAGGTATTGGAACATTTCTGTACTCCTAAATGCATTGCTAAAGTTAATAGATACAAGTCCTATAACCTGGAGATGAGATCTGACCTTGAGTCCTTAAACATTTTAAAATCTGATTTTGAAAAGTTTGAAAATGATTATAAACTGAAAATAGAGGACCTTGAGAAATCCATTTTAGTTCTAAAACATGAACACACAGATTTAAGGACTCAAATCAAAGATCTCATAACCAAGTTAACTAAGTGTTAGGCTGAGCTTGTGATCAGCAAAGCCAGGGCTAGAAAAGAGTGTTCTTAAAGAAGAGACCTTCAAGAACATGATATCCCCATCCCTGCATAACAAAGTGTGCTATCAAATAAGCAGGGATTGGGATCCAATGAGATAGCTCCTCCACACACAATCTTGTCTGTAAGATCTCCTAGGTGTGGAATTTGTGAAGATGAGCTTCCTCTCTTAGATCCTATAGGTGAAGAGGATGAAGAAGAGATAGTGAAGAATTCCTCTAAGAAGAGTGAAGAGGAGGATTCCAAGAAGGGCCACTATCCTTCTAAGGAGAAGGAGAAGACTGTGATGACCAAGTCCATAAGAAATAACTTGATCAGAAAGAGCAAAAGAAAGGCAAGGAAGGCTCAAGAGATCAAGACTACTTTTGACTCTAAGCAGAAACAAATTTTCATCTCTGCAGGGTTTAAAGTGGTAGGGACTGAAGATATCAACCAAAACTCTTCTGCTAAGAGTTCTGGTTCTTGTTCAACTCATCTCAGTATCAAAAAGAAGATTGATCTATTGTGTACCACTGCTACACAGCCTGGACCATCAAACTCCAAGAACAGTTCCCAGCCCAAAGGAACTGTCTTAGCATCTGCAAAGATGAAGGTGGAGAAGGGATGTGACCAAAGAAAGTCTTGTTCCCAGCAAAAGACTCTTGTGAAGAAGAAAATGATGTGTGTCATGTGTGAAAGTACCTCTCACATTGCTAAGGATTGTCCATACAATCCTAAAGGTACTGTCCATATGACCAGTACAAAGACTTCAAAGAGTTCTAAGAAAATTCAAGCTTTGGAAGGAAAACCTGTTTCCTTCGGAAGCTCCAAGTCTAAGAATAAGGAAAGTGGAAAATTACCCTCGGAAGAAAAGTTGGTCGCGGAAGAAAGGAGTTCTTCTGAAGCACGGAAGTCTGCTGCAGTGTCTGCAAATGCTTCCGAAGGTTCAGTCATCAAAACTTCTGAAGTTCTAAAAGTTGGCGAAGTATTGAAGGTCAAGTCCAAGACTCCAAATGTGGTGTGGAAGTCTAAGAAAGACCAAGTGACTGAGAATTATCCATCAACAACAGCTCAAGATCCTCTTAGCACAACCATAGGTTCTATTACTGTTGAATTACCTTCTGTTAATGAGCCCAAGACAAGCAAAGCTTGGGTTTCCAAATGTAACTAATCATTTTCTTTGTGCAAGGACAGCTGAAGACAAACAAAAATGTCTAGATCATTGATAGTGGCTGTTCCAGGCACATGACAGGCAATAGGTCCCTGCTCTAGAACTTTGAAAGAATTGATGGAGGACCAGTTGCATTTGGAGGAGATGAAGGTGGTTACATTTTTGAAAGGGGCAAGGTCACAAATGGTAAGCTCAACATTGATAAGGTAAACTTTGTCAAAGAGCTTGGGTACAATCTTCTGAGTGTATCTCAATTTTGTGATCAGAGTCATAACATGCTCTTTACTAAGCATGAGTGCATTGTTCTCAAGCCTGGTGTGATCATTCCTCATGAGCATATCCTGCTTAGAGCCCCCAGGAAAGGGAACATGTACAAGATGGATCTGCAAGAAACATCTCCCTCTGGAGAAGTTTTATGCTTTCTCTCTAAAGCTAATAGTGATGAGTCTTTCCTATGGCATAAAAGAATGTGCCATGTAAACTTTAAGAACATGAACAGATTAATTAAAAATGATTTGGAAACTGGAATACCAAAGAAAGAGTTTACAAGTGATGACCATTGTGTTGCATGCCTGAAAGGGAAGCAACATAAGGTATCTCACAAGCCTAAGGAAAGGAACTCCATCACTACACCCCTACACTTGTTACATATGGATCTATTTGGCCCCACCAGTGTAATGAGTTTAGGAAGGACCTCTTGCTGTTTAGTGATCACAGATGACTTTACAAGATTCACCTGGGTTTTCTTCCTTAGAACTAAGGATGAGACTCCTGAGATTCTGAAAAATTTCATCTTAAAGATTGAGAATCAATCTGATCACAAGGTCAAGATCATCAGATGTGATCAAGGAACTGAATTTAAGAACCAAATCCTTGATACATTCTGTGATGAAAAGGGTATTACAAGACAATACAGTGCTCCCAGGACTCCTCAGCAAAATTGTGTTGCTGAGAGGAGAAACAGGACACTGATTGAAGTTTCAACAACCATGCTGTCTGACTCTAAGCTGCCTATCACCTTCTGGGCAGAGGCAGTCAACACTTGGAGCATATATAGTCATATATAGTGTGTCCGTCGCTTGTCGAATAGTCTAGGCTTAATGTAATAAACCTAATATGTTGTAAACACATGAAACAGGGTCATTCGCAGAAGCATATGCGAATGAGACTCAGTCGTACGACTGAGCCATGCTAATGGACTAGTCGAGCGACTGAAATATGCGATTGGGTCATTTGTAAGACTGAACCATAAGAATGGTCCAGTCGCACGATTGAACCATATGCATGGTCCAGACGTATGATTGAACCATACGCATGGTCCAATCGCACGAATGGGCCCAGTCGCATCTAATATGGGCCAAGGCCTATATATACCATTTCAATGTGTAGAGAGATTAAAGATTGAGAGGAAGTCTGCCCGGGGCCTAGGTGCTGCCGGATGAGAGGGGAGATCATGCTCGATCTCCCCTTGCCAAGAGTCTTGATTCTTATGTTGTAACGAGCTTGTAATCGTTAGGTTTTATCAATGAAACCATTCAATTATAGTTTATATTATTGATTGTCTCTTGGTGTTTGCTGTTGTTTATCCTTCCGTCAAGAACATGCTCGGATGTTTATCGATCCACCCGACTTCACAATTGGTATCAAAGCCGGTTACTGCTTGAATGATCTAACAATCATTCTAGCAACCCGAGCTCTTGATTTCTGGATCAAATTATAGATCTTGACGTTAAATCCACTTCGTGTTCTTTGCATTTTTCTCAAATATGGTTACGTGTGTAGTTTCTATGTTAAAATCGAACTCGAAACCACGTTCCAATCACCCCTGAGAATCTTATGATGTCTATCTTGGTTCTTTTCATGTAAAATTCGTAAGATTAGGGTTTTGGGCAGCCCTAGCGGCTGCAGATTTGAAAATCTGTGTGCAGATCCGTTCATGCGACTGGGCCATGCGAATGGACCATTCGTACGGCTGGACCATATGAATGGACCATTCGTACGACTGGACCAGTCGTATGTTCAGTCGTGCGACTGGACCAGTTGTATGTTCAATCGCACGAATGAGCCATCCGCATTGACTTATCTGCATTTGTTCCAGACCAAAAAAAAGAGTCTGGAACTGCCTCTTGCACTGATTTGAGGATGAGCAAAAGATATTCACCCTGAGGTTCTTTTGTCAAATAAGTTCGATGTATACCCTATTATCCGTCGGACTTCCAGAATAGGCGAATGTAGTTGGAACACGAAAAAGAGAAGAGAAGATATCAGCAGTCGGTGCTGATTTTGTGGGGGTAGTCAGGAGCATCTGACTACTAATAGGCCAATCAAGTTATATTTATCCGCAAAGAGAGGATTCTCATTCTTAGGGGGAATCCATGTATAGAGAAATTGAAGACGCAATCAGAAAGTGATGATGTGAGTAGGTTTCTGATGATGAATTTACGTGCATGCTGATTTGTTTGATATTGTCAGCTGTGAATTGGAACCTTCAACCTTTTGCCCAATACACCGTGTGAAGACGCCAGGAGAGCACAATGTCTATATATTGGGATGTGCTGAATGTGAGGGGGAATTTCTGCTGGTGTTGATGTTAATTAGGTTAGCCTGTGTGAAGATTGAAGCAATGGAAAACTGTTCATGTCATTATCTGGAAAAATTAGTCATATGGGGAATCTTGCTGCTATGATGGTGTTCTGCAAAGTAAACGAAAGCTATTGTGCCTAAATTCACTTTCAGGGATTGTAGCAACCTAACGGATCAACAACGTTGGCTAATATGGTTTTCGTTTGATTCTATTGGCAACAAGAGCAAAGATTGATTGAAGATTGTAAGAGGTGTTATCTACTATTCGCAAGCAATGTCCAAGGGGGAATTTGTTGGAGCATTTATAATCATATATAGTGTGTCCGTCGCTTGTCGAATAGTCTAGGCTTAATGTAAAAAACCTGATATGTTGTAGACACATGAAACTAGGTCATTCGCAGGAGCATATACGAATGAGACTCAGTCGTACGACTGAGCCATGCTAATGGACTAGTCGTGCGACTGAGAGAAGCGATTGGGTCATTTGTAAGACTGAACCATAAGAATGGTCCAGTCGCACGATTGATGTCACACCCCAACCTTGACGACGGAAACGTCGAGGAGTGAGAGTTAAGATCTTTCACAACCACAATAACGCTATTAATAATCCCAAATATATTATTCATAAGTTCCAAATGCTCTATTACAATTATAAGTCTCAAAAAATTAAAAAGCATAACATAAGATGTAACAAGTCATTTTATTTCATTTATTTAACTAGGTCCATTCCTAGATAAGTAAGCTTCAAAGAGTAGAATCAAGCTTGAGTATTTCCTGAAACATGTTAAAAATAAGAATGTCAACAATAGTGTTGGTGAGATTTCCATAGTTTGCAATACATAGATATATAAAAGATGGCAATTCATGTTGTAAGTTAGAGAACAAAGTAAACTAGGGATGTAAGACAAAATGCACAATCAAACCTTGACAAAGTTTTACAAGTCTCAAACGTTTACAAGTATACACGATTAGCTAAGTGTACTTGGATTAACCAAGTAGGCTTGTCAGGCCCATAGATCTATGACGTCGCTAGGCTAGCAATAGTTAATGACTGTACATATATTCAACATTACATGGTAGCTACAAAGTTCAAGTAACCACAACATACAAGTGAAAAGCCATAAGTTTACAAGAGTCAAACGTGTTTACAAGAGTAAAGTTTATAATGTAACATGTTTCACCCCAAAAGTGTAAAAAATATAAAAAGGGGTATGGAAATACTCACATGATCAATAAGTATATAATTGATGAATAATAAAAAATAATAGTCTTTGTTCCAACGTAAACCTTCACGAGGTACCTAAATATATTATATTTACAAGATTTTAAGTTTAGTTATAATAAGTTTAATGGTTAAACGAGAATAGAGCCTTAAGTGACTTTGGGGCTTGTCAAATAATTACATTTAACAATTGGAATTCATTCACATTTTTTTTAAAAATATATATTTATATTTCATACAAAAATATAAAAAGGAACATTTTTATTAATTTAAAAGATCCTTAAATAAAGTTTGGCTAAAGTTTTATAGCTAAAAGAAATAATTACGATTCAAGTAATTTAAATTGAAAAGAACGTTTGGGACCAATAATAATTTGTTAATTTTTATGTAATCCATTTAAAAATTTATTAAAAACAAACCTTGTTAAAATGTTTTATTAACAAGATATATACGTATATATATAAAGTTGCAGAAAATATTTGGTGTCCTTTAAAAATACTTGAAGCTTATAATAATAATTTTTATATTTATTAAAAAATTTCTGAAATTGGCTTTTAGGCTAAAAAGCCTTAAAAAGAAAACATGAGGGTGCCCGGGTTCGAACCCGGGACCTCATGCTTAAGGGTAATGCAACTTAACCAGTGAACCAAGGCTGCGGCCTTGGTTTGCTTTGGTTTTAAATTCTTTTAAAACATAATTAAAACAAAACCCCAATACCAAGATCCCTAATTCGACAAAACCCAAAACTGAACATCAATTTGATGTTACTCAGATTAATCATGGTGCTTTTGATCCCCAAGTAAAACCGAGTATAATACAGTGCTTAATTACCCGATTTTGAGTCGATTTGGTGTTAAGAATAGGTGATGAACAATCGCGACTAGGACTGGATTCGATTGATGAGCAAATGAATGAGGTAATCAAATTTACTTCTTGGATAGCTTCGAGTGATGATCTTGATGCAAACCCTCTGTCAATTTTGGTTTAAAATGCTCGAAAGGTGGGTTTCGACGAAGTTGTAGATTGCGAAAGAGATGATGATTCGAACTCGGTGTTTGAGTTTGTTTCAGGTGAGATTGAGATCGTGATTAGTTCAGGGATAATTAAGTGATTATTCACGTTCGATTAATTGGATTATCATGGAGTCTTGAATGTCAAACGGTTAGAAAGTTATTGTCGATCGGTTACCGAGTTAAATCGACACTTGTAGCTCTAATCAAGTGTTTGAAACCGTTTCAGGGGGTGATTAGCATCGATTAGGCATTAATTTCGGTGGTTACAGGTCGGTTTGGGGGGTCACCGGAGTTGGCCGGAGGTGTTGCCGGCCGTTCGCCGGAAAAACGGGCGATGGGAAATTGGCTTGGGTTTTTATAATTTTTATATAATTAGCCCCTGTAGTTTTATAATTTATTGTTTTATGTATTAAACTTCTATTTAAAGTTTACAAATTACATAAATACCCTTTGAACTCAATTTAAGATTAAATTTTAACTAATTTATTAATTTCAAAGGTTTTATAAATATTGCTATTATTATTAATATTATTAACATTATAGTTATTATTATTATTCATTATTATTATTATTATTATTTTATTTTTTATATATATATATATTGTCATTATCATTAGTGTTATTACTATTATACTTATTATCCTTGTTACAATTATTATTATATTTAATTTAATGGCAAGGTTATAGACTTTTACATTAAAATTTTTAAAGGCAAACCAAAAATTAAACATATGTAACCCATACGCTTCATAAATGGCAAAATGGCCCTTACAAGAATTAACAACGCTAACTTTTAATTAACTCGAAAATACACAATGTTACAGTCTTCCCAACTTAAAAGAATTTCTTCCCGAAATTAAGAATGAACTAGGCAAACAAATGCGGGTATCTCTCCTTCATATGATCCTCACGCTCCCAAGTGAACTCAGCTCCACACTTGTTCTCCTAACGAACCTTAACGATTGGAGTAGTTGTGGTTCTCGTTTTCTTCATAATGCGATCTATAATCTCAACAGGTTTCTCAACAAAGTGCAATGACTCGTCGATCTGGATGTCTTCCAATTGAACATGCAGACTCTCGTCGGCCAAACGCTTTCTCAAATTTGAGACATGGAACACAGGATGAACTCTATTAAAGTCGGTAGGTAGTTTCAGTTTATAAGCTACTTTCCCAACCCTTTTCAGAATTTTGAAAGGTCCCACAAATCTTGGAGCTAGTTTACCCTTCTTTCCAAAGCGAACAACACCTTTCCACGGTGAAACCTTAAGAAGAACCATGTCGCCAACTTGGAACTCCAATGGCTTATGACGCTTATCGGCGTAACTCTTTTGTTGACTTCTTGCCACTTCAAGCTTCTTGCGGATTGTTGAGACTTTATCGGTCGTTTCTTGTATAAGTTCAGGACCAGTGATGAAATTTTCACCAACGTCGGTCCAGCAGATCGGTGATCGGCATTTACGACCATACAAAGCCTCGAATGGTGCCATCTTGATACTTGAGTGATAACTATTATTATATGAAATTCCGCAAGCGGTAAATGCGTATCCCAATCACCACCAAAGTCAAGGACACAAAGACGCAATAGGTCCTCAAGGGTTTGAATTGTTCGTTCGGTTTGTCCATCAGTTTGACGATGGTAAGCCGTACTTAAATCCATTGAGTACCCAAGAGTTCTTGCATCAAAGACCGAAAGTGTGAAGTGAAATGAGCATCTCGATCGGAAATAATGTGCAACGGCACGCCATGACGATCCACAATTTCGTCAATGTAGATACGAGCTAGTCTTGAAACTTTGTATGCATCTCGTATAGGTATGAAATGTGCTGTCTTGGTCAAACGGTCAACAATCACCCATATACTATCATGACCACGAGGAGTACGAGGTAACTTGGTTATGAAATCCATGGATATATGTTCCCATTTCCACATATGGATTTCAGGTTGCTCAAGTAAACCACTTGGTCGTTGAAGCTCGGCTTTGACTCTTGCACACGTGAGACACTTGGAAACATAAGACGCGATATCTTTCTTCATCCCAGGCCACCAATATTGACCACGCAGGTCCATGTACATCTTATCGGAGCCAGGATGAATGGAATATCGGGTTTGATGAGCTTCGTTCATAATGAAATGTCGAAGGTTATCATGATTCGGGATTCAAAGTCGATTCAAGAAATACCACATACCATTCGGTTTTGTCTCCAGTTGTGACCGAACGTTAGGCATCAAATCTTCATCTTTCCCTTCGTCTGTTAGTGCCACTTGTTGAGCCTCGCGAATGCATAACTCGAGGTCACTATCGATCCTTATGTTTTGAAGCATGATAGTAGCCTCATTGACATCCACATGAATCTCGGTATCAAATTCTCCTAGCATATCAAACCATTGCCTTCGATCTCGAATTTCTTGGAGCGAGACAGTCTTGTTGTGGACCTTGCGACTATTTCTTAGGTTCATGGAATCAAAATCTTGATGAGATTTATATAGATTAGACATAACGTCTAAAGATCCAAGTCATAAGCATAGGCATAAGTTTCCACGTGTCGTCGAGAATAAGATTAAGAAGTTTCATGTTCGGGGAGAGTCAAAGAGTCAAAGTTAAGTTTAGGGAGACAAGTAAGAATTTTTAGGCAATCCTATACTAAGGCATCAAATTGCACATAAGAAGGCATAGCATTATGTAGCATGCAAACTATATAATTTACAAGATAGAATTATAATTCTATAAGGTTCATGCACACTATAGTCTAGGTCCCCATTTCTACGACTAGCATACACGACTAGCTAAGTGTACCTGGATGTAAGACAAAATGCATAATCAAACCTTGACAAAGTTTTACAAGTCTCAAATGTTTACAAGTATATACGACTAGCTAAGTGTACTTGGATTAACCAAGTAGGCTTGTCAGGCCCATAGATCTATGACGTTGCTAGGCTAGCAATAGTTAATGACTGTACATATATTCGACATTACATGGTAGCTACAAAGTTCAACTAACCACAACATACAAGTGGAATGTCACACCCCAACCTTGACGGTGGAAACTTCGAGGTGTGAGGGTTAAGATCGTTCACAGCCACATAACGCTATTAATAACCCAAATATATATTAAACATAAGTTCCAATTGTACCATTACAATCATAAGTCTCAAAGAAATTAAAAGCATAACATAAGATGTAACAAGCCATTTTATTTCCTTTATTTAACTAGGTCCATTCCTAGACAAGCTTCAAAGAGTAGAAATCAAGCTTGAGTATTTCCTGAAACATGTTAAAAATAAAAGGTCAACAATAATGTTGGTGAGATTTCCATAGTTTGCAATACATAAGGATATAAAAGATGGTAATTCATGTTGTAAGTTAGAGAACAAAATAAACTAGGGATGTAAGACAGAAATGCACAATCAAACCTCGACAAAGTTTTACAAGTCTCAAACGTTTACAAGTATATACGATTAGCTAAGTGTACTTGGATCAACCAAGCAGGAATGTCTGGCCCATAGATCTATGACTTCGCTAGGCTAGCAATAGTTAATGGTTGTACATATATTCAACATTACATGGTAGCTACAAAGTTCAACTAACTATAACATATAAGTGAAATGCCATAAGTTTACAAGAATCAATCGTGTTTACAAGTGCAAAGTTTATAATGTAACATGTTTCACCCCAAATGTTTAAAAATACAAAAAGGGGTATAGAAATACTCACATGATCAAATACATATAGTTTGACGATTAATAAGAAAAAATATAAAAATAACGCTCCAATGCAAAGCCTTCACAATGAACCTAAGAATATAAATATATTTACAAGGTTTAAGTTTAATAATATGACAAACGTTTTAACGTAAACTAAAGTTCAATTTGATGTTTGGGGCTTTGTCAAATATTTAACAAATGAAAACCAATTATATTTTCTTGGGATAAATGAAAAGAAACATATTTATATTTTATATAAAAATATGAAGGAGAAAATATTTATAATAGTTTGAAGAAAGTTAAAATAGAGTTTTATAATTAAATAAAAAACGCTACAAACAATAATTTAAAAGCAACGTTTGAAATAATAATTTATTAATTTCTATTTAAAATTCATAAGAAAAATAAACAAAAGTAACCTTTGTTAAAATATTTAATTGTTTAAATACAGAAAATGATTTGATGTTCTAAAAAAAATATTTAGAGTTTACAAAATCAATTTTTATATTTATTAAAATATTTCAGAATTTTATTTAGGGCTAAAACCCTTTTTAAAAAATACATGAGGTTGCCCGGGTTTGAACCCGGGACCTCATGTTTAAGAGGCAAGTGACATAACCATTAAACCAGGGCTGCACCCGTGGTTAAAGTTTGTTTTGATGTTTTATAAATCCAAATAAAAGAGTTTTCCCGCATTCTCAAGAACCTAGAATTGGGTGAATCCAAATTGAAGCTTAGATCGATTCGGTTATTATTAATAATCATGGGGCTTTTGATCCTCATGTATAAACGAGTAGTTAGAGATGATTATTTACCCGGTTTGATTCAAAGTTTATAAAGAACAATAGATGAACAAGCCGCGACTTAAAGTTTTTGATTTGCTGAGCAATCTTCAAACATGTTCGAATTGAACTGGTGAAAGCTTCGCACGATGATCTGGAAGCAAAGCGCTATCCGAATTTTAGTTTAAATCAATTCGAGGTTGGGTTTCGACTGGTTGCAAGTCACGGTTGGTGAAGGGAATCAGAGATGATGTTTGCGTTTGTTTCAGGTGTAATTGAAAGCTGGAACCGGTTAAAGATGGTAAAATGATTGCTTATGTTTGTTTAATTTGATTATTATGGTGTCTTCAATGTCGAACGGTTATGCAAACCACACTCGCGGTTATTCGATCGATTGGTCTCGTAACCGGTGGATTAAACACCATTAACTCATGTATTCAAAGTCGAATCATGTACATGAAGGATCTAAAACGGTTTAGAAGCTAAAAAAAGTCGAATTCGCATGTTTTGGGGTGGCCGGAGAGTTGGCCGACGGTAGCCGGCCCTCTCGCCGGAAGTACGGGCTCCAAAGGGAAAGAGGTTTAGGATTTTGAAAGTTACACAAATGGTCCCTTGTGTTTATACATTTATTATTTTATTCCCAACTTACCTATTTAAGGTTTCTAAATTAACAACTAGGCCCCCTTGACTTTTAAATTAAAGTTTTATACATTTTAATTTAATAATTCTTTATTATTAATAACAATATTACTATTGTTGGTATTATTCTTAGTTATTATTATTATTGTTATGATTTTATTATTATTATTATTATTATTACTATTATTAGTGTTAGTAGTAACATAATTATTATTACTCTTATAATTAGTTATTATTATTATTATTATATAAACATTATAACTTTACAAATTAAAAGACCAATTAAGTAATATTCATAAGCAACCCATAAGTTTCATGTATGATGACAATGACCCTTATAAAAATAAACGCAGTTAACATTTGGTTGACAAACAAATACAAGATGTTACAGTCTCCCCAACTTAAAAAAATTTCGTCTTGAAATTAAGAATGAACTAGGCGAACAAATGCGGGTATCTCTCCTTCATATGATCCTCACGCTCCTAAGTGAACTCAGCTCCACACTTGTTCTCCCAACAAACCTTGACGATTGGAGTAGTTGTGGTTCTCATCTTGTTCATAATACGATTCATGATTTCAACAGGTTTCTCAACAAAGTGCAATGACTCATCGATCTGGATGTCTTCCAATGGAACATGCAGACTCTCGTCAACCAACACTTCCTCAAATTTAAGACATGGAACACAGGATGAACTCCACTAAGGTTGGAAGGTAGTTTCAGTTTATAAGCCACTTTCCCAATCTTTTTCAAGATTTTGAAAGGTCCTACGAATCTTGGAGCTAGTTTACCCTTCTTTCCAAAGCGACCAACACCTTTCCACGGTGAAACTTTAAGAAGAACCATGTCGCCAACTTGGAACTCCAATGGCTTACGACGCTTATCGGCGTAACTCTTTTGTCGACTTCTTACCACTTCAAGGTTCTTGCGGATTATGGAGATTTTATCAGTCGTTTCTTGTATAAGCTCAGGACAAGTGATGAAATTTTCACCAACGTCGGTCCAGCAGATCGGTGATCGGTATTTACGACCATACAAAGCCTCGAATGGTGCCATCTTGATGCTTGAGTGATAACTATTGTTATACGAAAATTCCACAAGCGGTAAATGCGTATCCCAATCACCACCAAAGTCAAGGACACAAAGACGCAGCAAATCCTCGAGGGTTTGGATTGTTTGTTCGGTTTGACCATCGGTTTGAGGATGGTAAGCCGTACTTAAATCCATTTGAGTACCCAAGAGTTCTTACATCGAAGACCAAAAGTGTGAAGTGAAGCGAGCATCTCGATAGGAAATAATATGTAAAGGCACGCCATGACGACTCATAATTTCGTCAATATAGATGCGAGCCAGCCTTGAGACTTTGTATGTATCTCGTATGGGTAGGAAATGTGCCGTCTTGGTCAAACGGTCAACAATGACCCATATGCTATCATGTCCACGAGGAGTACGAGGTAACTTGGTTATGAAATCCATGGATATATGTTCCCATTTCCACATAGGGATTTCAGGTTGCTCAAGTAAACCACTTGGTCGTTGATGCTCGGCCTTGACTCTTGCACACGTGAGGCACTTGGAAACATAAGACGCGATATCCTTATTCATTCCAGGCCACCAATATTGACCACGCAGGTCCATGTACATCTTATCGGAGCCAGGATGAATGGAATATTGGGTTTGATGAGCTTCGTTCATAATGAAGTGCCGAAGGTTATCACGATTCGGAATCCAAAGTCGATTCAAAAAGTAACACATGCCATTCGATTTTGTCTCCAGTTGTGACCGAACGTTAGGCATCAACTCTTCATCTTTCCCTTTGTCGGTTAGTGCCGCTTGTTGAGCCTCGCGAATGCACAACTCGAGGTCACTATCGATCCTTATGTTTTGAAGCATGATAGTAGCCTCGTTGACATCCACATGAATCTCGATATCAAATTCTCCTAGCGTATCAAACCAGTGCCTTCGATCTCGAATTTCTTGGAGCGAGACAGTCTTGTTGTGGACCTTGCGACTCAGCGCGTCGGCTACAACATTCGCCTTTCCAGGGTGATAGCGAATGTCGCAGTCGTAGTCGCTAATCAAATCAATCCAACGTCTTTGTCTCATGTTGAGATCCTTTTGGTTGAACACGTGTTGGCGACTCTTATGATCGGTGTAGACTATGCATTGCATCCTATATAGATAGTGTCGCCAAATCTTCAATGCAAAAAACCACAGCACCAAGTTCAAGATCGTGAGTCGTGTAGTTCACTTCATGAACCTTAATTTTCTTGATGCGTATGCTATAACTTTGCCTCGTTGCATGAGAACACAACCAAGACCTTGATTAGAAGCATCGCATTACACGGTAAAATCATCGTTTCCATCGGGAAGTGTGAGAATAGGAGCGTTACACAACTTGCGTTTTAATGTCTCTAAAGCCTCTTCTTGCTCGGGTCCCCATTCAAAGAGTCGATTCTTTTGGGTTAGCGCCGTTAATGGTTTAGCAATCTTCGAGAAATTCGCTATGAACCTATGGTAATATCCTGCTAAGCCCAGAAAAGAACGAACCTCGGTTGAGGTTGTGGGAACACACCAATTCTTCACAGCTTCAATTTTAGCAGGATCAACGTGAATTCCTTGGCTATTCACCACATGCCCTAAGAATTGAACCTCCTCCAACTAAAATTCACACTTGGAAAACTTGGCGTATAATTGCTCCTTCTTCAAAAGTCCATGAACTTGTCGTAAGTGCGTCTCGTGATCGATTTTCGTCTTGGATTAAATAAGAATGTCATCAATGAACACGATCACAAACTTATCCAAATACGGTTTACATACTCGATTCATGGGATCCATGAACACGGCAGGTGCATTGGTCAAGCCAAAAGGCATGACCATGACCTTGTAGTGTCCATATCGAGTACGAAAACGGTCTTTGGAATGTCATCATCATGAACACGTAGTTGATGATACCTAGAGCGTAAATCAATCTTTGAGAATTGAGTTGCTCCTTGAAGTTGATCGAAGAGATCATCGATTTGAGGGAGAGGGTATCGGTTTTTGATAGTAAGCTTGTTGAGTTCTCGGTAATCGATGCACATACGAAATGAACCATCCTTCTTCTTCACAAACAGTACAGGTGCACCCCACGGTGATGAACTAGGGCGAATGAGACCCTTATCGGTCAACTCTTGTAGTTGACTAGCTTGTTCTTGCATTTCTAATGGTGCAAGACGATAAGGTGATTTAGCCACAGGGTTCACACCAGGGATTAAGTTTTAACTTCTCGCACGGGAGGTAACCCTTTAAGATCCTCAGGAAAGTCCCGCATGACAGGAATGTCTTTCAACTCCTTACCCTTGGCTTTTGTATTAACTACATATGCCATGAAGGCTATGTAGTTTTTACTTAAGCACTTGCGGGTCTTGATGCAAGACATGAATTTGAGTCTTTGGGATGATTTCTCCCTAAAGACCTTTAAAGTATCACCAGTCGGTAAAGGAATTCGGATACACTTCTCGAAGCATAGAATTTCCGCATGGTGCTTGGCTAACCAATCCATACCAATGATAACATCAAAGCTTCCCAATTGCATAGGAATAAGGTCAACAAAGAATTCGTGTTCGTTAAGGCTTAAGGTGTAGTCACGTATTACGACGTCAACGATGATAGATTTTCCATCGGTGACCTCGATGGTGAAAGATCTTTCCAGATTAACACGCGGTTTAGAAAGTATAGGCTCGAATTCCAAGGACACGAAACTGCTATCCGCACCTGAATCAAACAATACAGATACATAATAATTATTTACAAGATACATACCTGTTTGGTAATAACCCATTATTGGTATGATGAACACAAATAGGAATTTTTATAAGACAAGAAACGATTAAAAGAATTTCAACGACGTACCATTCACCACATCGTTGTTGGCTTGGGCTTGATTGGCATTGATGTTGAAAGCCCTTCCACGAGCCGGTGGCACAGTTCCCGCATTTGAGGTGGCACCCCCCTGATACATTTTTCAATGTTACGGGGCATGGTGTCCACCATGTGTGGTAGGATCATACTCAACTCATGATGCCGGGTGGAATAAGCCAAGTGATTCCCACCATCTTGTTTGAGGTTCCAAAACTCCTCTTCCAGCTTTTGCAACTCGCTCCTTGGGCAGAACTTTTGGATCATGATATCCTTAAATTCTTCCCAGGGCAACACCATTGCAACCTTAGTTCCACGGTTTCTCTTTTCACTATTCCACCATGTTAGTGCCCGTTGTTGAAGAACACTTGTGGCATAGCGAACCTTGAACTCGTCGGGGCACTCGCTAACAATGAATGTGTTCTCCATATTTTCAAACCACTCGAGAAGTCTAGTGGCTCCTTCTTTTCCACTAAAGTTAGTGGGTTTGCATGAGTTGAAGTGTTTTACTATGCAAGTACGATTGTACCCATTTTGGTTGTTGCTATTTTCTCCATGAGCACCGCTATTGTTCCTATTGGTATTGTTGCTATTAGCCATTAGGGTGCTATTAAGTTTAGCAACCATGGTCGGGATGACGACAACCATTTGCCGGGCGATCATTGCAGCTAGTTTACGGTCGGAACTTCCACGGTTTCCATGGTGACGAGACATGTTGGATATACAAAAATGAGTTTGTTACGGGAATGAGGATAACAAATGATAATAGTTTAGACAAGGACAAGCTAAGGGTTGTAAGGCACACATAATGCTTCCATTTGGTAATGCATTACCATTTGGAAACGTTGACACGTCAAGGTGACTTGACCCAATTGCCTTAGAAACTTGTGTATATTGACCATAGTTTATCACTCATTCCAGAAATCCCCAGGTAAGCATGACTCGTCCCGTAGAATTTATGCAAAATGCTTGCCTTAGCCCGAAGGCCTTTTGCCAGGAAATCCAGGATACAGGTGTCTATGTGTCACACAATATTTCTTAGGTTCATGGAATCAAAATCTTGATGAGATTTAAATAGATTAGACATAACGTCTAAAGATCCAAGTCATAAGCATAGGCATAAGTTTCCACGTGTCGTCGAAAATAAGATTAAGAAGTTTCATGTTCGGGGAGAGTCAAAGAGTCAAATTTAAGTTTAGGGAGACAAGTAAGAATGTTTAGGCAATCCTATACTAAGGCAATCCTATAAGAAGGCATAGCATTATGTAGCATGCAAACTATATAATTTACAAGATAGAATTATAATTCTATAAGGTTCATGCACACTATAGTCTAGGTCCCCATTTCGAATAACCTAGATCCCTATAGTTATGGGCTCTGATACCAATCTGTCACACCCCAACCTTGACGGCGGAAACGTCGAGGTGTGAGGGTTAAGATCGTTCACAACCACATAACGCTATTGATAACCCAAATATATATTAAACATAAGTTCCAATTGTACCATTACAATCATAAGTCTCAAAGAAATTAAAAGCATAAGATAAGATGTAACAAGCCATTTTATTTCCTTTATTTAACTAGGTCCATTCCTAGACAAGCTTCAAAGAGTAGAAATCAAGCTTGAGTATTTCCTAAAACATGTTAAAAATAAAAGGTCAACAATAATGTTAGTGAGATTTCCATAGTTTGCAATACATAAGTATATAAAAGATGGCAATTCATGTTGTAAGTTAGAGAACAAAGTAAACTAGGGATGTAAGACAGAAATGCACAATCAAATTTTGACAAAGTCTTACAAGTCTCAAACGTTTAAAATTATATATGATTAGCTAAGTGTACTTGGATCAACCAAGCAGGCTTGTCTGGCCCATAGATCTATGACTTCGCTAGGCTAGGAATAGTTAATGATTGTACATATATTCGACATTACATGGTAGCTACAAAGTTCAACTAACTACAACATATAGGTGAAATGCCATAAGTTTACAAGAATCAAACATGTTTACAAGTGCAAAGTTTATAATGTAAAATGTTTCACCCCAAATGTTTCAGAATTTTATTTAGGGCTAAAAACCTTTTTAAAAAATACATGAGGTTGCCCGGGTTCGAACCCGGGACCTCATGTTTAAGAGGCAAGTGACATAACCATTAAACCAGGGCCGCAGCCGTGGTTAAAGTTGGTTTTGATGTTTTATAAATCCAAATAAAAGAGTTTTCCCCCATTCTCAAGAACCCTAGAATTGGGTGAATCCAAATTGAAGCTTAGATCAATTCGTTTAACATCAATAATCATGGGGCTTTTGATCCCCATGTATAAACGAGTAGTTAGAGATGTTTAAGTACCCGGTTTGATTCAAAGTTTATAAAGAACAATAGATGAACAAGCCGCGACTTAAAGTTTTTGATTTGCTGAGCAATCTTCAAAGATGTTTGAATTGAACTGGTGAACAGCTTTGAACGATGATCTGGAAGCAAAGCCCTATCCGAATTTTAGTTTAAATCAATCCGAGGTTGGGTTTCGACTGGTTGCAAGTCGCGGTTGGTGAAGGGAATCAGAGATGATGTTTGCGTTTGTTTCAGGTGTAATTGAAAGCTGGAACCGGTTAAAGAAGGTTAAATGATTGCTAATGTTTGTTTAATTTGATTATTATGGTGTCTTCAATGTCAAACGGTTATGCAAACCACACTCGCGGTTATTCGATCGATTGGTCTCGTAACCGGTGGATTAAACACCATTAACTCATGTATTCAAAGTCGAATCATGTACATGAAGGATCTAAAATGGTTTAGAAGCTAAAAAAAGTTGGATTCGCTTGTTTTGGGGTGGCCGGAGAGTTGGCTGACGGTGGCCGGCCCTCTCACCGGAAATACGGGCTCCAAAAGGGAAAGAGGTTTAGGATTTTGAAAGTTACGCAAATGGTCCCTTGTGTTTATACATTTATTATTTTATTCCCAACTTACCTGTTTAAGGTTCTAAATTAACAACTAGGCCCCCTTGACTTTTAAATTAAGGTTTTATACATTTTAAGTTTAATAATTCTTTATTATTAATAACAATATCATTATTGTTGGTATTATTCTTAGTTATTATTATTATTGTTATGATTTTATTATTATTATTATTATTATTATTATTATTATTACTATTATTAGTGTTATTAGTAACATAATTATTATTACTCTTATAATTATTTATTATTATTATTATTATTATTATTATTATTATATAAACATTATAACTTTACAAATTAAAAGACCAATTAAAGTAATATTCATAAGCAACCCATAAGTTTCATGTATGATAACAATGACCCTTATAAGAACAAACGCAGTTAACATTTGATTGACAAAAAATACAATATGTTACATGAAAAGTCATAAGTTTACAAGAGTCAAACGTGTTTACAAGTGCAAAGTTTATAATATACATGTTTCACCTAAAAGTGTAAAAAATATAAAAAGGGGTATAGAAATACTCACATGATCAATAAGTATATAATTGATGAATAATAAGAAAAAATAATAGTCGTCGTTCCAACGTAAACCTTCACGAGGTACCTAAATATATATATTTACAAGATTTTAAGTCTAGTTATAATAAGTTTAATGGTTAAACGAGAATTAGGGTTTTAAGTGACTTTGGGGCTTGTCAAATAATTACATTTAACAATTGGAATTCATTCATATTTTCTTAAAAATATATATTTATATTTCATACAAAAATATAAAAAGGAACATTTTTAATAATTTAAAAGATCCTTAAATAAAGTTTGGCTAAAGTTTTATAGCTAAATGAAATAATTACGATTCAAGTAATTTAAATTGAAAAGAACGTTTGAGACCAATAATAATTTGTTAATTTTTATGTAATCCATTTAAAAATTTATTAAAAACAACCTTGTTAAAATGTTTTTATTACAAGATATATACGTATATATATAAAGTTGCAGAAAATATTTGGTGTCCTTTAAAAATACTTGAAACTTATAATAATAATTTTATATTTATTAAAAATTTTCTGAAATTGGCTTTTAGGCTAGAAAGCCTTAAAAAGAAAACATGAGGGTGCCTGAGTTCGAACCCAGGACCTCATGCTTAAGGTAATGCAACTTAACCAGTGAACTAGGGCCGCGACCTTTGTTTGCTTTGGTTTTAAATTCTTTTAAAACATAATTAAAACAAACCCCAAATCCTAAGAACCCTAATTTGACAAAACCCAAAAGTGAACATCAATTTCATGTTGTTGTTCAGATTAATCATGGGGCTTTTGATCCCCAAGTAAAACTGAGTATAATACAGTGCTTAATTACCTGATTTTGAGTCGATTTGGTGTTAAGAATAGGTGATGAACAACCGCGACTAGGACTGGATTCGATTGATGAGCAAATGAATGAGGTAATCAAATTAACTTCTTGGATAGCTTCGAGTGATGATCTTGATGCAAAACCCCTGTCAATTTTGGTTTAAAATGCCCGAAAGGTGGGTTTCTACGAAGTTGAAGGTTGTGAAAGAGATGATGATTCGAACTCGGTGTTTGAGTTTGTTTCAGGTGAGATTGAGATTGTGATTAGTTCAGGGATACTTAAATGATTATTCGAGCTCGATTAATTGGATTATCATGGAGTCTTGAATGTCGAACGGTTAGAAAGTTATTGTCGATCGGTTACCGAGTTAAATCGACCCTTGTAACTCGAATTAAAACTCATCAAGTGTTCGAAACCGTTTCAGGGGGTGATTAGCATCGATTAGGCATTAATTTCAGTGGTTACAAGTCGGTTTGGGGGGTCACCGGAGTTGGCCGGAAGTGTTGCCGGCCGTTCGCCGGAAAAACGGGCGATGGGGAAATTTGGCTTGGGTTTTTATAATATTTACATAATTAGCCCCTGTAGTTTTACAATTTATTATTTTATGTATTAAACTTCTATTTAAAGTTTACAAATTTATATAAATACCCTTTGAACTCAATTTAAGATAAAATTTTAACTAATTTATTAATTTCAAAGTTTTTATAATTATTGCTATTATTATTATTAATATTTTTAACATTATAGTTATTATTATTCATTATTATTATTATTATTTTTATTATATATATATATATATTGCCATTATCATTAATGTTATTACTATTATACTTATTTTCCTTGTTACAATTATTATTATATTTTAATTTAATGGCAAGGTTATAGACTTTTACATTAAAATTTTTAAAGGCAAACCAAAAATTAAACATAAGTAACCCATATGCTTCATAAATGGTAATAATGACCCTTACAAGAATTAACAACGCTAACTTTTAATTAACTCAAAAATACAGTGTTACAATTGAACCATACACATGGTCTAGTCGTACGATTGAATCATACGCATGGTCCAATCGCACGAATGGGCGCAGTCGCATCTAATATGGGCCGAGGCCTATATATACCAGTTTCAATGTGTAGAGAGATTAAGGATTGAGAGGAAGTCTACCCGGGGCCTAGGTGCTGCCGGAAGAGAGGGGAGATCATGCCCGATCTCCCCTTGCCAAGAGTCTTGATTCTTATATTGTAACGAGCTTGTAATCATTAGGTTTTATCAAAAAACCATTCAATTATAGTTAATATTATTGATTGTCTCTTGGTGTTTGCTGTTGTTTATCCTTCCATCAAAAACATGCTCGGATGTTTATCGATCGAGCCGACTTCACAATTGGTATCAGAGCCGGTTACTGCTTGAATGATCTAACAATCATTCTAGCAACCCGAGCTCTTGATTTCTGGATCAAATTACAGATCTTGACGTTAAATCCACTTCGTGTTCTTTGTGTTTTGCTCAGATCTGGTTACGTGTGTAGTTTCTATGTTAAAATCAAACTCGAAACCATGTTTCAATCACCCCTGCGAATCTTATGATGTCTATGTTGGTTCTTTTCATGTAAAATTCATAGGATTAGGGTTTTGGGCAGCCCTGGCGGCTGCAGATCTGAAAATCTGTGTGCAGATCCGTTCATGCGACTGGGCCATGCGAATGGACCATTCATACAACTGGACCATGCGAATGCACCATTCGTACGACTGGACCAGTCGTATGTTCAGTCGTGCGACCGGACCAGTCGTATGTTCAATCGCACGAATGAGCCATCCGTATTGACTTATCCGCATTTGTTCCAGACCAAAAAAAAAGAGTCTGGAACTGCCTCTTGCACTGATTTGAGGATGAGAAAAAGATATTCACCCTGAGGTTCTTTTGTCAAATAAGTTCGATGTTTACCCCATTATCCGTCGAACTTCCAGAATAGGTGAATGTAGTTGGAACACGAAAAAGAGAAGAGAAAATATCAGCAGTCGGTGCTGATTTTGTGGGGGTAGTCAGGAGCATCTGACTACTAATAGGCCAATCAAGTTATATTTATCCGCACAGAGAGGATTCTCATTCTTAGGGGGAATCCATGTATAGAGAAATTGAAGACGCAATCAGAAAGTGATGATGTGAGTAGGTTTCTGATGATGAATCTACGTGCATGCTGATTTGTTTGATATTGTCAACTGTGGATTGGAACCTTCAACCTTTTGCCCAATACACCGTGTGAAGACGCCAGGAGAGCACAATGTCTATATATTGGGATGTGTTGAATGTGAGGGGGAATTTCTGCAGGTGTTGATGTTAATTAGGTTAGCCTGTGTGAAGATTGAAGAAATAGAAAACTGTTCATGTCATTATCTGGAAAAATCAGTCATATGGGGAATCTTGTTGCTATGATGGTGCTCTGCAAAGTAAACGAAAGCTATTGTGCCTAAATTCATTTTCAGGGATATTGTAGCAACCTGACGGATCGGCAACGTTGGCTAATATGGTTTTCGTTTGATTCTATTGGCAACCAGAGCAAAGATTGACCGAAGATTGTAAGTGGTGTTATCTACTATTCGCAAGCAACGTCCAAGGGGGAATTTGTTGGAGCATATATAGTCATATATAGTGTGTCCGTCGCTTGTCGAATAGTCTAGGCTTAATGTAATAAACCTGATATGTTGTAAACACATGAAACTGGGTCATTCGCAGGAGCATATGCGAATGAGACTCAGTCGTACGACTAAGCCATGCTAATGGACTAGTCGTTCGACTGAGAGAAGCGATTGGGTCATTTGTAAGATTGAACCATAAGAATGGTCCAGTCGCACGATTGATGTCACACCCTAACCTTGACGGCGGAAACGTCGAGGAGTGAGAGTTAAGATCTTTCACAGCCACAATAACGCTATTAATAATCCCAAATATATTATTCATAAGTTTAAAATGCTCTATTACAATTATAAGTCTCAAAAAATTAAAAAGCATAACATAAGATGTAACAAGTCATTTTATTTCATTTATTTAACTAGGTCCATTCCTAGATAAGTAAGCTTCAAAGAGTAGAATCAAGCTTGAGTATTTCCTGAAACATGTTAAAAATAAGAATGTCAACAATAGTGTTGGTGAGATTTCCATAGTTTGCAATACATAGATATATAAAAGATGGCAATTCATGTTGTAAGTTAGAGAACAAAGTAAACTAGGGATGTAAGACAAAATGCACAATCAAACCTTGACAAAGGTTTACAAGTCTCAAACGTTTACAAGTATACACGATTAGCTAAGTGTACTTGGATTAACCAAGTAGGCTTGTCAGGCCCATAGATCTATGACGTTGCCAGGCTAGCAATAGTTAATGACTGTACATATATTCGACATTACATGGTAGCTACAAAGTTCAACTAACCACAACATACAAGTGAAAAGCCATAAGTTTACAAGAGTCAAACGTGTTTACAAGAGTAAAGTTTATAATGTAACATGTTTCACCCCAAAAGTGTAAAAAATATAAAAAGGGGTATGGAAATACTCACATGATCAATAAGTATATAATTGATGAATAATAAAAAAATAATAGTCTTTGTTCCAACGTAAACCTTCACGAGGTACCTAAATATATTATATTTACAAGATTTTAAGTTTAGTTATAATAAGTTTAATGGTTAAACGAGAATTAGGGCCTTAAGTGACTTTGGGGCTTGAACCATACGCTTCATAAATGGCAATAATAGCCCTTACAAGAATTAACAATGCTAACTTTTAATTAACTCAAAAATACACAGTGTTACAATTGAACCATACGCATGGTCCAGTCGTACGATTGAACCATACGCTTCATAAATGGGCGCAGTCGCATCTAATATGGGCCGAGGCCTATATATACCAGTTTCATTATGTAGAGAGATTGAGAGGAAATCTGCCCGAGGCCTAGGTGCTGCCGGATGAGAGGGGAGATCGTGCTCGATCTCCCCTTGCCAAGAGTCTTGATTCTTATGTTGTAACGAGCTTGTAATCGTTAGGTTTTATCAATAAAACCATTCAATTATAGTTCGTATTATTGATTGTCTCTTGGTGTTTGCTGTTATTTATCCTTCCGTCAAGAACATGCTCGGATGTTTATCGATCCAGCCGACTTCACAACACTGCTTGCTATGTGCAGAATAGAGTTTCAGTAGGTAAGACTAATGGCAAGACTCTTTATGAACTTTGGCACAAGAGTAAACCTTTCATTGGTTTTCTTAGGTCTTTGGTTGTCCTTGTACCATCTTGAATACCAAAGATCAAATTGCCAAGTTTGCTGAGAAATCTAATGATGGACACTTTATTGGATACTCTTGACAAGCTAAGGCTTAAAGAGTATACAATCTTAGAACTAGAGTTGTTGAGGAGTCAGCCAATGTGACTTTCAATGAACACACACCCTGTGTTGCTAGTTCTGGTCCATATTGGTTATTTGATCTTGATTTAGTTACCAACTATTTTAACAAATCTTGTGAGAATGTTTCAGGATCTATAGAAAATTTAAATATAGGTGACCCTGATCCAAAATTTGAGCTAAGAAGACCTTCAAGTCATACATCTTCAGCTCCAGTTGGAACTACTTCTGCAAATGAGGTTTCTGTCAACACTACAATGACAAACTCAGCTGATGCATCTAGGGTGCCTTTAAATTCCAGCTCAGAGGCTCCACAACCAGATAAGAACACCTCAATTATAGAAGACAACAATGGTGGTGGTGACAGTGACCAAGAATTTCTTGATGCCACTAACCACACCATAGATGAGAACATCAATGATGTCACAGACTGCTTGGATCAAGTCTCTCTTGAAAAGTGTGCTGATGTGGTGGGAGAAACATCTATACCAGATCTAAATTTCTCTAATTTAGATCTCTCTCAGCAAGTTGCTGTGATCCCTCAGCTTAGGATCCACAAGTCTCATCCCACCACAAACATCATTGGAGATGTTGTCTCAGGGGTAAGAACAAGAGGACAAACCCATGAAGCAAATGTTTTTCTTCA
The DNA here is from genome assembly GCA_025506515.1 of Flaveria trinervia. Lineage (NCBI taxonomy): Eukaryota > Viridiplantae > Streptophyta > Magnoliopsida > Asterales > Asteraceae > Flaveria > Flaveria trinervia. Next base: position 53,224,573 of record CM046445.1, on the reverse strand, counting down.
CTCTTGTTTCTTATCCCATATAGAGCCAAAGAAAGTTGATGAGGCTCTAAAGGATGGAAGTTGGGTTGAAGCTATGCAACAAGAGCTGTTTCAATTCAAAAGGCAGAAAGTTTGGAACCTTTGTCCTCTTCCTTGTGGGAAGACTACCATTGGAACCAAATGGGTGTTTAGAAACAAGAAAGATGATAGAGGCATCATCATCAAGAACAAAGCTAGACTGGTTGTTCAAGGATACACACAAGAAGAAGGGATTGACTACACTGATGTTTTTGCTCCAGTAGCAAGATTAGAAGCTATGAGGATATTCCTGGCATTTGCTGCATCCAATAACTTCAAGGTCTTTCAGCTTGATATGAAGTGTGCCTTTTTGTATGGAGTGATTGATGAAGAGGTTTATGCCAAACAACCACCTGGTTTTGTAGACCCTGATCATCCTGATTATGTCTTCAAGCTTGACAAAGCTCTCTATAGGCTGCATCAGGCACCCAGGAAATGGTATGAGACATTGTCTGAGTATCTTTTTAAACATGGATACAGGAGAGGTACTATAGATGGAACTCTCTTCATCAAAGGACAGGGAAATGACATATTGCTAGTTCAAGTTTATATGGATGACTTCATCATTGGTTCAACTAATCCAAAGCTCTGCAAAGACTTTGAGAAGCTGATGAAAGACAGATTTGAAATGAGTGCCATAGGGGAACTCAATTTCTTTCTGGGAATTCAAGTGAAGCAAGTTAAAGATGGCATCTTCATAAGTCAGTCACAGTATGTTCAGGACATACTCAAAAGATTCAACATGATTGATTGTAAGATTGCTAAGACACCTATAGCTAGAAACCACTCTCTTGGACCTAATCTTGAGGGGGAGTGTGTAGATGAGCACTTATACAGGGCTATGATTGGGTCTCTTATGTATCTTACTGCTAGCATGCCTGATATTATGTTTGCTACATGCATCTGTGCAAGATATCAAGCTAACCCTAAGATGTCTCACCTCATCACTGTCAAGAGGATTCTAAGATACCTCAAAGGTGCATCAACACTTGGTTTATGGTACCTTAAGAATCCTGACTTCAATTTGTATGCTTATACAGATAGTGATTATGGTGGTTGCAACATGACTGCAAAGTACATTTGGGGGATGTCCGTTCCTTGGTGGAAGGATTGTCTTATGGCAATGCAAGAAACAATCATGTGTCTCTGCATCAACTGCTGAAGCTGAATACATTGTTGCTGCAAGCTGCTGTGCTCAAGTTCTTAGGATTCAAAATCAGATGCTAGACTATGGGTTAAACTTCAAGGAGACTCCCATTCACTAACAACAATAGTGCTATCTCAATCACAGAGAACCCTATGCAGTACTCAAGGACAAAGCACATCAATATCAGGTATCATTTAATAAGAGATAACTATGAAAATGGATTAATTAAACTAGTCAAAGTTCACACAAATGAACAATATGCTGATCTGTTTACAAAGGCTTTTGATGAGCAGAGATTTAAATATCTTATATAAGCTATTGGGATGATTAACTTTGAGTAGGTTTTTCTTAAAACTAATTCTTATTATTTCTTAAAATATGTGTGTCCTAAGTTGTCTAGTTCATCACTTTCATAAGCTCATGTTTTCTGTGGATGAAAATTTCCTTTTGAAGACTTTCCTTAGATTTTTTGAAAAATTTCTTTTTGAAGGTCTCATCCCAGTGGAGATTCCTGCTCCATGTGGTCATCCACAACTTATCAAACAAGCATGGTGGATGGGACCAGATTCCTGAGGATCTCTCCTTCATAATCCATGGAATGGTTTAGGGGGTCAAATTCAGGTATTCTCAGTTTGTTTATACCAATTTACTTGCTAGTTTAGACTCCTTAGAGTATTACATGTTTCCTAGATATGTCCAGTACATTCTTAACTGTGAATTGGGCTCACAGTTGAAGGAAACTGGTAACATTCTTAAATTGGGACAGATGAAGCTAGGCATCTTTAAAATACTGAGAAAGCCCACTGTTGGCTTCTCTGGGGTAGAAACAGCCCTTGTCCCAAAAATGTTAGAGCTCATTGCTCAAGGTGACAACCTAGCAGCACAAGCTAGTGTTGAGCCCACACCTGCTACCTCCCAACCACCCACATAGCCTCAAATCATCATCACTTACCAAAGAAAATCCAAACGAACCCTTGCTCAGGCTATTCAGTCTGTGGAGGCCCCCATATACTCACCCATACAGGAAGAAGTGGACATTGGAGCTCCCACTTCTCCTGAGGAGCAGACCACTCCCATCTCTTCAAGAATCAGTGCTGAGGTTCCTCATGCTCAGCCTAATGAGCTCATTAGCCCAACTGCCTTAAGCCATCACTTTGAGTCTCAACGCTCAAGTGATCAACCTTCAGGGGACATTTACCATCCCCAGCCTATAGATCTCAACCAACCAATTCCCAACCTTGATTTCTATACTGATGAAGATCTAGGCTTCAGTGAGTATAATGAGTCTCTTTTCTTTACTCCTACTCAAAGAGAGATGAATGCTCCTGAGTCTCCTATATCCATCCCACATCAATCACCTACAACTAAGGTGGACACTTTTGAACCTGTTCAGGATGTCCATCTGGAAGAGGTTCTCACTTCTAAAAGTGATTACATCATTAAGACCTCAACCATGGCAACTCAGCCCACTGAAATCTCAACTAAGATTGCCAGTGAGCAGAGGAAATCCAGCAGCCAGGAACCTGAAGCTGGTGGTGAGAGAGAGGACTTTGGTCCAATCATCTCATCCCCCAATGAGTCTTTTGGTGAAGATGAGGGGAATCTGAGACTAAAGGTGCACAAACTGACTAAAACATGCACCTATTTAGTCTTAAAGGTTAGTCACCTTGAATCTCAGGTGACTACCTTACACAACAGGATCAATGATCAGCAACTTGAGATTTCATATCTTAAGAAAAAACTAGCTGGGAGACCCTTAAGAAGAGCTCAACCAGGATCACAAGAACCTGTAGATATGATTGTCCTATCTTCCAGCTCACCTATGCAAGTGGGTGATGCTACCAAAAAGGGGGAGAAAGTTATTACAGCCACAGAACCTGCGAGTTCTTCAGAGAGAGTGGACATTGAGGACTCACCATCCTCACTTGAAATTGTGCATTCTCAGCAACCTCCTCAAGTTCACATTGATGTGGACTACATAGACTCCTTCATACAGAGTCTGTTTGAGGATGGGATACCAAGGGCTATGTCATCTTCACCATCTTCCAATTACATCATTGGGTGGACGTATGACAACATCAGGAAAGCCCTAATCATCATAAGAGTTTAAGGATAGCAAGAAGTCTTCAATTTTCAGACTTTGAACTACTATGAAGGTCTAGATTTAGTCAACATGCCACTTGTCAACCCAATAAAATCAAGACAAGCTGACAAACTGAAGGCCCAGTGGCAGAACCTGAGACCTTTGTCTCATCATCATCAACTGCTGTAGAGATCCACACTCCTATTGAGACACCTGCCGGTGAAGGTGCTTCTCAACCTTTCTCTGGCCAAAGCTTAGATGCTGCAACAAGCAATGAAGGCCAAAGCTCTCTCACCCTGAGTCACAAAGGTCTGTGAGTGACAAAGGGAAAATAAAGATGACATCTGAGGAGATTGAGGAGGAGGAGAGAGAGAGGAAAAGGAGGCTGAGGGGAGAAACTTCTCTGTTGAGTCTTCAAGACTCATGGAGTCTGCTATCGGGGCTGCCCCCAGACCAAATACTCAGAATGATGAGTTAAGGGCAGTCAGGATAAATTACCTGCAGACAAGGAACTATGACATAGACACTATCATCTCTCTCCTTTAGAAGAGTTGAAGGAACTGGTTGATCTGGAAAGGTCAAAGGAAAAGAAGGAGGCAGAAGATGCAGAGCTTCTAGTACAAGTCAAAGAAGAGAGAAGAAAAAAAAGACTATACAAGGATATGCCTACCCTCTCCCCAATTCAGGAAAGTCCTGCATAAGAAGAAGTGGTTCAACAAGAACCTCAGGTAGACAAAGAAGAAGAGAGGATCAAGATGATCAACTACCTGAGTGCCACAGGCTTCTATCAGGCAGATGCACTCCTTCCCTTGTCCTATGACTATGTTGAGTTTGAGTACTTAAAACAGCTTGAACTTGAGATAATCAAGGATAGAAAGACAACTAAGAAGAAGCTAAGGGAAGAAGCTATAAAATCAAGAGCTATCATCCAAAAGAGCATGAAGAAGTCTGCTGATAGGCAGAGGATGATGAGCTTCTTGAAGCTATATGGATTCTCCGGAAGGAGACTTGGCCCCATGTCTCTATCCATTATGGATGAGCATATTAGGGTGATCAAGCAGAATATCAAAAGTGGAGAGCTCATTGACTTACACTCCACTCCAAGTCAAGCCCCACCTGAAATGGAGGTTAAGGCTGAACAACCAGAGACAACACAACCTGGACCTCCTGCTGAAACTCAACAAGCTTCATCTTCTGATTCACAACAGGGTCAACCTCCCTCTCCTTTTGAGCCTGAGAGAGAGGAAGTCCCAACTGAGAAAGACAGTGAAGATCAATCTGGTACTGTAGGCTAGTCTTCTCAGTTAAAACCTATAAAGAGAAAGAAAAGGATGGCTTCTAAACCAAAGCCAAAGAAGAAGAAGACTGCACCCTCTTCTAAACCCCAGGATGAGTCAAAACATCTTGAGGTTGTGCAGCCAAAGGATGCTACATCAACTCCAATTCAAACAGCTCCTCTAGCATCAGGAAGACCCATCTTGTCTTGGACATACACCACAAATCCAGAAAGATGGCATGTCATTAGAGATCAAGGCACTGAAGACATTTACACATGGCAAGATATGTTTTTGTTGCCTCTGCATGACCTCTATGATATGAGAAGACACTTTGATAGTCTGAAGGATTGTTGACATCTGAAGTCTACTAAGTGTTTTGGTAGCATTAACCTAGGGGGAGTTTGTAGAGATTAATGAAGAGGCTGATGCAACCTAAACATCCAATGTCTATCCTGCATGCTGCACAAGTACTATGAAGAAGAATGCTTAGGAAGTTTCACACATGCAACAGAAATATTCTAAGTGTGAAATCTTCCGAAGCCAAGACCAATATTTTCCAAAGCCAAAAATGAAGTCTTCCGAAGCCTCAGAGACAAAGTCTTCCGAAGCTTCAACTTATGAAGACAGATTTCTTCCGAAGACTTTTAGCACATGCTTTATCTGATGTACTTTTCTATAAAGTTGGACACCTTTCCGCTACACCTCTGTAAGGTCACCAACTTACATGAGTTGGTGAAAAGGTCCATGCTTTTGGTAACTGTACATTAAGGTCTTGAGTCTGTAAACTTTCTACTTCATGTACTTTATCCTTTTTGTAATAGATAAGGATGTGAGCTATGGCATGTCATAGTCACTAGTCAAAAGGCAATCTACCTTTTGACTCTACAATTGATTTTCTTTTGTGTCTAGTCAATTGTATCCAGCTAGCTTTCAAAGTATAGCCGACTGTAGGATGTAGTATAAGTATCTCATGTTCTTGTATCTTTGAATTATGCTTTGTAACACTTGTAGTAGAGCATAGAGAAAGCAATATACTGCATTCTTGAAAACCATATACTTGTGTTCTTTGTGTTTTGTCTCTTACATTACTTGTGTTCTTAATGTCTTACCTTGGTTAATCCAGTTTACTGTTTGATTAAGTTTAGTTAATCTCCTCTTTGTGTTTGTGTTATAACTGACCCCCTTCAACGATCCTGCATGAATGCTTGTAATTCATTATTGTGTATGCATTAAATGTATAGGTTAACCCATATATATGTGTTGATTTATGTATGTTTGCAGGTAAAACATTATAATTGGTAAATTTCTAAAATTGACCAAGTGTAAGAAACATCTACGGATTAACATTTTGTTCTTCCGTAGATATGTTTCTTACAAGTAAATTACATCCGAAGATCTTCTGTGGATGAACAACCAGATCTTCTGCTTCGGATGAACAAGATTCCTATGGAAGAACAATCAACTACGGAAGACTATTCCTGCGGAGTCCAAACACTTGTATTCAAACAATACAAGTGTTACATGTCAACAAGTCAAAAAGGAAGTTATGCGAATCCCAAGAAATCCGATAATTCCTTAACAGAAACAATTCAAATCCTAAGAGATCCGGTGTTTCCTTAACATAAACATCATTGTCTATAAATATGGATCCTAGGTTCGAATCAAGGACGACTGAGATGGCGGAGACGACAATCATCCAAGCAACAACATTACAACCAAACATCACATCAAATCACACAAACCACAAACCCTAGCAGTCGTCACATCATCAAACACTAAAATCAATATCATTCGTTCATTCATTATTTATTCAACTGTAATCATTAACATCTTTTAATGAAATACATTTGAATTGAATATTTGTCCGATCATTAATTGTATTTCATTCATCTTGTTCATCTTATTCTTGAATCATTATTGATATTGAAATTAATACAAACAATTAAACCAAGTTAACGTTGATTCCGCAAACGTTGATTTGTCTTCAACCAACACTGATAATTCCTTACTGCGATCATTGGATTCACAGGTGGTATGAGAGCCAAGTGCTCATTGATATAGATCGATTGATCTATCAGTGTTAGTTGTGTTTAGTTGTTTCCAAAATTCTTTAGATTTATTAGTTTTTACTCATTAGATCTATTGTTTTTTAGCAAACAGTTTGTGTGATTTATGATTTGTCGTTCAACAGTACACTGTTCGATTAACGTGGATCTATATTCAAATCAATTGAATAGCAGATCTTAGTGATTGATCAACATCAATAACTTATTCATATCCTTTGAACAAATTCATTAGTTAAAGTCTTAAATCTTAACTAATCATGAGCAACTTTGGTGGATCATCTTATCAACCTCCAAAGTTGGAAACAAAAGCAAATTTTAAATCCTGGAAAATCAAGTTCAGGATTCATGTAAATTTTAAAGATTCTGACTTATGGGTTTCAATAACAGTAGGTCCTTATATTCCACCCACCCTTGGGCCGGATTATATTGATAATAATCAACCTATAAGTACGAAAGATCTGTCATCTGATGATATTAAGAAGGTTAAAGTTGATATCAAAGTATACAACTTGCTTACTATGGCTTTACTAGAGGAAATATTAATCAGGTGTGAAAATTACAAAATAGCAAATTCCTTGTGGAAGATTATTCATACACTCTATGAAAGGAGTGATGAAATTCGAAGCATTAGGAAGGACACCCTTCATTCATAATATAAAACATTGCATCATATTGAGGGTGAATCAATTCCTCAACAACTCCACAGGTTCATGTAACTTGTTATAGAAATGAACATTTTGGAGTTGAAGTATACATATGAGGAATTGAACAAGAAAATACTCCATACTTTACCAGAAAGTTGGAAGCAAACTGTATCCATGTTCAAGAACACCATATACCTCAAAGCAGTTGGACTAGATACTCTAGTGGCTAAAGTTGAGGCTCTTGAAATGGATGAGAAATCAAAAACCAGAGTGTGAGAAGTCATGTATCACCATATCATTTTAAAGAAACAAGAAGTGCTGGAAGTGCATTTATGTCCAGCAATGATGGTGATAACTCTTGTACTTTGAGTGAAGATGAAGAGGAAGTAAGTTTTTATGCTTTAAAACCACCTAAGAAATCTACTCAAAGTAAGTCAAGAAAAGAGAAAGAAAGAAATGATGAACAAAGAGATATGTCATCAGAAAAGTCCTCAATCAACAATCAACCAAAGTCTATCACTATCATTCTAGACTCTAAAGAACAAAAAGCAGCTTTTGCAGTTTTCAGTTCAAGCTTTCAAGCTTACCTAGGAAGCTCATTAACCTCTGCCAATATATGCCAACAAGACTTGGAAGAACTACCTTTGGATGTAGTGGATGAGATGGATCTACAATGGCAAATGACAATGATTGCTTATAGGGCCAAACAATTTTTAAGAAGAAACAAGAATTTGGCTGCTGCAAGTAAATCAACACGGATTGGTGTTGATAAGTCAAAGGTAAGATGCTTCAAGTGAAATCTCTATGGACACTTCTCTAGAGAATGCAATCAACAAAATTCTGACTCAACACACATCAGCAACATCAGTCTAAACAACCTTCATCATCTCAAAGATCATTCAGGTAGCCACAACTTACCAACTCATCCCCACTAGCCACTAATACATCAACAGGAACAAGCAACTCAAAAGAATCTGGGCTGATCATTCTTCAAGATGGAACCTGTGACTGGACTATGTATGAGAATGAAGTCTTGGAAAAAAATCAAGCTCTAATGGCTCTCATGGAAAACAAAGTTCCACCCATGGCAAGTGAGGTAAGAGACAGGTTATGTTCATCAATATGTGTTGAGGAAGTAGAGAGATATAGAGTCCATGCTCAATAATTGGCTGATAAAGTTAAAGAAACAATGATTTTTAATGAATCTCACGTAAGAGAACATAAATTATATCAAATAAAAATTAACTCTATACAAAAGGATTTAGATAAACTTGTTTATGAAAACTACAATTTAAAAGCACAAGTTGAGCATCTGACCACTTCCTTAACCAAATCCATGGCTGATCATGCATCAACTGAAGTGAAACTTCAGAAGTTTCAACTTTCATCTCAGCAATATGAGAAATTATTAAATTCTCATATTGAATCAAAGAATAGGTTTGGGTTGGGATATAATGTTGTGGCACCTCCTATTAACAATAATTACGTTCCTTTGCCTAAATCAATGACAAATAACTTGTCAAATCATTTTGTGCCTAACACCAATATAAGAACAAGTTCTAATCAACAAATCATTGATAATAAATCTGAGGTGAATGAAACTAAGTCTTTTGAATCAGATAAGATTAATCAAATGAATTCAGAATTTGACTTTGATGAGTATGATGACTTGGATGATTCTGATGACCATGATGATGATCTTCTAAACAAAGGTAAGAATGTTGTTTTTGAAACAAATATTCCAAAAGTGCTTGAAGAAACAAAGCTGTCATACCTTCCTAAACAAAGAAACATGCTGAAGACCATCTGCAAGAGAATAGCTCAATTAAATGAAGGTTTTCAAGAACTAAATCAGCAACAAAAATCTTGCAAAGAAGTAAATGAGAAGTGTGTCTCTACTGAGGAAAGACACAAATCATCAGTGGAAAAAGAAAAGAAAAGGCTTTCAGCTGATCATCAGCAGAAGAAGAACTTTTCTTCAGAACCGAATCTATGGAAGAAGAAAACTGCTTCAGTAGAAGTTAATACTGATTCAGTAGAAGTTAATACTGATTCAGTAGATTATCTACAGAAGAGGAATTGTTAGGACTGTTTACGTATGGAGTACTAATTGATTCTGTGCGTATACCAACTCAAGTAGTGCGGAATCGTATTTGATTGGCGATCCAATCAGGGAGAACACAGTTCAGATCAATCTAACGATTAACTAGATGTTAGGAATGATTAGAAAATGATTAACTGTGATCTATGAACTAGGAACAGGTTTCTTGAGTCTCTGGATGGCTAGGGTAGAATTATGTGCGTAGGTATTCGAATTGTTGCGTTTTCCACGAATTAGGTGGTATTTATAGGCTAGGATCTTCCAATCATACGACTGAACCATTAGCATGGTTCAATCGTGCGACTGAATCATGCGATTCATTCATCCGCACGACTGAAGGTCCAGTCGCGCAACTGAGTCAATCTTATGTCTCAATCGGGCGACTGATCCAGTCTCCTGGTTTAGTCGTGCGACTTGTCCATTAGCATGAAGTATTCATGCATATGGTCCATTAGCATGGTCTATTCACATGAGGACTTCACACGATTAAGTTTGAACATGTTTCTCAATAATTATTGACTAAGAATTATATACAACAACAAACCTATATAGTTAGTTCATTATAAGTTATCACATAATAAACAATGAAATATTAAACATTATAAGCATCAACCACACATTGTATTTCATTCATACCTATTCAATTATATATATGTAAGACATGATAGACATTTTACATTAAGCTCCTAAACTAGGTACATATGTATCAACAAACTCCCCCTTGGACCTAGTTTACATCATTGTCTAACATTCTTCATTAGCTCTTCAAATTTCTTGTACTTTTCCTCTCTTGTAACTCCGGCATGTATCTCAAATGCAAAATAGAGTCTTATCACGTTCTGGAACTGGAGGGCTTGTATGATATCCTGCGAGTAATAGAATAGTGGCCACTTGTATAAGGTATATACATCGTCAGCAAACAAGTTGGTCATCCAAATAGGGTTGAACACCCAAATAGTTTCCATTTTGCTCTCTTTCTGTAAGACTATGACCGCTTTACCTGTTCTCCAATCATAATACCACTACTTGAAGTGTGGAGTGAAGTCCTATGACATTTCTCTTAGAGGGATTTTGGACATTGTACGCGGAGGACTCCACTTCAGCACTACCTTAGGCTTTCCAATAATGGGATCAACTTCAGACCTTCTGATGTACCTCTTCGGTTGTTGAGGTCTGAAGTTTACCCACCTGGTGTGGTATTCTTTCCTTAGTTTAGCCTCAAACCAGCCTGACATTTTTCTCGGATTAGCATACAACAACTTTAGGCGTGCCAGCTAGTTGAGCTCAAAACTAGGGAGAGTCTTTAGATCGTGTGGGAATCTAAAGTACTCTATGCCCTTCTCTCTCTTAACTGCATACACATTCAGATCCTAAAAATATGCCCATGCAATGATCTTGCCCGACACCTTCAAGTGTTTCTTGACTTTGTATAGCTTGGTGTAGGCATTTGGCTTTTGTGCAGTGCGTAGGGCTCAAATCTCAGCAAAACATGCCGCTCTTTCAGCCTTCTTGATATCAACATCAGCGTTTGAGGCTTGGGCTAGACTCTCATTCTTCATAGTCTCTTTCTCCATCTGAACCAGCTTGTCAAATGTATCACTACCGAGAGTATGACCCAAGTTGGGGACTACATTTCCCTCTCGGTTAGTGTACTCTGGATAATGGTCAGCGGTGACATCCTCTATCTCTATTTCGTCTACATCGTTGAGCTCATCGTCACTTGTCATTTCAAAAGTAGGCACATCCTTGACAATCTCATCTGGGTTTCGCCTGAACATCTCAGCAAGTTGCTCGCCAGTCAGGTCATGTATGATTTCTCCTTCTTTGGGAGCATAGCTCACCGACCTTCTAACTATCCCTTACAAATCAAGAATCATTGTGAGTTGAGACTTGATGTGCTGTAGGGGAGCAACATCATACTCATCTTGCTAAGATGTTTGGTCTACTTGATTTATACATTTAAAAACACAACAATTGTTAGTAATTAATCAAGACATTCAAACATTTGATAAAGATAGATAAACATTAATTACATAATTTTAATACAAGATTCAAGTACAAAGTTTTTCTAATACATAAACATCTAAGCATTACTTTTGTCTTGAATGGCGGGCTTCTCAGCAGGTGGGGCAGACGATGATGCTCCTTGGTCTTGATTTCTCTTTGTCCTTCTCTCTTGACCTTGAGCTAAGGCAGATGTAGCTGCATCTCCTTCTTCATCATTATCATCATCTTGCCTTCCCCTTGTCCCTTTATCTTCACTCGTCTCATCATCATCACTATCATCATCATCTTCATCATCATCATTATCACCCTTTTTTATCTTTAGTGTCTCATCTTTCGATCCCTTTAGTTTGAGCATGATAGTCTTGTTAGAGGCCTCCAACTCCTCTATTCTCTTTGCTGATTGGTCGTTTTGCTCCTAGAGTTGGGAGATCTGCTGTGCTTGCTGAGCAATCTACTGTGCTTGGGTAGCATTTAGCTCCACAAGCTAACTTTGTTGAGCAGCTTTTTCTTCATCAGTAGCTAGCAACTTCAGCACCATGCGGTTAAGTGCAACCAACTGTTCCTCCGTAGAGTGACTCCTGTGGTGAATGCGGTGTGGGATGATGGTCCTGCTTGGTGGTTGGTGGTAGTAGCGGTGGCTGTGGTGAATATGGGTGGTGGTATATGAGTGGATGGTGAAGGGTTGGCTATAGTAGAGGTGGATAGGATAGTGGAAGTGGTGGTGGGGGGTGTGGTAGTGGTGGTGGATGTGGTGGTGTCAGTGGCAGTAGTGGTGGCAGTGGCTGTGGGAGTGGATGTGGTCAATGTAAACTTTGGCCTCTTCCCCTTTTTTCCATAAGGGTGAGCCATTCTCTTCCTCCTCGAGCCCTTAGACACAGTGGCTCCCCCTTGGCTGTTGGGCGGGTCTGGGGTATAAGATGGATATGTATCAGCAATAGCAGCGTCCTCGAACTCCCCGTGGCATCCACTAACCGCCCTGAGACCTCTCTCTGTGGCTACAACCCGGCTCCCTCGCCGTTCGCACTAGAGGCTCTTCCTCAGTGTAAGGCCCTGTTCCCGGGCACCTCACAGCTGGTGGTTCATCGCACTTAAAACATTATAAAATGTACATTAATTTTGCAGCGGAATTTAGAACTTTCATTTATAATTAAAAACATGTCAATTACAACATTAGTTTTCATCTCAAAATACATGACATGTCAAAATACGGATGCCAGCCTCAAAATGCTCCCAGTAGCTTATGCATCCATGCCTGCAACTCCTCAGCATCAACATATACCAACCAACTATCATGTATACAAAAGTCAGCGATGCTGAGTGAGTTCTAGTTTTATAATAAAACATACTTTTCTTTATTAAAACCGTTCTTTCAAAACGTACTATACTATACAACCGTTCGTGATCATGCATCATACGTACATACAAATAATATCATTATTATCTTCATCATTACGTTCATTAGCTTTGTTCATTCAATGTATTACATTATCATTCATTTCTCTTACTAGATCCGGTCAGACTTTACCCTCTTCGTGGCACTCAGCCACGATTACTGAGGTCGAATGACAAGGATCCTATTTTGAACTTTATTACGATAATTCATTTACGTTCATTCATACGTTCGTTCTTTCATACATTATCTTTCGTTCATTACTCATCATTACTCGAATCTTGTCTCTTGCAGTATCTCAAGTCCGAAGACTGATACTGTGCCGGGGCCTGACACACAAACCCCCGACTCATGTTCGAAGACTGACACAGTACCGGGATACGCGACACGGATCTCATCATCCGTCACTTTCGTCATATGCAATACTCCTGACTCATGTCCGAAGACTGATACTGTGCCGAGGTCTTCTCACAAACCCCTGACTCATGTCTGAAGACTGACATAGTACCGGAGTACGCAATCTATATCTTGTCTCTTGCAATACCCCCAACTCATGTCCGAAGACTGATACTGTGCCGGGGCCTGACAAACAACCCCCGACTCATGTCCGAAGACTGATACAGTACCGGGATACGCAACAAGGACCTCTTTTGAGTCTGTTGCGACATAGAGTCGCTCACCTCATACATATACTTGCAAGCCTTTCTATACTTTCTCTTTTATTCATTCATTTATTCATGCATGCATTCATTCATTACGTTCCTTTTTTCATTATCTTCGACTTTACGTTACATAATACTTTCGTTACATTTATTAAGTTCAATGCAAAGCCAAGGGAAGACATACATATATACATAAGGAACATATACAATTATAAACATACACCAATACAGGCACATACATACATAACACACATCAAACATAAGTCATCATATCATAACCTGGCCTATCCTCCCATATTACCCCTTAAAAGCCACTTAGAAACCTCAAGTCCAAAGTGGACGCATGGGTCCTTCCAGGCGCATGAGCATAAAATTCTAACTATAAAATTACTTTGGCGCATGGGCACTATTTGGGCGCTTCTGCCCTATTTAGGCTCATCAACACTTAAAACAGTTTACACATTGGGCACATGGCCCTATTTTGGCGCATGGGAATTCATTTCAGGCGTATGAGCCAAACCTTAGGTGCATGGGCCTTCACATTGGGCGCATGGGTCTTCCTTTAGGCGCATGGCCAGCAATTCAGGCGCATGGCCAGCAATTCAAGCGCATGGCCATATGCTGGGCGCATGGCCATCTGCTTTGGGCACATGGGCAACAGTTGGTGTCTGGTCTCTCATGCCAGACGCATGGACACTATTTAGGCGCATGAACCACTATTCATGTTCGTTGAAACATTCTGAAATCCTTTCCCAGGCCACGATTTTCACCCGATAATCATTCTAAGCATACCCAAACACCAATCTAACACACTAAGGCCATCTAAGCATGCTAAACATGATCTCTAACCCATAATCATCACTATAACATGCATACATACATACAACATTCGAACATAAGGCTGTAACCCACGGTTCCTGTAAAAGATTTTACCTCGTATGCATAATAGCCCCAAATCAGTTGGAAATCAGTAAAAGAGGGGTTCTAGAAACTCACCTTTTGCAGCTTTTGAGCAACACTCTTCCCGTTCAAGACCCACTTCGATTCAACTCCTTAAATCCCGAAAGTAAACTCTAAACAACCGGAATTTCTGTCAAGAACTCAATACTCAACTGAAACCGAGCTCAAGGAAGAGAAGACTTACCTTTTTCAGCTTCTTCCTGCTCTTTCTCTCTCTAGAACCAAGCTCACTTTCTCTCTCTTCTTTTCAGCCGTGAAGAAGAAGATGAAAAAGAAGTAATGGGCAACCATGCCCTTAAAATCTTAAAATAATAAGATTTGTACTTTGTACACTTTTTCCCCTCAATTTGTGCACAATTTCCATTCTTTCTATTTACTTTTCTTTTCCTTCCGTTTAAATAGAATTTCGGGGTGTTACACTCAGACTCCTCCTCCTCCTCTATCTGGAAATCAGGGTGAATGGGAGCAGACTCGGGTCCACCCTGACCATCACCTCCCTGATCAGCATCATGGTCATCACCATCGGAATCATCAGAGGGTAGAGCAATCTGCTTAACATCCGAGCCACTATCGTCGTGGCGCCACTTCCTCCTAGCTGGTGCCACGTAGTCATCCCAGGCCAGATGCCCAAACAACCTCCTTGCCGGGGGCTTCACCTGATTGTCCCGGTAAACCTTCATCCTCCCGAGTGTGGTGTCGTCCATGATCTCCAGTGTCACTGCATCATCACTCACTTTGGACAGCGAGGGCAACTTTTGGTCAATGATCATCCGGAGGAACCAAGGGTACATACAGAAGCCCTCCTTGCCCTTGGCTTCTAGGTTCTCGACCCAGTAGTTGAAGATCATCCGTGAGAAGCTGAATGGATGATTTAGTACCAGAGCCACATAGGCATTCTGGATCTGATCAGACATCTTATCAAATCCTCCCTTCCTCAAGGCAATGCCCTTTAGCAGCACATAGGCTAAGTACTTGAGTTGGGGGCACATGTTGCACTTGTTGAGCACACCTGCGTTTATGTCCCCCGAGTACTTAGCCCGAAGAAAGCAACCTCAGACAGTTAGTGGATGTAGTCTGGTAGGGCAGTCACTATCATCTCCCAGCTCTAACACCCTCTACAGGTCTTCCTCACCAATCTCTATCTCTTGACCAAATATAGTACTCCTAATGCAATGCGGTTCAACAGACCTATCGACTATGATGCTTTCCTAGAACGACTGCTGAATAGATCGATAAGGTGTGCACGGAGTAGATATAGCCTTGAAGATCCTCGATCTTCGTAGGAAGGCGATAATCCCAGCAAAATCAGTGGCATTCCCGGAGGTGATGTCCAAATGTGCACAAAGGTTATGCTTTGTGCTCATAGTCCATCTACTCGCCATGTTTCTGTTACACAAGATAAATAAATGTTAGAGTTTGTGTAAGTGAATGAAACTTGAATTTTAATAGACTTGAATCATTCTATTCTGTCGTGCGAATGGACAATTCGACTGAGTCTTAGTCGTGCGAATGAGCTCAGTCGTGCGAATGAACCCGCGACTCAACTGAGTCGTATGCTGTTCTATGCGGTTGAATCAGTCGTGCGACTGAGTTCATACGCATGGTTCATTTGTGCGATTAAGTCATTTTCCCATTTCAATCGTGCGATTGAAGTTCATCAATGTGTCCATTCGCATAACGTCTCTGATCCGTACTGTAGAATCGATTCTTGGTCAATACTTGATGTTAAAGGTTTAGGTTAGTCTCATTTGACTCGCTATCCATCAAAATAACACTTAGTACTAAATAATTTGACATTTAAGTATAGATTAGTGGATTATTTAGAAGACTTTGTCTCGTTTTGTTTTGAATCGATTTGAACGCTAGGGCTAGCTTAATCTGTTCGAATCTAGTCTCGCATTATGTGTTGAAATGATGCGTAATCATTTAGTATCACAAACAGGGTGTTAAATCACTGATATGAAATTTGGGTAGAGTAGCATTGCTTTTGTGCGATTTAGGTGCGATTTGGGGGTGATGAGTGTCTGCGACCGACTCCCCCTCTATTTATACTAGGGTTTCCTTCAGTCGTGCGACTGAACCTATTTGCACTCTTGATTCGTGCGTCTAGGGTTCAGTCGTGCGACTTGCTCGGTCGGTCACAGTCAGTCATGCGACTAGGTTTTAATCATGCGACTGACTCATTCGGTCAGCTTCATTCATGCGACTGGGGTTCAGTCGGATGACTGACTCACTCGGTCACCACTATTCATGCGATTGGGTCATACTCATGATCTAATCGTGCGAATGGCTCAATCTCATTGCTCCATTTGGGCGACTGGCCCATACTTATGGTCCAGTCGTGCGAATGACTCTGACTTGTTCATTTGACCTTATGCACTTTCAAAAACTTATCCTTTTAACAATAGATAAAACATTTTCAGCGATGATCAACTCAGACATGACCTTATTAATTGAGAGACACTGTTGATCACCTCAGACGTGACTCATTTTATTTTTGATGTTTTGGTCACCTCAGACGTGACCCTTTTGAGTGAGTGATTCACAGATTACGACGAGTTGTTGAGTCCGACTCTTACATTACAATTAACTAAAACTAAACAGAACAACTTTGAAATTAAGAACAATAACAAGACATATTTTTGTATTTTGATTAGAGATGAAATACAACCTATTAGAATAATTCTAATTGATTTTACTTTCTGGACAACACAGCTTCAATTCTAGTTAATCATTTCTGTTACAATTCATTTTGAAATCATACAGATATGTCAGAATCACTTGGGACACTTACTAAACAATTTTGATACTTGATCCTTGTTTTCACTGATAGTCAATAGCAATTTTAGGAAATCATACTAGAGCTACAAGGTGTGAACACTGATTTTGACTTTCAAGAATTGCAGTTCATGGTGATTGTCAGTATACTTGTCTCTTAAATCCATACACAGATTTTTGACACACATTGGTAATGATTTAAGGTTTAATTATTTCAACAAGCATTTGTGGATCCCACTAACGTTCCTCAGGATATTTTTGAGCAGTCTACGGGTATTTTACAAGAAGAAACTGTCACACCCCGACCGATGGCGGAATCATCGGGACGGACGAATGGGAGACGATTGCTCATAGCACATGGAACTAATTAAGTTGAAATAATATTAAATGTAATTATTTATTAAACATTACAAGACGAATAAGTAATTACAAAATAATCAAAATACAGCCAATACATAAGACTTCCAATTTAAACTAGGTCCAAGTCCTATATGAGCACGAAGAGAAATCCACAAGAAGTAAACCTGAAACATGATAAAAATAAAAGGTCAACTAAAAAGTTGGTGAGTTCCAAGGTTTTCATACATAATATAACAAGGTTACAAGTAGCAATTCATGTCATAGGTTATAAGTTAGTAAGGTTATAGAACACATATCGTTACAACAAACCTCGACTTGATTACAAGTATATAAGATTGGCCAAGTGTATTTGGTTCCCATGATGAACAAGCATACGTCATCAGGAGTCGGCAATACATCGACTTTAGCACCAAATAGGCTTGTCAGGCCCAATGATCTAAGACGTCGCCAGGCTAGCAATAGTTAATGATTGTAAACAAACTATGTATCTCATATAATCACTTACAACACACAAATAACCATGACAAAAACATGAATTGCAAGTGCTTTACAAGTCTCAAATGTTTATAAGTGTATGATGTATAAGTATCATGTTTCACCCCAAAATAGTGTAAAATAAAGTAAAAAGAGGGCAAGAAAACTCACTTGATATATATAAGGTGATGATACGAATTTAAACAAGGCTCCAACGATTTCTTTTACAAGTTACCTAAATGTATTGATTCCCAAATGAGGTTCAATAATAAGATTAACGGTTAGATGTGACCTAGGGTTTCAATTGGAATTTGGGGGTTTAAATAATTAAGTAAAATAATGAATCATTTATGTTTTGGTTAAATAAAGATAATATAAATCAATTAAGTTTAAGAATAATAAAAAAAATGTCTCAACATTTAAGTTATTGATTTAGTAGAATTAAGTATAATGAGAATTAATTAAATACTTATTTAAATGTCGTTAAAATTATTTAAAATTATTTTATAAAGTTTTGAGCTTTTAAAATAATTTATCATAAAGCTTTTAAAATACAAAACCTTAAAAAAATAAGAATAAAGCAAGTTATATTGTTTTACAAATTTCAAGAATTTAAATAAAACTTAACGAATAAATTTAACAACTATTTATGATTTAACATGGTTAAATAAATAATTGAATAATTAATTATTTAAATAATTACTTAAATAATCATTTGTATAATTAACTATTTAAAGTATTTATAATATGTAGGTTTAAAGTGTTTTTAAAATAATTCAAATTTGAGCTATAATAGGTTATAACCCATAAATGGCTTAATAATGTTTTTATAATCTTTAAATCTTTAATAAATGATTAAATTTAAGAATTATAAGTTTTAAAACCTCTAAAAATTAACTTAATAATTTCTGATATATTTTCATCAATAAAATAATTTTTATTTTAACTAAATAATATATTAAGATTTTATGTAAGTTAATATGAATAACAACTAATGGTTAAAAAATATTAGAGGGTCCCCGGGTTCGAACCCGAGACCCTTATGTGAGATTGAAGGTTGTAACCGGTGGGGCAGAAGCCCAGAACTTGTTTTACAATGCAATTTAATTGATATGAATCATTATTTGAATAACCCCAATCCATAAGAACCCTAGGATAATTGATGATTACTGAATTAAACATGGGGCTTTGATTCCCTATGTGAAATCGAGTATAAGGATGTATGATTCTTACGTGGTTAGTATCGAATTGATAGAGATGAAATGAAGAACAAGTTTCGGCTGAGATGAGCAGAATTCCCGATGTGAAAGTTGATTATAATCAAATTAACTTCATACGATGCTTCGTAAGGTTCTTATGATTCAAAACCCTAAGCCAATTGTATTATAAAATACCCCGAAGGTGGACACCGACTAAGTTGCATATCCGAAATAGAGACAATGTCCGATGATTGTGTATTGTTGTTTTGCAGATGAAATTGATAGTTCTATTAGTTCAAGGGTATAGATTTGATGCTTTTCCCTCGGTTATTAAGGGACTATTCGTTTCATTTCAAGTCGATTGGGTTAAAATTTTAATTTGGGGTTTCGGTTTCATTTGTACAAGCATAACATTAAGATATTCGAATTTGAAATGGTCCTCGAATTCGAAACCGGTGTTGCGAAGGTTAAAAGCAAATTGCATTTTAATTAGGCGTTTAGGGAATTTTGGTGCTCGTCGAAGATGGTGGCCGGAGGTGGCCGGAAACCGAGAAGGGTGACGGGAAGGGAGGGTGATTTGGTTTCAAAGATTTCCAATTTACAAGTCTAGTCCCTGAAGTTTTGGGTCCTTATTATTTTATGTAGTAAAACTTTTATTTCAAGTATTAAAAAATTACCAATTCACCCCTAGACTTTATAAAAACCCATTTGAATAATAAACCAAATTAATTATGTTATTAATTTTTAAAATTTTATAAGATTGTAACCTTATAACTTGATTATTTAGTTTTACTTAATAATAATTCATAACTAATAATAGAATTATATAAGTTTATTACAAGCCATTTTATAACTAAATAATTTTAAGTAAACTTTCCATTTAATTGTTTATTATAAAATGATTAATAACACTTTATAAAAAAATTACTTATAAATGTATAAGTTATTATAAGTTGTTTTAAATAATTAGTAAATAAATTATTGACATTGTAAGTTGCATTTAATCTATTAAAACTATTCAAATAATTTAATAATGGAAACTCAAAATGAGTTCGGATTTGGATTTATAAATTGAAAGAAAATGACGGATGTTACAGAAACTATTCTAAGAGCTTTCAAAGAGATGTCAAGCCTCAGGCCAGTGCCACCGCACAGCAGAGAGGCGCAAACAATAGTGAATTCTAGAATATTTAGGTTATGCTTATCCTCAGGTCAGTGCTACCGCACAGTAGAGAGGCACACAACCTATCTTCTTGTTTGAGCAATAATTTTTTTTGCACATATCACAGCAACAACATAAGTTATTAGCTTGATTGCTTTTTGCATTTTTCATGTGCTTTGCTCATATTTTATGATCATCCGCACACATTTGTGCCGTTTATTTTGCTCGTCACCCCTTATTGGAACTTTATTGATTGTGTTAACCAGTGATAAGATGGGAACCCACAATTTATTGAACAACTTAGTTTGAGCTTGAAATCACCAATGAGGTCTACTTATCTATTGTGTTGAATCTACTAACACATCATCTAATGCACTAACAACCTCTAGGTTTACTTTCTCTATATTACCATAGTAGCGTACTAGTTTAACTATCATCTTTCCTTTTATTTTGCTTTGACTATTCAAACTTAACTTTGAATTTTGCATCATGAGTAGTTAAACCTTTTAAACTCCCAAATTAATCTGTTCCCTGTGTACTATCATTTTCCAAATTCGTTGAATCAGTATCACAAATTTAATTTATTTCCTTTTAGCAAAGTTGTCCTCCTCCATTGTTTTTTAAGTAATTAAATAAAACTACTAAGTTAATACTAATCTAACCTATTCTTCCCCTAAAATTCTAATACTGAAAATGTTTTTGCGTTTTGAATTTTAATAGGCGAAGAAATAAATTAAAATAAAATAAAATATAATAAAAGAAATAAAAAAAGTAACTCTACTCGTCGGACTATGTACTGTCATCTTCTGGAATCCCTTCACATTTCTTTTTCACGTCGTTGACTTCTAACAAATATAAAAATCTTGGTTTATCAAAAGCTTTTGTGTAGAGGTCAGCGCGTTGAAAGTCCGTATTAATTTTAACAACATTGATTAATTTTTTTCAAAACAATCACGTATAAAGTGATATTTAATTCCGATATGTTTGGTCTTACGATGTTGGATAGGATTTTTAGTTACGGCTATAGCAGCAATATTATCAACAAATATAAGAGTGTTAGAAAATTTCAAACTGTAGTCCCGCATTAGCTGTTGAATCCATATGATTTGTGAACAGCAGCTTGCAGCAGCAACGTATTCAGCTTCACAAGTTGACACAACAATCGATGTCTGCTTCTTACATTGCCAAGTGACTAATCTTCTCCCAATGAATTGACATCCTGCAGATGTTGACTTGTAGTTCATTTTGCAGCTGCCGTAATCCGAATCGCTATACGCTATAAGCTCAAAGTCATCATCATGAGGATACCACAACCCAACTGTTGGAGTACCCTTCAGATAACGAAATATCCTTTTGACTCCTATGAGATGGTTGACTTTCGGTTTTGCCTGATATCTAGAGCAAAGACACGCCGCATACATGATATCAGGTCGTGAGGCAGTGAGGTACATGAGGGATCCGATCATTCCTCGGTACATGGTGTCATCCACCAAATCACCATTGTCGTCGGGTGCCGAATTATGGTTTGTAGCCAGTGGAGTCCCAGCTGCCAAAGCATTCTCCATATTGAACCGACTGAGAATATCGCCTACATACATGGTCTGATGTAGAAATATCCCCTTGGTGTCTGATCCACCTGTAACCCGAGAAAGAACTTCATCTCTCCCATGGCACTCATCTCAAATTCAGCTTTCATTACTGCTTCAAATTCTTTACATAATGCTTTGTTTTTGGAACCGAAGATTATGTCATCAACATAGATCTGAACTAGCAGTAAGTCACCATCCTTTTCTTTGATGAACAGTGTACAATCAATCACTCCTCTGCAGAAGCCGTGTTTCACAAGATGAGTCGAGAGCTTTTCATACCATGCTCGTGGGGCTTGGTGAAGCCCGTAGAGAGCCTTATCCAGCTTGTAAACTCTGTCCCGATGATATGGATCTTCAAATCCTTCGGGTTGACTGACATAAACTGTCTCCTGGATTTCACCATGAAGGAATGCACTCTTTACATTTAGTTAATAAACTTTAATCTTCATGTAAGATTAATAGGCTAGGAAGATACGGATTGCTTCAATTCTTGCAACAAGTGCAAACTGTTGGATCTAGAAAGGCTGGTGCAACCAAAACCAAGTCACTTAGAAGATTTTGGTACAACAAATAAAGGACATCCGAAGCTAAGTGTGGAACTTCCGAAGGAAAAAGGAGCTCTTCCGAAGACAAAGTGTTAAGCTTACTTCTGAAGAAAAAATTCCAACTTCCGAAGACAAAGACCTACTTCCTAAGTTCAAGACTTAGAAAGAAAGATCTAAAGTCAACTTCTGAAGTACAGAAGTCCTCAAGCCTCAGAAGTATAGAAGCCTCTTCCGACGTATAAGTGGGTTCGGAAGAACTTGTTCTTCCGAAGCCAACATACCTTCGAAAAACACTGCTATTATCCAGTGGACATAAGTATGGTCTCTCTAACACTCCGCTGCAAATCTCTAAGATACTGCATGGCGTTTTCTCAAAAGCCATGTAGTTGACCATACTTTAATCCACTATTTACCTTTTTATGTTAGTACAGTTTCCATCTTTAGTTGGTGACAAAAGGTAAGTCATGGACATGTCATGACTACCATATCTTAGATAATACTTTATCTAAGATACCTTAACTTTAGCATTGTAGTATATGCTTTAGTCTTAGGTTTCCGCTGGTATCAAAGTATATCCGGCTATAGGATCTAGTATATATAGTTTCTCATTGTAACTCATGTATCATGCTTGTAAGAGTCTTGTAATATCTTGAGTTGAGAAGTAATATATACAAGTACCTTGAAAATTTATTTCTGTGTTCCTTTACTACTTATTATATTATTATCAACTCTTGTAAAAGACTTTACTTCATCTGAGTTGAGTGTTTCTATAAGTGAGTTTGAGAGAAATCCAAGTGTGTAAGTGAAAAACCCGATCCTGCAATTGGTATTAGAGCATTTTTGGCTCTTGATTGTGAGATCTTACCATCCTAATCAACCTATTTTTCACTCCTCCTTATACCTCACTCAAAATGGCCCTCAACAAATCTGAAGTAGAGATGGGGATGATGACCAAAGCACCCCTCATCACCTCTGAAAACTTCAGGTCCTGGAGCAGAAGAATGGAATGCTTTATCAGGTATCAAGACAGCAAAATGTGGCAATCCATTGTCAATGGCCCGTATAAGCCAAAAGTAGCTGGTGGAAATGGTGCCATGATTGAGAAAGTTGTTGAAGATTATTCTGATGAGGACAGGAAGAAGCTTGACATTGACAGCAACGCTATGACTGTTCTCATGACTGCAATTCTAAACTCTATCATGGTGGGGTTTGAGCATTGCAAGTCTGCCAAAGAACTGTTTGATGCGCTTGCTCAAATGTACTCAAGCTCAAATGACTCCAAGAAGGACTCACTGAAGTAGCAGTTCGAGAACTTCAC
This sequence comes from Flaveria trinervia, assembly GCA_025506515.1. Lineage (NCBI taxonomy): Eukaryota > Viridiplantae > Streptophyta > Magnoliopsida > Asterales > Asteraceae > Flaveria > Flaveria trinervia. The sequence continues at coordinate 53,200,754 of CM046445.1, read as the reverse complement.
CCATCTTGCTGGAGAGACTCTTAGCCAGCAATATTTTAGGTACATGGATCTCATTTCTTCCCTTCAATCTGTGGGAATTGCTCATGAACTCAGAGACCTTACAAGAAAGTTCATGAGTGCATTACCCAATGAGTGGACATTCTACTATGTCTCTATCAAGAGAACAGAAAATCTGAATACACTCACCATGACCAAAATCTATGGGATCCTTGATGGATACCGTTTAGAAATGGAAAGTAAGAGGGGTCATCAGACAAGAAGACCCTTGAGTCTTCTTGCTAGCAACGCCTTAATGGTTGCTGAAGGCTCAGGAATCTCCCAGCGTCAACAATACCCGACTTACACCAAACAACCATCTTGTTCTTTTGGGCCATACATCACATTTCCTGAGACTCCAAGGTCTCAACAAGCTCAGCAAAGCTCCTTTAAGGATAGCTATGCTTTTGTCTCAAGAAGTGGACACTCAAGTGATTATCAATACTGCTTTGATGATCTAGAGTGTTTCAGCCCGGATGACGTGGAATACGTGGACATAGTCCAACAAATGGCTCTTCTAACCTACAGAGCAAAGAAGTTCTTTAAGACAACTGGAAGGCAATTTCCCCAGAACCCAATCAACAGCAAATTTGGGTTTGACAAAACCAAGGCCAAATGTTACAACTGTAACCAACTTGGTCATTTTGCAAAGGAATGCAAGGCTCCCAAGTCTAACCCAAGAATCCCACAGGCCTCCACACATCCCTCTACACCAAAGCCCATCGAAAAGTCAACTAAAACAGCTGCAATGGCTCAAGAAGTTGACTGGAGCTTCATGGTACAGGATGTGACTCCTGCTCAAGCACTCATGGCCAGAACAGATGAAAATAAGGTATATGAACATCTCTGTACTCCTGCCTATATTGCTAAGGTTAAATTGTATCAGGACTACAATATGGAGATTAAATCTGATATTGAGTCTTTAAATGTTTTGAAATTGACTTTAAAAGGGCTAATCTGACTACCAAAGAAAATTAAGGAGTTAGAGAAAACTGTGTCCCTATTAAAACATGAACATACAAACTATAAGACTCAGATAAAGGATTTAATATCCAAATTGACTGAGGCTCAAGCCCAGCTTGTCACAGCTAAGGCTCAAGCCAGGAAGTATGCTATTTCCGAGAAAAACTTCCAAGCCATTCTTGCATCATCCTCTCACTCAAAACTTTGTTACCAAAACAAAGAAGGGTTGGGAACCAATGAAATTGCTCCGCCACACTCTTATGAGTCTATAAGACAACCAAGGTGTGGTACTGAAAGCAAGAGGTTCCATCTGCTGACCCACCTTCTCATGAGTCAAAGAATGATGCAACTATGGAGACCATCACAGGGAAGAACCAGGTAATTATGCCCTCCCCTACCAATGATGATCAAACCCTAACCACCAAAGCCAGAAGAACAGAGCTAAGGCAGCCAGAAAAACTGCCAAGAAAGTGGCTGAGTCCAAGCTAAAGATAGACCCAAAGCAAAAGGGTATATTTATCTCAGCTGGATACCAGGTGGTTGGAAACTCTGATTCAGGAAAGGGGTGTAGTACCAGCACTCCTGTCCTACCAAAGGATCAGAAGTTAAAGGAAAAAGTTGCTGATGAAGATAAAAAGAACAAGAAATAGCAATCTTCAAATCCCCAAAAGGTTAACATTGCATGCATAATGTGTGGTCTGCAAAACCACATGGCCAAAGATTGTTACTACAATCCTGCTAGCACACATTATGCAAACAATGTTAGAAAGGAAGGAGTCAAGGAAGGCTTCTCATTTGGACCATATCAAATGGTTCAAGTGATGAAAAAGGGAAAGCTTGTTTCCGAAGCAAGGCTGCTTTCGAAAGAAGATTTTCTTCCGAAAGGAAAAAGGCTTCGAAGCTAAAGCTGTCAAGACTCAGAAGAACAAAAGAGTCCCCTTGAAACCATCCCAGAAGAAGACTGCTTCGAAAGAAAAGGTGGTGAAGGCTTCTTTCGAAAAGAAAGAAGCTTCGGAATAATGCCAAGCTACAAAAGCTTCAACAAGCTCATCGTCCATGATCAACCAAGGGATGGAATGGAAGATCAAGGAAGATGCTGTAGCCCAAACCTCTTCTTCAAAGACATCCATTGAACCCCCATGCATAAATTTTGGTTCAATTATGTCATTATCTTTGGAAGAACCCAAGACCAATAAAGCTTGGGTTTCCAATCAAAACTAATCATCTCATCTTATGTGTAGGGACATCCATATGACAAAAATAACAACATTTGGATTGTAGATAGTGGATGCTCCAGGCATATGACAGGGAACAGATCTCTCTTTCAACAATTTCAACATTATGATGGAGGTCCTGTCCAGTTTGGAGGTGAGGCCGGAGGATATTTCTGGTAGAGGGAGTATATCCAATGATAAATTAAAAGTTGACAAGTTCACTTTGTCAAACAGCTTGAACACAATCTGTTAAGTGTTTCTCAATTCTGTGATCAAAAGCACCAAATGCTTTTCACAGAACATGAGTGCATTATCCTCAAACCAGGGATGACAATTCCTCTGGAATTGGTGCTTCTTATATCTCCCGAAAAAGGGGATATGTACAAGCATGATATGAACAATGCTTCCCCAATGGGTGAAGTATCATGCTTTCTTTCCAAAGCTGATAGTGACGAGTCAACACTGTGGCATAAACGTATGTGTCATGTAAATTTTAAGACAATGAATAAATTGGCTAAAAATAACTTGGTACATGGTTTGCCTAAAAAGGAGTTTCTTCAAAGACAACTGTGTTGCATGCCTGAAAGGGAAACAACATAGGACATCTCATAAATCCAAATATGTTAACTCTATCACTACTCTATTGCACTTATTACACATGGATCTTTTTGGTCTCACAAGTATAATGAGCATTGGAAGGAAATCATATTGCCTTGTGATAGCTGATGATTTTACAAGATTCACATGGGTATTCTTTTTAAGAAGTAAATATGAAACTGCTGAAACAGTAAAATCTTTTATTCTTAAAATAGAAAATCAAATTGATCACAAGGTTAAAATAATTAGAAGTGATCAAGGGACTGAGTTAAGAACTTCATTCTTGACTCATTCTGTAACTCAAAAGGGATTTCCAGACAATATAGTGCTCCTAGAATTCCTCAACAAAACAGTGTTGCTGAGAGGAGGAATAGGAGAGGCTGCTCGAACTATGTTAGCTGATTCAAAGCTACCTCTAACATTTGGGCAGAGGCAGTCAGCACTGCATGCTATGTGCAGAACAGAGTTCTTGTAGTTAAGCCCCATGGAAAAACCCCTTATGAGCTATGGAACAAGAGGCCATCGTTCATTGGCTTTCTAAGGTCCTTTGGCAGCAGGTGTACCATACTTAACACAAAGGACAATTTGGAAAAATTTGCTGAAAAGTCGGATGATGCTATCTTTGTTGGATATTCTTCTAGCTCCAAAGCTTACAAAGTATACAACATTAAGAATCAACAATTTGAGGAGTCATCCAATATAGTTGTTAATGAGCACTCCTTGTGTTAAGGGGAATGAACCTGATCACATCTTTGATTTAAAATTGTTTCCAAACTATTCTAAACCCTCTTGTGAGAATGTTTCAGTTGGGATAGGTGCTCAAAATGATGGCTGCTGTGCTAATGATCAACTGTTTGAGCTTCCCATGCCTAGACCAAATTCTCCAAGTGCTACAATACACCATGCTTCCATTATTCACAGATCTGATAGTCTAACTATATCAAGGAATAGTGAAGCTTCAACAAGTGAATCACCTACTGAGCCTCAAAACTCATGAGGTGATCCACCACAACACTAGGCAGAAGGAGATAGTATATTGAAGGAACAGGCAACTGTTAATACTACTTCACAGCCAACTATTCATGATGTTTCTCATTCATTCAATCAGTCCTCATTGAATGACTTTGAAATAGTAGTTGGACAGAGTGTTCCAGTTCCTGAGCAGAATATGTCTAACTTGGATCTATCTCTGCAACTGGAAGTAATTCCTCGTCTTAGGATTCACAACACTCATCCAACTGAGAACATCATAGGGAATGTCTCTGAGGGTGTGAGAACAAGAGGACAGACTTATCAAGGGAATGTCTGCTTGTACTCATGCTTTCTATCTCAGATGAACCCAAGAAGGTAGAAGATGCCTTGAAAGATAGTAGCTGGCTTGAATCGATGCAAGAGGAGCTGCTATAATTCAAGAGACAGAAGGTATGGAACCTATGTCGCTACCATCTGGTCAAGTACCTATAGGCACCAAATGGGTTTTCAGAATCAAGAGAGATGATAGAGGTTTGATCATCAAGAATAAGGCAAGACTTGTAGTTCAAGGATACACTCAAGAGGAAGGAATCGATTATACTGATGTCTTTGCACCAGTTGCAAGACTTGAGGCAGTTAGGATCTTCCTTGCTTATGCTGCATCCAAGGACTTCACAGTATACCAACTTCATGTCAAGTGTACATTTCTATATGGGGATATAGATAGGGAAGTCTATGTATGCCAACCTCCGGGATTTGAAGATCCATAACACCCCAACTATGTGTGCAGATTGGATAAAGCTCTATATGGGCTGCACCAAGCACCTAGGCTGTGGTATGAGACTTTGTCTCAGTTTCTTCTGAAGAATGGCTACACTAGAGGTACCATTGATAAGACTCTCTTCATCAGAAAATCTGGAAAGGACATTTTGCTCTTACAAGTCTATGTTGATGACATCATATTGGTTCCTCAAATGACCAAATGTGCAAGGACTTTGAGAGCATTATGAAGAAAAAGTTTGAGATGAGCTCCATGGGAAAAATGGACTTTTTCCTTGCAATTCAGGTAAAGCAACTGAAGGAAGGGTCTTTATAATCAATCTAAATCTGTCTCTGACATCTTAGAAAGATTTGAGATGAAGGATTGCAAGCCTGCCAAGACACCCATACCCAGAAACCATAATCTTTGTCCTGACCTTGAGGGGGGGGATACCGATCAACATTAGTATAGGGAAATTATGGTTCTCTGATGTATCTAACAGCCAGTAGACCTGATATCATGTTTGCTACTTGCATTTATGCAAGATATCAGGCTGCTCCAAAGGTGTCTCACCTAGTTTCTGTTAAGAGAATCCTCAGATACCTCAAAGGAGCACCTAAACTAGGTTTCTGGTATCCCAGAAACAAGGATTTCAATCTTTATGGATACTCTGACAGTGACAATGGAGGCTGCAATGTTGACAAGAAATCAACATCAGGAGGATGTCAATTTCTTGGTGGAAGGATCATCTCATGGCAATGCAAGAAACAATCCTGGTCTCTACATCAACTGCTGAAGCTGAATACATTACTGCTGCTAGCTGCTGTGCTCAACTGCTATGGATTCAAAATCAAATGTTAGACTATGGATTTAACTTTAGGAGTACTCCTATCCATATTGACAACAACAGTGCTATCTCCATTACTGAAAATCTAGTGAAGCACTCCAAGATTAAACACATTGACATCAGGTATCATTTCATTAGAGATATTCATGAGAATAATTTAATCAAGTTAATCAAAGTTGACTCAAATGAACAATATGCTGATCTATTTACCAAAGCTTTTGATGAACAAAGGTTCAAGTATCTCATAACAGCTATTGGGATGATAAACATTGATTAATTCGATCTCTTTTGAAAACCTTTTTAATATGTAAGTCTTGTGTCAATACAATTTAAGCCCTGTTACAAGAACTTCTCTCTAAAATTTTCTAAGTGTAAATTCCTTCCGAAGATAAATTAACCTTGGAAGACATTCTCATATCTTCCGAAGCAAAATTTCTCAAAGGATAACTTTCTTTTCGAAGAATTTTTGGCCTTGGAAGAAACGATTGATTGTATATCAGATCTACTTCCTAACTTACTCAGAAGCAACTCTAACCTTCGGAAGCAAAGTTTTCGCTTCGGAAGTAAGAAATGCCTTCGGAAGACAAGTTACCTTCGGAAATGTTTTACACTCGGAAGAGAGATTTTACTGTGTAACGTAAATTTCTTGGGCCCCACACTGTAAAAAGCAAAGATTTTGTTAATGATGGGATTATTTAACTGATTTTAACCTTACTGCCACTGTCATTTCATCCACTAAACCATCACATCACCTTATCCTTACCCCCATTACCGCCTTTCCACAATCTTTTAAATAATCTCGACTACTCAATTTCATTTTCTTACTTGCAAATTTTACTGCCCTAGAAATTTCTCCTCTCCAACTTTACCCCAGCTCAAGTCATCCCCATTCATCTTTCCAAATGGCATTCAAACCTTAGCACAACCAAGTCCACTTCTTGATTCTTCAAGAGATGTTGACTTCTCAGACATCATCTCCTTTCTAACCCAATCTTCTTACTACACCGCTCTGACTGTAAACCCCACAATTTACTCAAATCATATGTCTGAATTTTGGGCAAATGGTCATATTGAATCCCTAAATGGGGTTCGTGTCATTCGATCGAGCATCTGTGGCCAGGAGTTGGTCATTTCTGAACAGATCATCAAGGAGCATCTAGAGCTTCATGATGAGTGTGCCCCAACAGAATTCCCTAAAGCAAATTTGGACAATTCTTATCTACAAATGGGATATGGTGGAGACGTTAGCAGGTCAACTGTCTACAAATTTAACTTCTCTTACAAATGGAAGTTCCTGCTGCACGTGGTTCTTCACTGCTTGTTGAATAAATCTAGGGGATGGGATCAAATCCCATATGAACTTGGGTGCCTAGTTCATGGGTTGGTGAAAAGCCCCCGTTTCAACTATTCAAGATTTGTGCTGATTAACCTTATGCGAAATCTTCAAAAGGACACATTCTTCATGTATCCCAGTTTTCCAGCACATAATCAACTATGAGCTGGACCAGAGCAAGCTTGTCTATGCAGCTGTTTTGACTGCTCCTCAAATGAGGCCAACCATCTTCAAGACTTTGAAGAGAATGTCCACCAACTTCACCGGAAGAGATACTGCACTTCTTCCAGGTATGATTGAGCCAATGGCTCCTGGTGACATCCTTGTTAACCCCACAGGTGATGAACCCACACCAGCAACTACCCTCACTTTGCCAAATCTACCTTCTCCAACCATTACCTTTACTTATTAGAGATGTCCCAAACGAACCCTTGTTCAATCTTCTTGATTGAACAAGCTCCTCATGTTCTACCCAAAAAGGCTAGAGTGGAACAAAGGGCTCCCACTCAGCCTGAGGTCCAACCATCCTTCACAATTGACCTCAATATGGGTCTCGATCTCCTCAGTCTCAGACCCATGAGCCCGAAACCCAAGCTGAAAGCCCTCAGGGTGAGTCTCTATACTCCCCTGAGCAGCCAAAAAGGGACAGCCCTATCACAGGCTCAATGCCTTTATACATTGATCAAAGTTCCGGGTCATTAGGTTTCACTTCCATATCCTTTACTAACCTTTAAATTGGAGCTGATGAAGAGATTATGTCTCTTAAGGGCAAGGAAGTTGATCCACAACACCCTCTCAAGGATCAACAGAGCCTAGAGAGACCTCGTATCTCTAGTCCTCATCAGCAAACCTTTACTGAGGTAAGTCCCACTGATGTGGAGGGGACTCATGTAGATTCAACTGCCACTACTAACGGAGTCTCAATGGATCCTTAGGACAATGGTAACATCACTGAGACTGAATCTACGACAACCATACCCTTTGATGACTCTGAAAGAGACATCTTTGAGCAAGGGAAACCAGGGTGCCCAGAAACCATATCTGGTGGTGAGGATGAACATACAAGGTATGTTACCTCATCTCCCTGTGATTCTTCAAAAGAAGATGAGGGAATAATGCAACTTACCATTCAAGACCTACTTTCTAAAGTCTCAAATCTTGAATCCAAGGTTAGGACTTTATAGGATACGTCTGCCACTCAGCAACTTGAGATTGAAACTCTCAAGGCCAAACTAGCTGAGAAACAGATTGGGAGGTCTGTTAGGAATGTAACAACTCAGGTCTCCTTGACCTCTTCCTCTAGCTTATCAAGCTCTCAGGATGATGCTACCAAAAAGGGGGAGAGTGTTCAAAGACAAAGTCAAAGACAAGAGGAAACCCAAAGTCAAGCTCTCACTTCCTTGAGATCAAAATATCCTGTGCAACAAGCTTCAATTTTCCCTGAGCCTCCTCTAGTTGTCATTCAAGTGGATCAAAGGATGCTCCAAGATCTTAATAGGTTCTTTAACAAGTTCCTATTGGAATCTATTATAGAACATCCAAGTCGTGATATGTCTGTGATCTACTTTGGTGCTCAAGAGCTTCGGAGGTTAAATGCACCTTCTACCACTATTGAGGAAGTTGGTCAACCTAAGATCCAAGTGGAACCTAAGTTTAACTTCGAAGGGGAAACAAGGACTGATGTCCCAGCAACTGAAACAGTTGGAACAGATAGTGCATTTTCACAGACTTCCGAAGCACAATTCAAAGCCTCGGAAGAACAATTTCAAACTTCCGAAGCTGAGATTGCTACTGCGGAAGGACTATTCTCATTATCCGGTGATCTAATAGTCACCGATGCAATCCTGGAACTTGCATTTGAGGTTAATAGGGAGGTTTTTCTCACCCAACCTTTAGCTCTAACATCAACATTAACTTCAGCTCCCATCTCTACTACTCAACCTGAATCTACCATCCAAGAACCCCCAAAGTCTAGTACTTCCGAAGACATCAAAGGAAAGAGGAAGATGACTTCGGAAGAGCTTCAGAAGGAAGAAAGGTTGGAGAAAATCAAAAGAAAAGGTAGGCTGACAACTAGAAAACTACTAGCTGCAAGTACTAAAGCAGCTACAGCCAACTAGGAGGCGGTCAACAATCGAAAAAGGGTAGAGATTGTTGATAGACTTGTTAGTCTAGAAGCTGCAACTGAAGATGTACTCCTGCTACCATTAGAGGAGTTAATAGAGCTAGAAAAGGCAACCTTGTTTCTAAAACAACAAAAAGAAGAAGCTGCAAGGTTGGCCTTAGAAGAAGAAAGGGAGAGGAAAGAAAAAGAAGCTGATCTACAGCTCAGGAGGGAAAGGATAACTTTCCTAACCTCCAGATGTTTCTCTCAAGAAGAACTATCTCCACATAACAATGATAAGATCTTATGGTTCTTCAACAAAGAGCAAGATCAAATGGAGAAAGAGAGAAAGAAAGCTGAAAGGGAAAAGCTATTGTAGAAGAAGAAGGAAGAGGAAGCAGGACTGACTGCTGCCAAGAAAATAGGTGAGAAGGCCTAGATGAAGAGCTATCTCACAGCTCATGGCTTCTCTGGCAAGCAGGTGGGTCCTATGTCAGAAAAGACTCTCCAGCGACATGTCAGTGACATTAAGGCTGACATTCGCGCGGGGAAGAGGAAGGAGATGTACAGAAGGGGACAGGGGATGACCTTCAAAGCAACCACTCAACCCAAACTCCAAACCCAACCACAACCTGAACCTATACCCTTTTCACTCCCCATCAAAACCGAACCAACCACTGAACCATACACCCCTGAACCTGCACCATCACTCCTACCAACCCCTTCACCTCAACCACCTAAACTACTCACCCTCCAACCCAAAACTCTAGCCAGAACCCAAACACCTCAACCTACCTATCAACCCATCAAACCATCCCTCAGCCTTCTAAACATCTCTCCTTAGAAGAATTCAAGGCAGTCAAGACAAAGCTCATAAAATGCACAACTCTGAGTGATATCTCCTGTGAGGAGGATTCTGTCAATTTGACCTATGTTGATGGATCCTCAAGTTCCCTCACTAGAGAATTTCTTGATCTTCCAAGAGGAACATTGGACCAAGCTGCAAATCTCCTTGGCCTCAATTTAGACACTTTGAATGAGGAAGAAAAGAAGTTAAGGAGAAGGCTGGTGACTTTACTGGATACCAAGAAAAGCGACCGGGTGCCAAGAAAACCTCTTGCACCTAGAATGAAGATAATCCAGTGGAGGTTCAAAGACTCTTCTCACAACTTTGTTGTTGAAAGAGAGAATGGAGAGCTCAATAGGCTGAGTACCTCATCTCTGCTACACTTAAGCAGATTTCACATTGCTGAGTTAGCAGAGAAGACATTCTCCAACCCTTCAAACTATGATGTAGCTGCCCATATCAGAAATCATCTAGGTAGCCTTCATATGGCCAAGCTAACTGCTAGAAGCAAGGTTGAAGAAGAGTTGAAACTAAGAGAGGAGGAGGAAAGGAAGGGATCAGCAACCAAAGGCAAAGCCTTTTTACAAATGGTTGAAGGTCCTGAACTTGAATCCATAGTTAGACGGGAGTATGACTATAACTCCCATCAACTAACTCTCTTCAGGGGGACACAACAAAGGGTACATGTCATTCAGAGTGATAGACTAGATCTCCTATCCACCAATGACTTGTACAAGCTTCTCAGCACCACTTCAGGGAAGAATAAAGAGACAGACAAATATCTTTTGTCCCTAGTGCTGAAAGCTTTGAGAAGCAAACATAAGTGAGGTTTTGGTAGCATCAGCGTAGGGGGAGTTTGTTGGATCTAGAAAGGCTGGTGCAACCAAAACCAAGTAACTTAGAAGATTTTGGTACAACAAATAAAGGACTTCCGAAGGAAAGAGGAGCTCTTCCGAAGACAAAGTGTAAAACTTACTTCCAAGAAAAAATTCCAACTTCCGAAGACAAAGAACCTACTTCCGAAGTTCAAGACTTAGAAAGAAAGATCTGAACTCAACTTCTGAAGTACAGAAGTCCTCAAGCCTCGGAATTATAGAAGCCTCTTCCGAAGTATAAGTGGGTTCGGAAGAACTTGTTCTTCTGAAGCCAACTTACCTTTGGAAAACACTGCTATTATCCAGTGGACATAAGTATTGTCTCTCTAACACTCCGTTGCAAATCTCTGAGATACTGCATGGCGTTTTCTCAAAAGCCATGTAGTTGGCCATACTTTAATCCACTATTTACCTTTTTATGTTAGTACAGTTGCCATCTTTAGTTGGTGACAAAAGGTAAGTCATGGACATGTCATGACTACCATATCTTAGATAATACTTTATCTAAGATACCTTAACTTTAGCATTGTAGTATATGCTTTAGTCTTAGGTTTCCAGCTGGTATCAAAGTATATCCGGTAGTAGGATCTAGTATATATAGTTTCTCATTGTAACTCATGTATCATGCTTGTAAGAGTCTTGTAATATCTTGAGTTAAGAAGTAATATATACAAGCACCTTTAAAATTTATTTCTGTGTGTTCCCTTACTACTTATTATATTATTATCAACTCTTGTAAAAGACTTTACTTCATCTGAGTTGAGTGTTTCTATAAGTGAGTTTGAGAGAAATCCAGGTGTCTAAGTGACAACCCGATCCTGCACAAACACTTCATTGTAATCAATACCCTCGACTTGTCAAAATCCTTGAACTGCAAGTCAAGCTTTCTTTCTTATTATGACCCCTTGGTCATCTTTCTTGCATTTCAAGACCCATTTGGTGCCAATGACCTTAGCACCTTTAGGTCTATCAACCGGTGTCCATACTCCTAACTTCTTGAATTAAAGAAGTTCTTCTTACATGGCACTCACCCATGCCTTGTCATTTAGGGCTTCACTAACATATTTTGGCTCAAATTGAGACACAAAACATTGACTTGCACCATCATGAAGATATCCCCTTTCCATCATTGAGGCATAATCAGTTGAGTATAGCTGATTTCTTGTCTGTACTCCTGATCGAACATCTCCAATGACATTATCCAAAGGATGATAAACATTTAGACGTGATCCAGGAGTGGTGGGAACAACTACCTCATTATCCAGATTGTGAACACTAGGTTCAGTATCTGAGGCAGTGGGAGTGTGAGGTTTCGAAGTGTTAGAGGCATCAACATCAGATGCTTGTGTACTTGCAGTAGTAGGAACCTGTTCCTCCTAATCCACCTGATCATTTGCCACGTCTTCTTCATCAGAGGAGGAGTCACTTACCTCAAGTGCTCCCCCTGAAGAACTAGAAGACTCACCTTGTGATGCTGAGGTCGTCAGGTCCAGTGATGGTGTATTTAACACATCATTCTGGTTGATAACTCATCCTCCAAAGGGGAGAGAGGGATGTTAAAGGACTTAAAGAATCCATCATTGTCAAAAAAGAATGAGGGTCCTTTTCCAGCAATGGGGTGGTGTATCTCTGTACATCAACGTTGCACCACACTTCTACTTGACCCGTTGAGTTATTATAATCTCTCTTATTCGGTATGTTGTATCCTAAGAGAATTCCTTCTTCGGCCTTCTCACTGAACTTCCCTGACTGAGTTTTCTTCAGCAGCGTACATGGTGCGCCAAATGGTTCAACGTACTCTAGATTTGGTTTACGTCGTTGGAGCAACTTATAGCACGTTTTACCATGACGTTTGACCACTAAGACTCGATTGAGGGTGTAACATGCATTAGCTACTGCCTCGTTCCAAAATTGGATAGGCAGTTTCGAGTCTGCCAGCATCGTCCGGGCTATCTCTATCAAGCTTCAATTCTTTCTCTCAGCAATTCCGTTCATTTGAGGAGTGTAGGCAGATGTGAACTAGTGCATAATTCCTTTTTCCTTGCAGAATGCCTCTATCCACTGGTTCTTGAACTTGGTACTGTTGTCTGAGCGAACTTGCCTTACCTTTAGCTTGTAGAGTGACTCCAATGTAGTTACCAGCTCTTTGAATGATTCCAATGTCTTTGATTTGGATTTCAGAAACATCACCCAAGAAAATCTTGAGTAATCATCTGTAACTACGTAGCAGTACAAATCGCCGACAATGCTCTTTGTACTAACTGGGCCAAACAAATCCATGTGAAGAAGCTCAAGAGGTTGGTCAATTGAGTGCACTTTTTTTGCCTTATGAGACTTCTTTGTTTGTTTCCCTTTCTTACATGCGACACAAATATCCCGTAATTGGAAGTTCTTAACATTTACTCCACGCACTAGATCATTCTGGATCAAGTGATTCATCTTCCGTGGATTAATGTGTCCCATTCTCCTATGCCAGGAGATGGAGTCTTTCTCTATTGCCTTTGACAAGAAGCATTGTACATTATGATCGGTTGTGGAGGCCTTTGATAGGTCCAAGACATACAAATCGTTATATCTTGAAGTTGACATTAAAATTTGGTCCTCTGGGATGACATAGTCCTTTTTCAGAACATAGCACTTCTTGTTGTCAAATACAACCTTGAATTCTTTGTCACATATCTGGGAGACAGAAAGAAAATTATTTTGAAGTTGTTGAACATAGTTTACCTTATCAAACATCACTTTCTGGTTTCCCACATCCCCTTGTGCAGTGATATAACCTCCTTTATTTCCAGTAAAGTTAACGTTTCCTCCTTAATTTGTTTGACATTTGACAAGAGAGACAGGTTCCCAGTCATGTGCCTTGATGCCCCACTATCAACAATCCAGGTATTTGTAGTAGCACTATAGCAAATACCCTGCATGTTCAAAGGAAATGGTTAGTTTAGGTTAGGGACCCAAGCCTTAACTGGCTTGGGTGACTCGGAGGAATCACACATCATAAGTTCTACACACTGTCCATTTGAGGGTGAGGGCAAATCATTCTTCTTCTTGTTCTTATTATCAGACACTGGACTTGATTTTTCTTTCCATAAGCCAGTTTTGTGTAAGGCCTGTTTGTGATAAATAGACGACTGGCTTACGGTTTGAACTTTATGTTCATTAATTCTTTTGGTGGAGTGATAGAAATCCTTTTAGAAGAACTTGGTTTAGTATCATGAAGTTCAATTTTCTTTCTTGGTGTCTGATAATAAGGACAGTTAGAAGCAATGTGTCCATACTTTCCATAATTGTAGCATGATCTACTTTTGACATGTTGGTGGAACTATTTCTGTGGGGAAGTGTGTGACACAGGTGTGACTTTAGTCTGTTTGGGTTTTGACACTTCCTGTTTAAATGTTTTAGGTTCTTTAACAAAATTCATTGTTTGAACATTTTAACATCTTTACCATTTTGTTTATTTGGACTAAGACATGGTGCACGTGGTTGGTTAACTTGTTTGGTTTTTTGGGTTCAGAATTAGACATGTTAGAACCTGATGTTACCTTAACCTTTTCAAATTGTTCATCCAAATTGACAATAGGCAGCTTACCTTTAGATTTTAAAGTGGCCTCCTTCTGTTTAGCGACAGATTCCACCGATTTACTCATGGAATCTGGATCACTAACTAGTGGGGTGGACACCACATGATCCTTGATTGGGTTGTTATTTATTGGTCTACATTTAGCATTTAACAAGGTCTCATGTGGTGGTGGAACCACTTTATAACCCAAACCCTCCCCGTTGTTACCTTCTTTCACTAAGTGCTGGATTATGTGAGACGAACTGGTCCAACTGTGCAGTTTTTATGTTAATAAATTTACTTCGACTTCCAAAAATGATTTTTCTTTGTTAGTTTCTTCTAGGGAGTTTAAATATAACTTCATGTCATTTTCTTGGTTAAAAGCAACAACCTCAGTTTCCCGTAGTTGTTTGTTTAAAAGTTCTATCTTTTCTTTATAACTGTGCTTATTTTGTTTTAAAATCCTGTTAGCTTCTGTGCATAGTTGTAGGTCATTTACTAAGCTATCATTGTGATCTAATAACCTAGAAATTTTGAATCTATGCTTTCTCTAAATTTATTACATTCATTACAAGCATGACTATCAAAAAGTTGGTCTTTGGTACTTACCTGAGAAGATTCGGTTGAATCAGCCATCATAACAGAGTTTGACTGTTCAGGTGCTGGTGATTCTAAACAAGTTGTTCTGAGACCTCTTCACTCAGGTTATTGACCACATTTGTAGTACCTTCATTATTTGACATCACTAGTTCCATTGCGATTTCACCTTCGCTTGTAGAGTCGTCATCCAAACCCTCAACACAAGCAATGTTGGATTCTCTCGAAGATACAAAACGAAAGGTCCAATCTTGCCCTTCGTCGTCTTGTGTAGTCAAGCCTTAGTGTCCTTTCTTGACGATCTACCACCAGTTCTGGGTTTGTCTTGACGATTGAAGGTTGAGAATGGATAACCATTACCCGTCTTCTTGGGCTTAACACATTCACGTTTAAAATGCCCCTTCTCTCCATAGTTAAAACATGTAACTTTGGTTTTGTCAAAACCAAAGTTAGTGTCTCTTGTGGCTATCAAGTTCTGTCCAGTCTTTTTCACAAACTTCTTCGCCCTTCGGACAGCACTAGCCAATGGCCACATGATATCCATTCTTTCGAGTTCAGTTTCATCCACCTGCTCGTAATCTTCATCTGCGAGATGACATTTTCCAATCTTCCCCACAACCAGGCCATCATAGGAGTGAACTGCCGCTGCTAGGAGATCCATATGCTCCTTTGCCACCTCTATAGTAATATTACCGAGATTCTCGGTCTTCAACTTCGTAGTATTTGCTTCAGGTGCTATTATTAGGTGCAAGATGATGACTGGGTAAGTAAGATTGAGACTCTTACTGAGAATCGAATATGGTAATCAAGTCAATGATTGAGTGGCGGAAACAAACAATCAAAGAACATTCAATACAAGAAATATACTCATAAATGCTTTTGTATTATATATATGAAAGTTGATTGATTACAGAGAATAAATGACAACAAAAATTCTCTATGTCTATCAGCCGTCACCTCATGTATAAGGTTATCTATTCTAATTATAGGCAGACAAGATGCCTTTTACAAAATGACTAAACTACCCTTGAACTATTACATCAGAACTAGTCTAAGTCTTCATTCGCATCTTTGCTTGTTCATCCGCATTGACAAATGCGGATGAGTTAACTTGATCAACATTTCTTCACTTGATCATCCGCATTAGTATGTTGGTCATCCACATTTGTTAATGCGGATGAACAAATACTTATGCGCATTTGTTCGGTCATCCGCATTTGTCAAATGCGGATGAGCAAAGTCTTGTCCGCATTGTTTCTTGGTCTTCTGCATTTGTCAATGCGAAAGAACAAATACTTGTCCATATTTGTTTTATGTCTTCCGTATTGACAAATGCAGAAGACAACACTTGGTTTTTCTGAGTAGGATCTTCATCCGCATTTATTCTTGGACTTGTGGGATTCTAACAAAGCAATCATCAAATCACCCATTGAATTGGCATGTATGATCCTTCAGGGTGCAACAATACTCCCCGTAAGGATTATACAGCCTATGTTCTTCAATGCTTGGGAGGTGATTGATGTCGTGAAGATTCTGCTGGGTCTTGTGGAGGAAGTAAAAATGCAGCTTTAGTTGGATCCAGAATAGCTTTGATCATGTTGACAAAATCTGTTGCTTCTGACATTCTGTCCCTACTTAGCACATGTATCTTCATTTTGCTCATATTGTAGATGGCTTCTATTGGTAACTTCTTTAGTGAAATAAGTTCCCAAATAGAAATAGTAGAAAGACCATCTCTGTGAATCAGCAACCTTCCACCACATCCACCTCAAGTTTGACAATGTTCCCAAGTTGAAAGGGTGTCTTCTTTTCTTTCTTTGATCTCTTTTTGTATTGATACAATCATAGGCCAATTTCAGCAACTTGATGCACTTTAGGAAGAAGTGCATATCTTGTTCACCCAGCTTATTGTTGATATCCCTGAAGTGTCTGGTATATATATAGTGAATGTAGGATTCATCAAGCAATCTTACTTCATATCCACTAAATAGTCTTATTTTAGCACCCTCCTTTCCTCCCCACTTCTTTTCAATCACCATCTCATAAGTTTTTTCATCATAGTACACATTTGAGATGGGTGTGGAGGAATGAATACCAGACACCAATTTTTCTCTTCAAAGATTCAGTTGGTTTCACCTTCAACTCAGGAAACACAACTTCTTCTGCTTGCTTTGTCTTCTTCTTCTCAAGGGGGTTAACAAATGACTTATCTTTTCTCATGCAGATTTTCTTTAATGAATTGAAATTGTCAGTCCTTCTAAACATTTTGAGTATGTTTTCAAATTCATATCCCCTGAACATAGCTGAGTGATTGATCAGTTCCAATTGAGCAGTTAGTATAGATCTTGGATTCTTGTTTAGGATTTCTTCTTCTAACCTCTTAAGCATATCTTTCTTTTCATTGATCATTCAGAGAGTAGTAGCCCTTAATGAGTTTGTCTTCATATTCCTAATCTCCCTTCTTGTGAATCCTTGACTTGAAAGATAATCCTTCATTTCCTTATCTGACATACTATAAGGATCAGGAAACAGTGGATCAAGAATTGGGGTTGATTTCTTCATTGATGATAGTTTAGGTAGAGGAACCTTTCTTCCAAATGATCTTTCATGCTCAGTTGTGGTTAATTTCTTCATAGAAGACTCTTTATGCACAGGAACCTCCTTGGTGACTGATTTTTCATACTCAGTTTCTAAGTTTGGATCTAGTAGCTTATTCACCTTTTCTTCTTCTTCCTTCATTCCTTCATATGTCATGCCAAAAACATCATCTGAATCATACCCATGATTGATCAAAAACATTACTTTTATCATTAGGTCATCAGTTTGGGCCTTTGACACCATTTCTTCCACTGGTTGTTCTATTTTCATAGGACTGTCCATATGAACATCCTCTTCAGCATCATAACCTCCAGCTATCTCTCCTTCTTCCAAATCAATTAATACAGTTGGTTTCTTCAATTGTTCCTCAACCTTTTCATGTTCTTCCAGGAATTCTGCTATTGCAGCAAGACTTCTTGGGTCATTTGGTTTGGCTTTCTTAGCTGGGTCTTCTTCTTTCATTGGTCTTTTTTCCTTTAGCTTTCTCAGATAAGTATTTCCTCTTTCTGGTATAAGTTTGAAGTGGAGGACCAGAAGAGGATTCAACTTGTTTCATTTCATCAGGCAATTTTTCAGCCTCTTCTTGTATGTTTTCTTGATCATCATCCGCTTTTTCTTTTTCTTGTTCATTCTTTTCCTTTCCTTTTTCCCACATTTCTCTTATCATTTCTTTTTGTTCCTCAACATAGCCACAACAGGTACAATCTGCATACTCAACTCTTTCTCCAATGGAACTGGAGATTTAGGAATGACTACAATAGGTTCAGAGGTGGTCCTTTGGTCTGTAACAAAGTCCCAAAAATGTTCATTTATTGTGAATTCTTCTGAAGTAAAACTATCCATAGCACTGATTAATTCTTCAAATTCATCTTTCTCAGTCTGAGTAGCCTCTGATTGCCCAGAATAAATCACCATTTCTAAGCTTTGTTCCTATTCTTTGTTTGGCTTTCATCTTCTCCTTATTCATCATCATCAGAAGTAGATTGTTTCTCATCATCAATAACCTTTTCTTCATCATTTTTGTTATCTCCAGTCACAACACTTCTTTGAATTTCAAGTAACAATTCAAGTTCAGAGATCCTTTTAGATCGAGTTTCAACTTGACTTTGGAGATTTGATATGATTTCAGCTTGTTCTTCATAATGTTCTCTTGTTCTTCCATAGTTATGGTTTGAATGGCAAGAGTGTCAACATGGCCACTCACTTCTTCTCTAGAATGATTCAGGGAAGCTTTCAAGTGATCAATTTCTTTCTCTTTCTCTTTCTTTTCAGAATCATACTTGTCTTTTAGTTCTTTTAATTCATGATCCTTTTCATCAAGCTCTAGAATCCTATCATCAATGATCTAGCTCTCCTATTTAGTATTCTTTCCATACTTTCCACCTTTTGTAGGAGCTCAGATATCAACTCATCTTTTATATCAGGCCTATTTATATTGGATTTAGCAAAGCTCTCTGAGGGAGCAGTCTTAGAAGTTGCTCTCTTTGCAGGCATTTGAGCATGTTGATCCTCCTCATCTGAAGATGATTTGGATGATTTAAAACAAAGTACTAGTTGAGCCTCCAAATTTAGTTGGGTTATCATGGGTGGGCAAAGATTGTTGTGGTGATGTTGGTGAGTGATGAGGTGGTGATATAGGTGAGTGATGAGATGGTGATATTGGAGAGTGATGATGTGGTGATATTGGTGATTGTTGTGGGGTTGTTTGTGGTGATGGTTGTGGTGTTGGTTGTGGTGTTGGTTGTGGTGTTGGTTGTGCAGCTTGCTCATCAACAGCCTGTTCTTGTCGTTGATTTATCTGTTGAATCATCCAAGGAAGAAGAGGTGAGTGAGCTCCACTGTAAAAGTTTCTGGGGTCTTTCTTCTTAATGTACTTGTATGATTTTGCATCATAAAGAGGAATATCAAGTACGGGTCCCTCAGTAGCAATATCTGGAAATGCTTCATTTATCATGGACTGGATGAATCTTGGATACATCAAGAACTTGTATCTTCTCCCCTCTTGTATGTTTAAAGTCAGGCCATTAAAAACATATGCAGACATATTGAATGTCCTCTTTGTACAACGAGCATAAATTGCTGAGGAAGTGGTGATTGGAATATCATTCCATCATGCTTTTCTCTTGGATAAGCAGTGCTGAAACATGTGGATTAGAAATCTCCAAGGCAGATCAACCAATCCTTTAACAATTTGTTTAGCTTCAAATCCTCCTTCATAACCAATCTCAGCAAAGAATGTAGTTATTACATCATCATCCAGCTCTAGAGGTGCATTAGCATCATCACCAAAATGCAAGCATCTTCTAACAGTGTCTTCAGTTATGCTCAGAGTGTGATCATTGTCAATTCTTCCAACTATACTTCTAACACCATCAGCTTCAATTACCTCAGCTGAATTCCAGAAAGACCGTATGAAGTTCTCATAGATGGTTGGTCTAACAGTGATAGCATAAGCTACCCTTGTTGTAGAGATGAATCTGATGATATCTCTGAGTCCCTCAACTTCTGACATATCAGGGTTTAAATAACCGTTGACGTTATGGAGCTTACTCCATGGAAGATTTGCCATATAATCTGCATAAAAGACATGTGTGTCAGTTTTAATAAGAACTCATGAGTATCGTTTATCAGTTTGACATTAAGTGGTCAAAGATGAACTTTTGACATTACTGTATCATTATTGTCACAGCAATGGTGAATTTGTTGTTCAACAATCACAGTTTCTATATTTGAACCACTTATTAGATGTTATTTCATTGATTTGTTACACATTTTCATTGTTCATCATGCTCTGTTCTTACACCAAACCTGACTATGAAGGTTTTCATGATAAGTAAAATTTCCATTGGTTTGCATGTTCATGAAGTCGAAAAGGTGTATTATATTACATCAACAAGTCAAGTTTTTGTATCCTTCATTATCATTCGGTTCATTGTTTGATTTAGGTTTAACAGTCTAAAAGTTGGGTCTTGACGAAATTTTTGGAAATTTCACCTTGTTTTCGATGCAACTATAGTTTAAGAATCAATAACAAGAACATGTTGAGTGGAATCACACAAAAATCTTTGGTTGTTTATGATGAAGATGATCGAAGTGGGTGTACTGTGTATTTGCGCTCGTCTCACTATGAAGTCTCTCAAATTTGAAAAGTATTAAATGACCTGTTTAAATTCCTTTAAATAGTCAATAATGCATTCTGAAAGATTTTACAAGCTTAAGAGCAAATGCGGTCACCACTGTAGAAAATGCGGAAGTGTAAATTTTTTGACTTTTGGTTATCCACATTTGTTAACTGTAGCAAATACGGAAGACAAAATTTGGACTTTGACTATCCGCATTTGGTCACTGTTGTAAATGCGGAGGTTTTATTACTTTTGTTTTATTCTATCCGCATTTATTCACTGTTGTAAATGCGGAAGAACTAAATTCATCAGCATTTATTCACTATAACAAATGCGGTTGACATAACTTATTCAGCATTGCTCACTGTAGCAAATGCGGTTGAATGAAATTTGTCAGCATTTGCTCACTGTAGCAAATGTGAAAGAATAAAAACTACATTTACTTGATCATTATTCATTCATAAGAGATTGATCATTAATTATTTCTGCTTGATCATACAAGAGCATCGAAGATGTTTATACACAAATGCGGGTGAATAAAACAAATGCGGAAGTGTAAATTTTATCCATATTTGATAAATGCGGTTGAACACTTAAATAGTTTATCCGCATTGACTAATGCGGTTGAACACTTGAAAATTATTTTATCTGCATTGACAAATGCGGTAGAACAATTTTTGTTCCGCATAGGTTTTAACACTTCAAAATTTCATGTATATTTGTAGTACACTAATGCAGTAGAGTAAAATCATTGTCCTCATTAGTTGCACTTGAAAATATAAAGCTACCCGCATTGGTTATATGCATGGGTTACCTTCATCCGCATTAACCAATGCACTTACCTGCATTAACTTTTGAACTTAATCATAAGTTAATGTGACTGAATTGATTTTTCATCTTATGAAAGCTTGTCCTTGATTGATTTTTCTTATGACGTTGACTGTTAAAATTGTCAATTCTTGCTTGGATTGACTTGTATGTCACAAGTGATACAGTTTCCAATTTTGACTGATCTTGGACTTTTCATGCTTCCAAGAATCTGCATAAGCTGAGATACAATGGTAAAACTTTTTGCAACAACACCAAAATTTTTGTTTTGTTTTGAAAGTAAGTTAAGCTAATAAACAAAAATATGGAATTACTCAAAAATTTTAAATTACTCCCCCTAAAGTTTATATCCACATTTGGATTGAAACTTTAAAGATTTAAAAATTTTTGCATTTTATTATGATTATTAAATATGAAGAGAATTATATCTTTTGTTGGGATCATATCAGTCTTACATTGCACATGTGCGTCCTTTATGATTAAATGGACATGTTTATGACTTGATGTTTGAAGGTATATTTGTCCTCTTAACTCATACCTAGTTGATATTTTATGCATATGATTTTATCATGTTTTTGTTAGATTTATTATTCAATGTGTACCTCACACACATAAGCATGGAATGATCAACCATCCTTATACAAGCATGGTAGACTTTTTTCACAACTTTTCTTACCAGTTACTTAAGTTATGAAACTCATTTCACTGATCCTTAGGATTCTTTTACTTTTTTGATCCTCTCATGATATTCTCATTGGATTCTTTTCACTTCACTTTAGAAGGTGATCCATGATGGGATTCTTTTGTTCATTCACTTGGAATGTATGCTTTTTTGATTCTCCATTTGGATGTGTTCCTCATTAGAATCTTTTGGATCAGTACATCTGCACTATGCCATATTTCATCAAGTCTTTGCTCGCAAAACAAATATAAAAACGATGTAGGTGAAGAGATTCATAAGCATCATTACCTGTTTTTGGTTACTACATAATCATACACTCAGATAAGCCAATACATACATGTACTTGTGATGATGTTCACTAGTAAATAAGATTTTAGTTCATCACTACATTTATATTCTCTTCAAGTTGAGCCTACCACATTCTGTGGTAGTCATGACAGTCTTTGCATTTTTTGAAATTAAGCACAGTGAATGATATAATGGCTGTAAGATATCATTTCCTAGATTCTTTTTCTCTCAAATTGATTTCTTTTTGTGGCTTTCTCATGTTTTAATGTTTTTGATGTTTTTCATGGTTTTACTCAGGTTAATTGTAAGATTCCTGAAGTCTGATGCAACCCAAAACTGCCTAAGTGTTTCAGCAACATGCACTAAGTACTGAAGTGAAGAATGCTTCGGAAGAATTACACAAGCATTAGAAAATACTCTAAGTGTAATATCTTCCGAAGCCAAGACCAATATCTTCCGAAGCCTAACATGAAGTCTTCCGAAGCTTGAAGAGACAAAGTCTTCCGAAGCTTCAACCTATGAAGACAGATTTCTTCCGAAGACTTTTAGTACACATGCTTTATCTGATGTACTGTTCCATAAAGCACCTTTTCCGCTGCGTCTCTGATAAGTCACCAACTTACAAGAGTTGGTGAAAAGGTCCATGCTTTTGGTAACTGTACATTGAGGTCTTGAGTCTGAAACTTTCCACTTTATGTACTTTATCCTTTTTATAATGTATAAGGATGTGAGCTATGGCATGTCATAGTCACAAGGTCAAAAGGCAGATATGCCTTTTGATCCTACAATTGATTTTGTTAGTGTCTAGTCAATTGTATCCAGCTGGCTTTCATAGTATAGCCGGCTGTAGGTTGTAGTATAAGTATTCCAAGTTCTTGTATCTTTCATATGCTTTGTAACACTTGTAAAAGAACTTGAGAAAGCAATATACTGCTACCTTGAAAACTATACTCTCTTGTTCTGTCTCTTGCTTTACTTGTGTTCTCTGCATCACCTTTGGTTACCTAGTTCACTGTTTGATTAACGTTTAGTTAATCTCCTCATTGTGTTGTTGTGTTGTAATTGTGTTCAAGCCCTTGAACGATCCTGCAATTGGTATCAGAGCATTCAGGCTCGTGATATAAGATCTAACCATCTTAAGATCCCTCACACACACAAAAACTAAACTTTTTCAAATGGCTTCCATCTCAAAGACTGATATGGAGACTGGAACCATGAACAAATCCCCATTGATCACTCTTGATGACTTCGACACCTGGTGCATGAGGATGGAAGGCTTCATCAGGTCTCTTGACTCAAGAATGTGGGAATCTGTTGAATATGGACCTTTCATACCCAGCACCCCCTCTGCTACCGGTGCTGGTATGATTCCTAAAGATGTGGCCAACTACTCAGATGAAGATAGGAAAAGAGTAGAGATTGACAGGAAGGCCATGACTGCTCTTCAGACTGCTATCCCAAACTCTGTGTACAGAGGTTTTAAGAAGTGCAAAACAGCTAAACAGCTGTGGGATGCACTGAAGCTGATGTATGAAGGCTCCTCTGAAGCCAAGGAGAACAAGAGATCTTCTGAAGCAGCAGTTTGAAAATTTCACCTTTAAAACAGGTGAAACCATGACCCAACAATACTTCAGGTATGTTGAGATTGTGGATACCCTTGTGGATGGAGGAGTTCCTCTTGAGAACAGAGACATTGTAAGGAAGTTCATGTCCTCACTTCCTAGGCAATGGACACACTATTGTGTGGTAATCAAGAGGACTGAGAACCTTAAAACTCTTACTCTGACAGAGTTATATGGGATTCTCAGTGGATACCAGATGGAGATGAACTTACAAGGTTCATCTGGCAACTCTAACAATCAAATGGGTTCAGCCCTTCATGTGGTTGAAAGGGACAGCATAGAACCCCAACATCATCTCTATGCTACCCTGACAACTCACAAAAGGGTCCTTTCATCACCTTCCCGGAGACACCAAGGGAGAACTTTACTCAAGGAAGCCATTCCAAGAGACAAGTTCTTCTCAAGCCTTTGTGTCTGCAGATGAAAGCTGTGGAAATTATCTCTTCACTCTTGAAGATCTAGACTGTATCCATCCAGATGACCTGGAATACATGGAGATAGTTCAGCAGATGGCTCTTCTCACTCACAGAGCCAAGAAGTTCTACAAGAGGACAGGAAGAAAATTTCCAAGCAATGCTACCAGTGGTAAGTTTGGCCTGGATAAAAGCAAAGTTAAGTGTTACAATTGTAACCTTATGGGTCACTTCGCCAGGGAGTGTAAGGCACCCAGAGCAAATGGGGGTCAAACACAACTCAGACCAAACTACACCAACAATACCCCTCAGGCTGAGAAGACAAAGCAACATGCTGCGGTTGCTGTTGAAGAGGGAGGATTTGACTGGAGTTTTCAGGTGGAGGATGCTTCTCCAAACCAAGCATTGATGGCTGATCATGATGAAGCCAAGGTATTAGAACATCTTTGCTCCCCTGAATGCATTGCTAAAGTAAATAGATACAGGTCCTACAACCTAGAGATGAGATCTGATCTTGAGTCATTAAACATATTAAAATCTGACTTTAGAAAGTCTGAAAATGATTACAAGTTAAAGATAGAAGACTTGGAGAAAACTATTTCAGTACTAAAACATGAACATACAGATTTTAAACTCAGATCCAAGATCTCATCACTAAGTTGACTAAGTGCCAGGCTGAGCTTGTGATCAGCAAAGCCCTGGCAGAGAAAAGTGTTCTTGAAGAAGAGACCTTCAAGAACATGATATCCTCATCCCTACACAATAAGGTTTGTTATCAAAATAGACAGGGACTGGGATCAAATGAGATAGCTCCTCCACACACAATCTTGTCTGTAAGATCTCCTAGGTGTGGAACTTGTGAAGATGAGCTTCCTCTCATAGATCCATAAGTGAGTGATGAAGAAGTGATAGTGAGGAATCCCTCTGAGAAGAGTGAAGAAGAGGATTCCGGCCATCTCCTCCTGATCAGAAGAAATTAACTGTGATGACCAAGTCCAAGAGAAAGAACTTGATCAGGAAGAGCAAAAGGAAAGCAAAGAAGGCTCAAGAAATCAAGGCTACCTTTGATGCTAAGCAGAAACAAGTGTTTATCTCTGCAGGTTTCAAAGCAATAAGGACTGAAGACATCCACCAAAGCCTCTTATCTAAGAGTTCTGGTTCATGTTCAAATCATCTCAGTACAAAGAAGAAGACTGAGCTGCTGTGTACCACTGCTGCACAGCCTGGACCATCAAATTCCAAGAACAGTTCACAGCCCAAGGGAACTGTATCTGAATCTACCAAGATGAAGGTGAAAAAGGATGTGACCAAGGCCAGTCTTGCTCTCAAAAGGAGATTTCTTTGAAGAAGAAAATGCTGTGTGTTATGTGTGAAAGTACTTCTCATATTGCCAAGGATTGTCCATACAATCCTAAAAGTACTATCCACATGACCAATACAAAGACTTCAAAGAATCTCAAGAAGTCTCAAGCTTCGGAAGGAAAGTCTGTTTCCTTCGGAAGCTCCAAATCAAAGAAGAAGGTAAATGGAAAATTACCTTCGGAAGCAAAGTTGGTCTCGAAGAAAGGAGTTCTTCCGAAGTACTAAAGTCTACTGCAGTGACTGTAGATTCTTCCGAAGTATCAGTCATTAAAACTTGTGAAGCTCCAAAAGCTTCTAAGGTTTTGAAGGTCAAGTCCAAGACTCCAAAGGTGGTGTGGAAGTCTAAGAAAGACCAAATGACTGAGGTTTCTCCATCAACAACAGCCGAAGATCCCCTCTGTACAACCATAGGATCTATTACTGTTGCATTACCTTCTATTACACTTACTGAACCCAAGACAAGTAAGGCTTGGGTTTCCAAATGTAACTAATCATTTTCTTTGTGCAGGAACAGCTCAAGACAAACAAGAATGTCTGGATAATTGACAGTGGCTGTTCCAGGCACATGACAGGCGATAGGTCTTTACTTCATAATTTTGAGAGAATTGATGGAGGACCAGTTGCTTTTGGAGGAAATGAAGGTGGTTACATTTATGGAAGGGGCAAGGTCACAAATGGTAAGCTCAGCATTGAGAAGGTAAACTTTGTTAAGGAGCTTGGGTACAATCTTCTGAGTGTATCTCAATTTTGTGATCAGAGTCATAACATGCTCTTCACTGAGCATGAGTGCATTGTTCTCAAACCTGGAGTGGTCATTCCTCATGAGCATATTCTGCTCAGAGCCCCCAGGAAAGGGAACATGTACAAGATGGATTTGCAAGAAACATCTCCCTCTGGAGAAGTTTCATGCTTTCTATCTAAAGCAAATAGTGATGAGTCTTTCCTATGGCATAAAAGAATGTGCCATGTAAACTTTAAGAATATGAATAAATTAATCAAACATGATCTGGTAACTGGAATGCCAAAGAAAGAGTTTACAAGTGATGATCATTGTGTTGCATGCCTGAAAGGGAAGCACAAGGTATCTCACAAGCCTAAGGAAAAGAACTCCATCACTACTCCCCTACACTTATTACATATGGATCTCTTTGGCCCCACCAGTGTAATGAGTTTAGGAAGGACCTTATACTGTCTAGTGATCACAGATGATTTTACAAGATTCACTTGGGTTTTCTTTCTTAGAACTAAAGATGAGACTCCTGAGATTCTAAAGAATTTCATCTTAAAGATGAGAATCAATGTGATCACAAGGTCACCATAAGATGTGATCAAGGAACTGAATTCAAGAACCAAATCCTTGATACATTTTGTGATGAAAAGGGTATTACAAGACAATACAGTGCTCCCAGGACTCCTCAGCAAAACGGAGTTGCTGAGAGGAGAAACAGGACACTTATTGAAGCTGCAAGAACTATGTTGTCTGACTCTAAACTGCCTATCACCTCTGGGCAGAGGCAGTTAATACGCTTGCTATGTGCAAAACAGAGTCTTAGTAGTTAAGACACATGGTAAGACTTCCTTATGAACTTTGGCACAAGAGGAAACCTTTCATTGGTTTTCTCAGGTCATTTGGATGTCCCTGCACCATCTTGAATACCAAAGATCAAGTTGCCAAGTTTGCTGAGAAATCAGACGATGGACACTTCATTGGATACTCTTCTCAAGCTAAAGCTTATAGAGTATACAATCTCAAACTAGAATCATTGAGGAGTCAGCCAATGTGACTTTCAATGAGCACACTCCCAGTGTGGCTGGTTCTGGTCCGGATTGGCTATTTGATCTTGATTTAGTTACCAACTGTTTTAATAAATCTTGTGAGCATGTTTCAGGATCTGCAGAAAATTTAAATACAGGTGATCCTGATCCAAGATTTGAGCTTGGAAGACCTTCAGCTCCAGTTGGAACTACTTCAGCAAATGAGGTTTCTATCAGCACAACAATGACAATCCAGCTGATACATCTGGCATGCCTTCAAATTCCAGTTCAGAGGCCTCTCAACCAGATAAAGACATCTCAATTGCAGAAGATAACAATGGTGATGGTGAAAGTGATCAAGAATCTCTTGATGCTAATAACCATACCATAGATGATAACATCAATGATGTCACACACTCATTGGATCAAGTTAATCTTGATAAGTGTGATAATGTGGAGGATCAATCTTCAAGACCAGATCTAAATTTCTCAAATTTGGATCTATCTCAGCAACTTGCTGTGATCCCTCAGCTAAGGATCCACAAGTCTCATCCTACTACAAACATCATTGGAGATGTTATCTCCGGGGTAAAGACAAGAGGGCAAACCCATGAAGCAAATGTTTGTCTTCACTCTTGTTTTCTATCCCAGTTAGAGCCAAAGAAAGTTGAGGAGGCTCTAAAGGATGGAAGTTGGGTTGAAGCTATGCAACAAGAGCTGCTTCAATTCAAAAGACAGAAAGTTTGGAACCTTTGTCCTCTTCCTCATGGGAAGACTACCATTGGAACCAAATGGGTTTTTAGGAATAAAAAGGATGATAGAGGAATCATCATCAAGAACAAGGCTAGACTAGTTGTTCAAGGATACACACAAGAAGAAGGGATTGACTACACTGATGTCTTTGCTCCTGTAGCTAGACTAGAAGCTGTTAGGATATTCCTGGCATTTGCTGCATCCAAGAACTTCAAGGTCTACCAACTTGATGTAAAGTGTGCTTTCTTATATGGAGTGATTGATGAGGAGGTTTATGTCAAACAACCACCTGGTTTTGTAGATCCTGATCATCCTGATTATGTCTGCAAGCTTGACAAAGCTCTCTATGGGCTGCATCAGGCACCCAGGAAGTGGTATGAGACACTGTCTGAGTATCTCTGTAAACATGGTTACAGGAGAGGTACTATAGATGGAACTCTCTTCATCAAAGGACAAGGAAACGACATTCTGCTAGTTCAAGTATATGTGGATGACATCATCTTTGGCTCAACCAATTCAAGGCTCTGCAAAGACTTTGAAAAGCTGATGAAAGATAGATTTGAAATGAGTTCAATGGGAGAACTTAATTTCTTTCTGGGAATTCAAGTGAAGCAGGTTGAAGATGGCATTTTCATAAGTCAGTCAAAGTATATTCAAGATATACTCAAGAGGTTCAACATGACTGATTGTAAGACTGCTAAGACACCCATAGCCAGAAACCACTCTCTTGGTCCAGATCTTGAGGGGGAGTGTGTAGATGAGCACTTATACAGGGCTATGATTGGGTCTCTTATGTATCTTACAGCTAGCAGGCCTGATATCATGTTTGCTACATGTATTTGTGCAAGATATCAAGCTAATCCTAAGATGTCTCACTTAATCACTGTGAAAAGGATTTTAAGATACCTCAAAGGTGCTTCAACACTTGGTTTATGGTATCCAAAGAATTCTAATTTCAATCTGTATGCCTATACAGACAGTGATTATGGTGGTTGCAACATGACTGCAAAGTCTACATCTGGGGGATGTCAATTCCTTGGTGGAAGGGTTGTCTCATGGCAATGCAAGAAACAAACCTGTGTGTCTGCATCAACTGCTGAGGCTGAATACATTGCTGCTGCAAGCTGCTGTGCTCAAGTGCTTTGGATTCAAAATCAGATGCTAGACTACGGATTTAACTTCAAAGAGACTCCTATCCACATAGACAACAACAGTGCTATCTCTATCACTGAGAACCCTGTGCAGCACTCAAGGACCAAACACATCAACATCAGGTATCATTTAATAAGAGATAACTATGAAAAGGGGTTAATTAAACTAGTCAAAGTTCACACAGATGAACAATATGCTGATCTGTTCACAAAAGCTTTTGATGAACAGAGATTTAAGTATCTGATATCAGCTATTGGGATGATTAACTTTGAGTAGATTTTTTTTTAAAACTAATTCTAATTATTTCTTCTTAAAATATGTGTGTCCTAAGTTGTCTAGTTCATCACTTTCATAAGCTCATGTTTTCTTTGAATGAAAAACTCTTTTTGAAGACTTTCCTTGGATTCTTGAAAATTTTCTGACACTGTTTCCTTCGGAAGAAAAATATGTCTTCAAAATAAATGACTGTCTAAGAGATTTTACCTTCGGAAGAAGTCAAAATTTATCTTCCGAAGCTTAAAATTCTCAACTTAGACACTTATTCATTTTTAAGGACTTTTTCCTTCCGAAGCAAAAATTACTTTCGGAAGCTTTGTTCATTCTTATACAAAGCATCCAAAAGTTTATTTTCTTCCGAAGCATAAATCTTTAAGACTCTCAGGAAAATTCTTCCGAAGTCACTTTAGCTTCGGAAGCTTTTTCAATCAAACTTCCGAAGACAATTTACTTCGGAAGCTTTTCGAATTCCAAGAAAACTACTTTTTGAGCAAAAAGGTAAACTACTTTTTCAGAGGTGGGACCGACATACGGATTTCAAAGTTTATCCTCTTTCATTAAACTTTATCTGAAATCCTTCTCTCTCATATAAACCCAACGGTTTCCCCCCTCTTCTATCATCTGCTTTTCTTCCATACCTAAAACCCAAAGCTTTCTCTCTGAAATTTACTTCCCATTCTTTTCTCTTCATCTCTGAGCTACCTCACAATGGCTGACCTTACACACAGAAATGATCCTCACTTTGCCATGCAGCTACACAGACAACACAATCAGGTTGCTCTGTTATGCTCTGACAAAGATCCTCATTTCTCAGAGGTTTGCCGTTTCTTGTCTTTGTCTCACTACTTCACCTCCCTAACCATTGATCCTCCTCTATATGAGGATCATTTGCTTGAATTCTGGAAGACCTGCCAAGAGGTCATTATGGATGGGGAGAAGGCACTGTCTGCCACAGTGCAGGGGAGAACAATTTTCATCACTCCGGCCATCATCAACCGACATCTTCAGCTGGATGATGAAGCAGGTGAAGTGTTCTTTCCAAAAGAAGCGTTAATCATTCCTTCGAGCAGATGGGCTATGAAGGAGATTTCTCTGTAAAGACCTTCAGGAAAGGGAAGGTCTCATCCCAGTGGAAATACCTGCTCCATGTGGTTATCCACAGCTTATCAAACAAGCATGGTGGATGGGACCAGATTCCTGAGGATCTCTCCTTTATAGTTCATGGGATGGTTCAGGGGGTCAAGTTCAGGTATTCACAATTTGTTTATACTAATTTACTTGCAAACTTAGACTCCTTAGAATATTACATGTTTCCTAGATATGTTCAACACATTCTTAACTGTGAACTGGGCTCACAGTTGAGGGAAACAGGCAATATTCTTAAACTGGGACAGATGAAGCCCGGCATCTTTAAAATTATGAAGAAGCCAACTGTAGGCTTCTCAGGGGTAGAAACAGCCCTAGTCCCAAAAATGTTAGAGCTCATTGCTCAAGGTGAAACATAGCAGTCCAAGCTAGTGTTGAACCCACACCTACTGCTCTCCTACCCTCTTCACAACCTCCAAATTCATCACCTACAAAAGAAAATCCCAACGAACCCCTGCTCAGGCTATTGAGTCTGTGCAGGCCCCCAATACTCAACCTTACAGGAAGAAGTGGACTCCAGAGCTCCCCTTCTCCTGAGGACAACCACTCCATTACTTTACCTATCAGGGCTGAGGCCTCAGCTCAACCCTCAACCTCCTAGCATGCCTCAGTGCCTCAACCTCTCGCTTCACACTTCTCTGGTCTCTCACTCAGACAATTCAGGAACAGGACAGCTACCATCCCCAGCCTTGGATCTAAACCAACCAATTCCAACCTATCCTTTTACACTGATGAAGACTTAGGATTCAGTGAGTACCATGAGTCTCTCTTCTCCTCCCCTACTCAAAGAGAGATGAGTACCTCTGACTCTCCTCAGTCTATCCCTCATCAGTCACCTATTACTGAGGTGGACACATCTGAACCTGTTCAGGATGTCCATATGGAAGAGGCTCTCACTTTTGAAAGTGATTACATCATTAAGACCTCAACCATGGCAACTCAGCCCATTGGCATCTTAACTGAGGTTGCCAGTGAGCAGAGGAAAACCAGCAGCCAAGAAACTCAAGCTGGTGGTGAGAGAAGGGACTTTGGTCCAATCCTCTCATCCCCCAGTGATTCTTCTGATGAAGATGAGGGGAATTTGAGACTAAAGGTACACAATTGTCACAAACATGCACCTATCTAGTCTCTAAGGTTAGTCACTTGGAATCTCAGGTGACTACCCTGCAAAACAGGGTCAATGATCAGCAACTCCAGATTTCATATCTGCAGGAAAAACTAGCTGAGAGACCTTTAAGGAGAGCTCAACCAGGAACACAAGAACCTGTGGAAGTGACTGATTTATCCTCCAGCTCACCTATGCAAGTGGGTGATGCTACCAAAAAGGGGGAGAAGTTATCACAACCACAGAACCTGGGAGTTCTTCAAAGAGAATGGACATAGAGGACTCACCATCCTCACTTGCTGTTGTGCATTCTCAGCAACTTCCTCAAGTTCACATTAATGTGGACTCTATAGACTCTCTCATCAGGAGTCTCTTTGAGGAAGGTATACCAAGGGCTGTCTCATCTCCACCACATGGAACTGGCAACTACATTATCAGATGGAGGTATGATGATGACAGAAGAGCCCTCATACTTCACAGAGTTCAAGGTCAACAAGAAGTCTTTCAGTTCCAAAGCCTGAGCTTCTATGAAGGACTGGATTTAGTCAACATGCCACTTGTCAACCAAGCAAATCTAGACAAGCTGACAGGCTGGCTCAAAGAATCCAAGACAGGATCCTTGCAGAGTTCTCTCTAAGAAGGAGACTTAGGCAATCAGGCAATGTCATCGGTCAACTGGATGCTGAGGTGGACCCTAAGATTAGTTCATAGGGGAAACCTTGGCTGAAGGCCCAGTGGCAGAACCTGAGACCCTTGTCTCACCATCAACAACTGCTGCAGAGGTCCAAACTCCATCTGAGACACCTGCTGGTGAAGGTGTTCTCAGCCTCTCTCTGGCCAGAGCATGGAAGCTACACCAAGCAATGAAGGCCAAGCCTCAATCCACCCTGAGTCACAAAGGTCTGTTGGTGACAAAGGGAAAGGATAATGACTCCTGAGGAAATTGAGGAGAAGAGAGAGAGAGGAAAAGGAGGCTAAGGGGAGAAAGTTCTGGGTCATCAAAATTCATGCAAGCTGCAATCAGGGCTGCCCCCAGACCAAATACTCAAAATGATGAACAAAGGGCAGTCAGGATTAATTATTTACAGACCAGGAACTATGATGTTGATGAAATCATCTCCCTCCCCTTAGAAGAGTTGAATGAACTGGCTGACATGGAAGTGTCAAGAGAGATAAGGAGAAAGAGGATGCAAGGTTACTTCTCCAATTCAAAGAGGAGAGGAGACAGAAAAGACTTCACAAGCATACTCCCACTCTCTCTCCAGTTCAAGAAAGTCCTGCACAGGAAGATGTGGCTCCACAAGAACCTCAGGTAGATAAAGAAGAGGATAGAATCAAAATGATAAACTACCTGAGTGCCACAGGCTTCTATCAGGCAAATACACTTCTTCCCCTGTCCTATGACTTCATTGAGTTCGAGTACTTAAAGCAACTTGAGCTTGAGTTAGTCAAAGAAAGAAAAACAACCAAAAGGAAGCTAAGGGAAGAAGCTGCAAAGTCAAGAGCCATCATTCAAAAGAATGCAAAGAAGTCTGCTGACAGACAAAGAATGATGAGCTTCTTGAAGTCATATGGATTCTCCGAAGGAGACTTGGTCCCATGTCTCTATCTACAATGGATGAGCATATAAGGGTAATCAAGCAGAAGATTAAAAGTTGAACTCATTGATTTGCACTCTCTTCCAAGTCAAGTCCCACCTGAAGTGGAGGTCAAGTTTGAACAACCAGAGACACCTGAACCAGAACCTCCAGCTGAGCCTCAGCAAACTTCATCTTCTGATCCAAGACAGGGTCAAACTCCCTCTCCTTCTGAACCTGTGAGGGAGGAACACCCAACTGAGAAAGACACTGATGATCAACATGGTGCTGCAGACCAGTCTTCTCAGTTAAAGACATTAAAGAGGAAGAAGAAAATGGCCTCTAAACCAAAGACTAAAAAGAAGAAGCCAAAGTCATCTACCTCTACTCCCCAGGTGAATCAGATCAACCTGAGGAAGTGCATGATGGAGCCCCAATCAACTCCTATGCAAGTGGCTCCTCTAGCAACCGAGACACCCATCTTATCCTGGACTTACTCTACCAATCCAGAAAGATGGAATGTTATCAGAGATCAAGGTGTTGAAAATGTCTACTCATGGCAAGACATAATCAACTTACCTCTGCATGATCTCTTTGAAATGAGAAGATACTATGAGAGTCTTGATGATCCTGACCATCAAATGAAGAAAGGGATGGTCTTGATTATTCTGAAGACTACAAACATTTAAAGATCTTCTAGGTGTTTTGGTAGCATCAGCCTAGGGGTTTGTAAGGATTCCTGAAGTCTGATGCAACCCAAAACTGCCTAAGTGTTTCAGCAACATGCACTAAGTACTGAAGTGAAGAATGCTTCGGAAGAATTACACAAAGCATTAGAAAATACTCTAAGTGTAATATCTTCCGAAGCCAAGACCAATATCTTCCGAAGCCTAACATGAAGTCTTCCGAAGCTTGAAGAGACAAAGTCTTCCGAAGCTTCAACCTATGAAGACAGATTTCTTCCGAAGACTTTTAGTACACATGCTTTATCTGATGTACTGTTCCATAAAGCACCTTTTCCGCTGCGTCTCTGATAAGTCACCAACTTACAAGAGTTGGTGAAAAGGTCCATGCTTTTGGTAACTGTACATTGAGGTCTTGAGTCTGAAACTTTCCACTTTATGTACTTTATCCTTTTTGTAATGTATAAGGATGTGAGCTATGGCATGTCATAGTCACAAGGTCAAAAGGCAGATATGCCTTTTGATCCTACAATTGATTTTGTTAGTGTCTAGTCAATTGTATCCAGCTGGCTTTCATAGTATAGCCGGCTGTAGGTTGTAGTATAAGTATTCCAAGTTCTTGTATCTTCTGTAATGCTTTGTAACACTTGTAAAAGAACTTGAGAAAGCAATATACTGCTACCTTGAAAACTATACTCTCTTGTTCTGTCTCTTGCTTTACTTGTGTTCTCTGCATCACCTTTGGTTACCTAGTTCACTGTTTGATTAACGTTTAGTTAATCTCCTCATTGTGTTGTTGTGTTGTAATTGTTCAAGCCCTTGAACGATCCTGCATTATCATGCCAATGACTAAACTAGGAATTCAACCTACTGGGTTCGATGCCTTGGTAAATAATCAGCTATTGATTTTTAGTTGGTACTTGAATCAATTTGTTAAACCCTTTTTAACACAATCTCTCAAAAAGTGATATCTAATTTCAATATGCCTAGTGTTTGAGTGCTGAACGGATGATTAGTTATGCAATAGCTGCTATGTTGTCAATCTACTTGGGAGTGTGCAAGAAGTTAAAACCTAATCAAGCATCTGTTTGATCCAGAGTACTTGAAGCAACACTCTAATGCTGCAATAATACTTAGCTTCTACTGTGGACACGATACCTTTGTCTGCTTCTGCTTGCATGTCAAGATACTGTCTGGGACGAAGAAATTGACAATCGCAAAGGTGGTTTCTGTTTGAAGTTGCATCCTCCATAATCCCGTCTCTGAAGTAATAGAGATTAATTCTCCTTCCTTTGGATACCATAAACCAGAGCGGTTTGCCCCTTCAAATATCTGAATATCCTCTTCACTGCATTCACCATGTGATCTTTTGGATTATCTGATATCTGGCACACCACAAACACCAAACATAATTTCAGGCCTACTGGCTGGTGATCAGAAGTGAAACCGATCATTGATCGGTAGTGATCTGATCCCCTTTTTGCCTTCATATCAGGTCCAATCTTCACTTTGTATCCAGGAGTTTTGATAGACTGATAGTCAGCAAAGTGGAATTTCTTCAACATGGTTTCCACGATTATGATTGATTGATGAAGATTCCATCTGCTGTCTTTGGACTTGCACCCCTAGAAAGAAGGTGAGTTCCCCCATAGCACTCATTTGAAATTTTGAGTGCATAAGATCTTCAAATTCTTGCAGAGTGCTTGTTTGTAGAACCAATATATGTCATCCACATAGATCAGACTAACAACATATCTTTTCCTCTGTTCTTCTGAAGAGAGTCTGATCAATCTTTCCTCTTTCATATCCATGTTCAAGAATAAGGATGATAGAGTCTCATATCACTTATTGGGGCTTGATGAAGACCATATAGAGCTTTGTCAAGCTTGTAAACTTTGTGAGGAAATCTGGATCTTCAAAGCCAAGTGGTTGACTCACATAGACCTCCTCAGCAATCTTTCCATACAGGAAGGCACACTTTACACCCCATTTGATAAATAGTAATTTCATGAATGCAGAATATGCAAGAAAGATTCTGATTGCTTCTAGTCTAGCAATAGGAGCAACACTTCATCATAGTCGATTCCTTCTTCTTGAGTGTATCCCTGTGTCACTAGTCTTGTTTTGTTCTGATGACGATCCCTTTATCATCAGTCTTGTTCCTGTATAGCCATCTGGTACCGATAGGGTATTGTCCTTCGGGAAGATCTACTACTTGCCATACTTCTTGCTTCTTAAATTGGAGCAATTCTTCCTGCATTGCTTCAATCCAGCTATTGTCTTGAAGTTCCTCTTTGATGTTCTTGGGTACTGTTTGACACATAAAGCATGAGAACAAACAGATGTTTGCAATACTGGATTTGCTTCTGTCACCCTCTCATTAAGATCACCAATAATGGTTTCAATTGGATGATTCTTGTGTATTCTTGTAGTTGGGATGGAGTCACCAGCAATTGTTACATCAAGATTAGAGACATTTAGTTCAATATGGTCAAAGGCATATTCATCTGGTACTGTTGTTGAATTATGAAGATTGTCAGACTCTGTTTCAACTCCTGCTTCAGCTTCAGCAACACTGTGATTACTTTCATCATTTGATGTCCCTTGAGTTTCAACTAGAGGAGTAGCCTGTTTTTGATTTCTGATCTCATTTGACAAGTCATCTGAGTGAGATGGTACCAGGCTTGGACCTCCTTCAGAAGAATCACTAAGGTTTTATGACAATTGTCTGATGGGATCAGCTTGAAGATGAACGTCTTCATTCATGTGTTCATCAAATGTAGGAGGAATCAATGGAAAATTATCTCTTCTTTCTACAGCTGACGACTATCACTTGAATGTATATTTCCTGCATCACACAAGTGAAATTGATCAAATGATTTTGTAAACGTGTCAATATCAAACAACCAGTCGGGACCATTTGTAGATTTAGGAAATGAATGTTCCTTGAATTGAACATTTGTTGATTCATCATAATGTTTAGTCTAGGATTAAACACTTTGTAAGCCTTGAAACATAAGAATAACCTACAAAGAATCCTTCGTCAGACTTGAATGAAAACTTTCCCAGATAGTCTCGGGTGTTTAATATTGAGACATGACTACCAGATGATTTAAGAAATCCAATGAATGGTTTTCTATGAAAGAGCACTTCATAAGGAGTCATGTTGTTTTCT
This sequence comes from Flaveria trinervia, assembly GCA_025506515.1. Taxonomy (NCBI): domain Eukaryota; kingdom Viridiplantae; phylum Streptophyta; class Magnoliopsida; order Asterales; family Asteraceae; genus Flaveria; species Flaveria trinervia. Next base: position 53,163,510 of record CM046445.1, on the reverse strand, counting down.
TTGACAATTAGAGATCGATTCTGTACAAAGCATGATGTACTAATCGCCTCTACACAGAAGGTGATTGTAGTTTAGCATCAGCTAGCATCGTTCTTGCTGCTTCAATCAATGTTCTATTTCTTCTTTCAGCTACCTCATTTTGTTGAGGAGTTCTAGCTGCACTGAATTGATGAGCAATGCCTTTGGTTGCACAAAATAAACTCATACTTTCATTTTTGAATTCAGTACCATTATCATTTCTTATTATTTGACCTTAGGTCGAGTTGATTTTCAATTTTAGTGATGAATTCTGTTTGATTTGGGATGCTTCATTTTTATGAAGTAAAGAAAACCCAATGAATCGTGAAAGTCATCAGTGATCACTAAACAATACTGTTCTTTCCAATACTCATTACATGATTGGTCCAAACAGATCCATGTGAAGTAACTTCAATGGAGTATTGTTAATGTTCACCATCTTAGTTTTGTGAGATGATTGTGTTGTTTTCCTTTGAGGCACGCAGAACAGTTATCAATAAAATGAAATCTTTTGAGGAAGACCAATGACGGTTCCTCCTTTGACCAACTTGTTCTTATTTTTGAGTTTGTGTGCCCCAAACGTCTATGCCAAAGCTGTGACTCATTAAATGATGATTTTGACAAAAGACATGTTTCTTGAGGTGATGCAGAACACAGGTTTAAGACATATGTATTGTTCTTCCTTGGGCTCTTTAAGACAACCCATTCCTCAGGGATCTGAAATCCAGGTTTCAGAATGTAGCAATGAGTGTCTGTAATGAGTGGATATTTCTTGTCGCATATCTGAGACACGCTTAGCAGATTGAAATTCAACTATTCATAGTAGTTCACTCTATCAAAGATCAACATCCCGTTTGTCACAGATCCTTCACCTGTAATTCTACCACCTTCTGAATCTCCACCAAATGCCACAGTAGTTCCTTGTACATGTTTAAAGTCATGAAGGAGGGAACGATCTCTGGTCATGTGTCGGGAGCATTCACCGTCCACGTACCATAAGCTATTGGACCTGTGTAGATGAACCTGCAAGAAAAAAGATCTAATTAGAATAAAGAACCCAAGCCATGATGGTCTTGGGTTTCCCGTTCCTATTCATGATGGTGACTTCTTGGTATTTCCCTCTAATTGTGGTTTAGATGGAGGTGTCCTGGGAGATTTTTGGTAATGATTGGGTAAGTCCTCATCAACATCTACTACGAGGATTCAGATGAGTAATGAAATCGTTGGTCTCTATTTCTTTGTAGAAATTTAGCCCGTTTTTCATTATCAAAAGTAGGTTTTTGTTTTGGAAGGTCAATGTTATGGTTCCTTGTGAGATGTTTTCTTTGACCCTTCCATGATTTCTTCAAATTATCCTGTCATTTGTTGATCTAGTTGTCCTAGATTGAGTATTGTGTAAATGAGGTTTGACAGAATGTGTCACAGTGGATGTTTTTGAGATGGGCTTGTGTTGGGGAATTCTTAAACCCTTCTGATTGAAGTAAGAATCAGATGTATTGTGATTGTTCATGTCACAGATTGAACAATACTTGTTGAAATAGCAGTTTTTGGTGGAGTGATTGTTCATATCATAGATAGAGCAATATTGATTAAAAAAACATTTATCTGTCTTGTGATTGAACGTTTCACAAATGTCACAATACATTTGTTTGTTTCTTGAAATAGATTTTGCCTTGTGTGACTCAGCTGATATTTTCTTTTGCTAAATCACTTTCTTTTCTTTAGGGGATGAATCAAATCAGCCATTTTTGTAGTTTGCTTCACAACACTACCTTTGTTTAATTTTCTGGGCTGTTTTTGTTTCTCAACCTATTTCTCACCTCTTTCTCAAACTGGTCAACATGTTCCTTGTTGCAGATATCAAACCCAACTCCCTACCTTATATTGAAGACTGAGGATCTGATAATGTTTTACGTGTTGAACTCAGTGTTCCTGTTGTTTCTTTTGCAGTGAACCTTTTCTGATTTCTTGAATTTTTTGGAGATATGATCTATTATCAGAACTACTCTCAGTAGTGGGTTTCACTGACTTCACATATTTCTTTTAACCTTGTAAAACAGATGGTATGAGTTTTATAAAAGGCAATTGCTTTTACAGGGCTGATGGTTTCATGACACTCACTGTCTTGTCTAAACACTCTTTAATTTTGATTGGGTGACCTAATTTGATTTTATCCTCATTGGTTTCAATATAAACATCAGGTTTGTTTTGAGGATTGTTCACTTGTTTTACTATAGATTTAGGTTCCATAGTTTTAGTTTCAATTTCTTTAGTGATTGACAAATCAGGCATGACAGTGTAGTTTCATTGTGTAGTGGAGGACGTGAATTATACCCAATCCTGAATGTTCTTTGGATCGTTGAGAACAAGCATCTCTTGCAGCTTGACTGAAGACATTTGAACTTTTAAAGTTTCACTTTAGTCAGTGATGTTCAGCCTTAATGAGCTAAAACTTTTCAGTAAGGAGCTCATTCTCAGCTGCAAGAGTGTACTTTTCTGTTGGACCAAAAGAACCAATGAGCCTGATCAGAGAAACCTCTAAGTCCCACAAGACATCACAACAGCTGAAGAACCTGATCAGCTGTTCTACAAAGTCTGAAGAATACAACTGCTGAAGTACGTCTGAAGTACTGAAGACAAAGACTGAGACAACAGCTGAAGATCTAAAGTCTGAAGACTTCAACAAGTACTGAAGACAAAGACTGAAGATCAACAGCTGAAAGACAAAGTCTGATGTTCAAGTACTGAAGACATCAGCTGATGTTAACAGCTGATGACAACAGCTGAAGAGGGCTTCTTCAGTTGTTGTGATGGTTTTTCTTCTTCAGTAGTTTTCTTTTCCTTTCAGTAGTTGTTTATTTTTCTTTTCAGTACTTGTAAACAACTGAAGAGGTTGTTCTTCAATTGTTGTAGTTTCAGTAGTTTTATGTTTTTCAGTAGTTGTAAATAAGATGTTTAACACTTAGGAACATTTGTAAGAAGATGTCAGTGTTGACATCTTCAGTAGTTGTTAAACATCAGTAGTTATAAAACGGTTACATGTCACTTTCAGGTGACATCAGCCTACGTCATTCTTTCCTTTATAAGGAAGATGACTCACTGTAATCGTGCCTTTGAGGCCGACAATCTTAATGCAATATTCCTTTTGTCGGATATTTCTCTCTCTATAACAAAATTCTTTTATCGTTTTATATCAATGTTCTTGTTTGAATTTGTCTAATTCTGAGCTATTCCGCTGCTATATCTGTTCAATCGATTAAACCAAGGGCTGAGATCCTAACAAATGGTATCAGAGCAGGTTAATCATTGATCGATCTAACAATTGATCATTGAAACTGTTCAATCGCTCTAAGTTTAATCGAATTAGCAAAATTCGCAAGGATCTGTTATAGAGATTGAGAGTGTATCGCTTCTGGCCGTTTTATTTGAGGTTCTGTGTGGTTTTGAGCTAAATTTATTGTGATTTTACTTGAATCTGTCTGATTTTCACAATGACTACTTCTTCGAATGATCCTTTCAATACTGGATCCTCTACCAAGCCTCCGATCTTGGTGAGGAATGAGTATAACATTTGGCAGAGAAGATTGCTCCATCACCTGTCTGTCATAGCTCAGGTTGTTGGACATCTGTGGTACATGGACCACATAAGCCAATGGTGAATGATCCGGAAACAAACCAGTTGGTTCCAAAGAAGAAGGAGCAATACTCCGATGAGGACAAGAAGTTGTTTGAAATCGATGCAAAAGCCCATGGAATTTTGGCTATGGCTATTCCTAATGAGATTTACTCTGGGCTTCTGCATTGTGAGTCTGCTCATGACCTCTGGAATGCCATCAAAGAACAATTGGTGGTACTGATGAGGTTTTAGCAAACAACAGGGAAATCCTCGCCAACAATATGAGACTTTCTCTCATAGAAAGGGTGAGACTGACTCAACAATTTGAGCGGTTTTCATGTTTAATCTCTGAATTGAAAATGGTTAAACATGAATATACCAGGAGTCAGATGAACCATAGATTCTTAAGATCACTGCCTGAGAGATGGAACACATATACCATTGTTCTACGCTCAAATGCTGATGTTGATCGCCTATCTCTCACCCAACTTCATGGGAAACTGCTTACATTCGAGAGAGAGATAGAGCAGAAAAGGAAATTGGTTTCATCTGGCAAGCTCACTGAGGATTTTGTCCAAGGGACACTGCCCTGATTGGACATCAAGAGTCAGAATATGCGTCATCTGAAAGCCAGTATGATGAGCATATTGATTTCTCTACAAACACTTCTGAGCCTGCCTTTGTGAGTGTTGATAGTTATTCTGCTGGTAGTAATAGTGACAATCTATGTTTCATCATGGATGATCTCAAGGGGATTGCTGATGATGACTTAGAAGAGATGGATATTTTGAGCCAAATGGCCTTGATAAATATCAGATCTCAGAAGTTCTACAAAAGACTGGAAGGAAATTCCCAGGACTCTCTGGCAAAACCAAAGTTGGTTTTGACAAGAGTAAGTTGAAGTGCCATAAATGCCACAGGCTTGGGCACTTTGCAAGAGAATGTAGATCATCTGGATCTAACTCTCCTGCACCCTTTGTGACTTTCCCTGGCAATAGTCAACAAAACAGAGGGCAACAACCTGTCAATTCTGGTTATCATCATCAACCACAATCTCCTGCATATTTTGTTCCACAGGGGCCAATGCCATATCCATACCCCTGCTATTACATGCCACAACCAGGCCAGGTTCAAGCACCCACTGCTCAGCAACCACATGCACTCCCTGAGCCTCAACCATCCCAATCTCATCAACCTAATCAACTTCAACAACACAGCTTCTTCACACCAGGAGTTGTTGACTGGAGCAGTTACCAGATGATGTGTCTGGTAATGAACAACTGTTCTCAGGTGCTGGTCAACATGTGGTGAGCATCCTTTTGGAAATCTAGCTCTCATGGCTTTGGAATCCTCTGATGGATCATCCTCAAATACCTCTTCAACACAGGTATCACAGGTATCCTCTGAGGCTAAGGCCAAATTATGTTCTGAAACTTGCATAGCAGCATTTGCCTCTATTAGAGAAGCAAATGTGGCTTTAATCAATAAAAATGTAGAGCTAGAACAAACAATTTCAAAAATAAAGCTGAGTTTGAGTCTGTGCTAAAAGAGAAAACTGATGAGATTTACAAATTAAAATGCCAAATTTCTGATGATAAGGCTAGGGAGGATGTACTCTTAGAGAAGTACAAAGACCTCAAAGATACTCTTGCTGTCACCCAGGTAGAGTGTGATCGATGGGTACAATCTTGCAAGGGCTTTGAAATGCTTCTTAGTAAGCAAACAGCTTCCAATGTGAAGTTTGGAATTGGTTATAATCACACTGCTCCTCCTACAGTTTTTGCTTCAAGAGCAGGAGCGGAATCTGATGGAGAAAGTAATGACCAATCCACCTCATCATGTGATTCACTACTTGATAAAGCACCATCAGTAGTTGAAGTCAGTAGTAATCCCTCTGTGAACCTATCAGCTGATATTGATGGTTCAACTGCTGACACTCACATGATCAATGAGTTGATCAACCCAAGTGTTATCCCTAGAAGTACTGAGGGTACTGGAGAGCAGGGGATAACATCTGGAGTTCAAATCCTAATGACTGACAGCACTGAAGAGAAGAAAACTGTCAGTAGGAAGGATTTGAAGCCTACTAAGGAAGTTGACAAGAAGGCAAAAAGTGCTTCTAAACTGCTGAAGAGCAAGTCTTCAGTAGTTTCATCTTCTTTAGTTGATGATCAACAGAAGATGAAGAAGAAACCATGTGAAATATGTGGTCTATTCAATCATCTCACAGATGATTGTTGGTACAAAAAGGGATCCAAACTCAAACAAAAAGAGAAAATAAAGAAAACTTGGCTAAAATGAAAACTGAGTTTGAGTCCAAGTTTGTACCAGCAGCATCAAATCCTGTTACTCCTATGACCAAAAAGAAATCTAAAAAGGAAGGAGTGCAACAGGCAATAGCTGAGGTTGCTCAAAAGAAGATGGTGCAACACAAGAACTCATCATCAAACACCAATACCAATGTGTCTGAAGAGCTGAAAGCTCTCTCCCAGAATCAGACACAGCTGGTAATGATGGTTCAACATCTGTTGGGAAGAGTTAACCAACTTGATGGCCCTGTGTTGAAACCCCAGAAAAGAGATCCAAGCCGAAGGATTCCTCTTCTACACCATCTCCTTCACCTCAAGCTATTGTGTCCAATAAACCTGTTAGTTTACCATCTGTTGATGAGACCAGGCCCAAAACCAAAAAGGTTTGGGTCTCCAAAACTAACTGATTGTTTATTTATGCAGGTTTCTTCAACATGCCAAAGTAGCATCTGGTATGTAGACAGTGGGGGATCTATGCATATGACTGGGAACAACTCACTTCTTAATGACTACTCTCCAGGAAGGAAGGGATTTGTTTCCTTTGGCAATGATGCAAGAGGTTACATCATCGGGAAGGGCTTTGTTTCCAATGGGGAAATAAAGTTTGATGATGTCAACCATGTGGAAAATCTCAAGTATAATCTTTTGAGTGTCAGTCAATTGTGTGACAAAGGCCATGTTGCCCTTTTCACAAGCCAGAACTGCAGGATTCTGTCATCCAAAGTTCTGAGTTTGATTGACAAGGTATTGGATGCTCACACTCTCCTGAAGGCCAACAGGACAGGAAGAGTGTATGCCTTAGATCTTTCCAAGAAAATTGATCTCAAAGGCCATCCTTGCCTATTTTCCAAGGCCTCTCCTCAAGAATCTAATCTATGGCATAGAAGGCTGGGACATGTTAATTTCAAGAACATGAATCAGCTGATACACCATAGTTTAGTAAGGGGAATGCCTATGAAGGAGTTCAAGTGTGAAAACAACTGCACTGCTTGTTTGAAAGGAAAACAGCACAAGGTTTCATTTCCACCTATTGAAGAACCAAAGTCCACTGCCTGCTTACAACTTCTTCACATGGATCTCTTTGGTCCTGTGAGAGTGATGAGCATGGCACAGAAAAAATACTGTCTGGTAATTGTGGATGATTACTCCAGATTTGTATGGACTTTCTTTCTACATTCAAAGGATGAAGCTGCACAGAAGATCATAAACTTTGTGTTGTATGCTGAGAAGCAGTATTCCCTCTCAGTCAAGTGTATTAGAAGTGATAATGGAACAGAATTCAGGAACAATACACTTGATGAATTCTACCTTTCCAAGGGAATAAAGAGACAGTTTAGTATTCCAAGAACTCCTGAACAGAATGGAGTTGTGGAGAGAAAGAACAGGACCCTCATTGAAGCTGCAAGGTCTATGTTGGCTGATTCTGGACTGCCATTGACCTTTTGGGCTGAAGCTGTCAACACAGCATGCTATGTGCAGAATAGAGTGCTAATAATCAGAGGTTGATGAAGACTCCATATGAAGTTCTACATCATTTGGCCCCTCTCATTTCATTTTTTAGAGCATTTGGGTGTCCCTGTTTCATTCTCAACACAAAGGATCAGCTCCAGAAATTTGATCCTAAGGTGGATGCAGGGTACTTTGTTGGTTATCATCAACTTGCAAGGCATACAGAGTCTTCAACTGCAGAACAAAGATGGTTGAAGAGACTTTACATGTCAAGTTCAATGAATCTCCAAAGGACAAGATTCCACAAAGCCCTGTGGAGCTCTTTGATTTGGACATACTGCAATATGTTCCTTATCAATCTCCTGCTGTTGCTGTCAACAGTTCACCACCTGGTGTTACTACTGAAGATGATGATGATAGTAGTAATCACCTCTTCAGGTTTAGTGATCAACTGCCTGAGTCCTCTAAACCTGATGCTCCTGTAGCTCCAGCGCACCATCCACAACAAATGCTGATGAGATTTCTGCATCCTCAACTTCATTTGAGTTGCCACCATCTTCATGGTTTCAAGAATCTGCATCAACATCTGCTGCTGCTGAAGACCCTACAAACACTTGCACAGATTTGATTGTTTACCAAGAGCTGAAAAATCACCCAATATCTCAAATCCTTGGTGATATCAATGCTGGTGTCTCAACCAGAAGCCAGTTGTCCAATTTCTGCTTCTATGCTCTCTTCATCAGTCAGCTAGAGCCGAAGAACTATCATGTTGCTTTGAGGGACAATGGATGGGTTGAAGCCATGCAGCTTGAGCTTCTTCAGTTCAAGAAACAGCAAGTGTGGGAGCTTGTTCCTCTACCCCCAGGTAAGTGTGCAATAGGCACTAAATGGGTGTTTAGGAATAAAACTGATGAAAATGGGCTAATTGTTAAGAACAAGGCCAGACTGGTTGTGCAGGGGTTTGCACAAGAAGAAGGTATGTATGATGATGAAACCTTTGCCCCTGTAGCCAGACTGGAGGCAATTAGATTGTTTTTAGCCTATGCTGCACTCCACAATCTTAAAGTTTTCCAAATGGATGTCAAAAGTGCTTTTCTATATGGTACAATAAAAGAAGAAGTTTATGTGTGTCAACCACCAGGCTTTGAGGATAATAAGCACCCAGAATGGGTATATAAGCTTGATAAAGCTCTTTATGGGTTGAAACAAGCACCTAGAGCTTGGTATGAGACCTTATCAAACTTTCTTCTACAGAATAATTTCACTAGAGGCTCCATAGATAAAACTTTATTTATTAAGAAGGTGGATCAGCATAAGCTACTTGTTCAAATTTATGTTGATGATATATATTTGCATCCTCTGATCCCCAATTGTGTGAGGATTTCCAAACCTTAATGCAACAGAAGTTTGAAATGAGTGCAATGGGAGAATTACAGTTCTTTCTAGGTTTGCAAATCAAACAAAAAGCTGATGGAATTTTCATTCATCAGTCTAAATACACAAAAGATCTTTTGAATAAGTTTGATTTACAAAACTGTAAATCCTGTTCTACTCCCATGTGCAACACCACACAATTGGATGTTGATCAGAAAGGTAAAGGTGTTGATGAACCCTTTACAGATGTATGATTGGTTCCTTGATGTATTTAACAGCTTCTAGACCAGATATTATGTTTGCTACATGTGTTTGTGCTAGATTTCAGGCTGCACCTAAGGAGTCTCATCTGATTGCAGTCAAGAGGATCTTTAGATATCTGCAAGGCACACAATCTCTAGGCTTATGGTATTCCACTGGACATTCTTGCAAATTAGTTGCTTTCTCTGATAGTGACTATGCAGGATGTAAGTTGACCAGGAAATCAACTTCTGGTGGATGCCAATTCCTAGGCAACTGTTTGATTTCTTGGCAGAGTAAGAAACAAACATCTGTTGCTACATCCACTGCTGAAGCCGAGTACATTGCTGCTGCAAGTTGTACATCCAAATACTCTGGCTTCAGAATCAACTTTTGGATTATGGCATTACAGAGACTAAGACTCCATTATTAATGGATAGTGCTTCAGCTCTTTGCATTGTCAAAAATCCTGTCCAGCACTCTAGGACCAAACATATAGAAATTAGACATCATTTTATAAGAGATTGTTTTGAAAAGGGTCTAATTAATCCTATGTTTGTGCCTAGTGCTGATGAGCTTGCAGACATTTTTACTAAGCTTTGGATAGTTCAACTTTCCACAACCTGGTGTTAAGGCTTGGTATGCTGCAGCTAGAATAAGTGACAACTACTGATGATCTCAGTAATTACTGATGATCATTGGTAACCATGTCACATATAAGTACTGATGAGTTATTTTACCCTCAGTAGTTTTTATAACTACTGAAGGCTAAATGCTTTAAGTACTGTACTTTATCTGTTCTACACTACTGATGTAGTTACAACTACTGAAATCAGTAGAAACAGATAAGTACTGATGTCCTATGAAACAACTGAAAACAGCTAAAAGCTGATGAGTAAGTGTTGAGGACAGTATGAAACAGCTGAAAGGCTATGAATTGACGACAACTACTGATGAGTACTCTCTCTTCAGTAGTTCACAAACTGCTGTTTCTTTATAAACAACTGAAGCAATACCATGTCTTCAGTAGTTTCACAACTACTGATGACTAACACCAAGTCTTCAGTTGTTTACAACAACTGATGGCAAAACCACGGTCTTCAGTAGTTTCACAACTACTGATGACTAATACCAAGTCCTCAGTTGTTTCAACATCTGAAGTCCACTTGTCTTCAGTAGTTTTTAAAACTACTGATGCCTAAATCAGAGACTTCAGTTGTTTCAACGTCTGATAGTAAACACCATGTCTTCAGTTGTTTTATAACTGCTGACCACACCAATACCATCAGTCGTTTCAAACGTCTGAAAGTTAATACCACGTCATCAGTAGCTTCAAATACTGATGACTAACACCAAAACCTTCAGTCGTTTCATAACCCGTACCCTATATATACCTGATCCTCTTTCAGAGTTTTTCATTCTTTCACGACCTAACTTTTCAAAAGCTCTGAAAACCTTTCACCTTCATTAATGGCGACCATGCAACTCAAACCTCGACACAACTGTGTCGCGTACCTCACAAAATCGCCCTTCTGGACCAAATTTGAAAATGCTATAGATCTTATGGTCCAATCCCCACTAAAAACGGCTTTCCTTTTAAATCCAATCATTTATGCCGATTCGCTACGTCAGTTCTGGATGAATGCGACCGTTAATGGAGAATCTATCCATTCATCTATCAACTCGCATAAGGTGGTCATCTCTACTGCTACCATCCGCCAAATATTACTGTTAGATGATGCTGCCTACCCTGTTGGATATCCTAAGCGCCAACTTGATCTTTCCTTTGGACAACATGGATATCAGGGTGATCTTAGTGCTTCAACAATCCTGAAGAAACATTTTCCAGATGCTGAACGATTATTATTTCATATGGTAATGTTTGCCTGGCTCCGAAGACTTCCTCTTGGGATCAACTGTCTTCCAGATGGCAACAGGTATTGTTCTCTATCCTTGAACAAGAACCACTAAACTTTTCTGAAATAATTTTTCTTGAACTCAAGGATATGGCCACAAAACCACTTTCTAACCGTTGGATACTATATCCTCGGTTTATAATGGCCATAATAGAGAATCAGCTTTCTGCTGAGGGACTAGTTGGTCTGGGAGTCCCTGCTTTGGCTGTATTGCCGGAGGTATACTCCCGACACAACACTGACCAAACTCTCAAACAGGCTGCCAAGCTGCAAAAACCCACGCAGCTGGAACCCACAGCCTCCACCTCCACATCCAAAGTCCCCTCCAAACCCACAAAGAAGAAGCCTAAGAAAGCTACTCAGGGAATTGATCCCTGTGGATGCTCCTGCTGCACCAACGCAGGTTATCTCTGCTGGAAATAACCCCCCAGTAGAGACTGTGACTCCACCAACTGAAGCCGCTCAGGTTTCCTCTCAAAAGGAACCTGAAGCAACCACTCAAAGGGAAGCCACAATGCTGGGATCCTCCTCACTTGAGGGGATTACCATTGAAGAGCACCACTTGTCCCGGGTGCACACTGCTTCCACACCCTCTCCTGATGCAACCGCCCCTCAAAGCCCTACTATCATTGTTGCAAAAGTGCTGACGCAGTTGCATTCCTCACCCCCCACCCAGACACCAATACTACTGGGATAACCTCAACACTGAGGGGGAGGATCACATGCTTCTGTCAACCACAGCACAGGGGTTATCATGTTCCATCTTCTAGTGTAGATAAGGAGGTGCGAACTTCTGGTGAGGCTGCCACTGCTCCTGACTCAGCAAATGACCAGGATGCAGTTGGTAACATCTCTAAGTCCTCACCAGTGGCAACAGCTGATGAAGGACATAGTCCTGAGGCTGGAAGTCCCCAGAACCGAGAACAAGGGGCACATGCTATAATTGATCTACACTCAAGGCATGTTCATCTGACTTTGTCAGGAGGTCAGGTGATTCAGTATCAACTGATGATGACCTGAGCTTCTTCTATGATGTAGTTGCTCAAAACACCATTCTAGAGGATGAGGTTAGCAGACTCAAAGAGCTGCTGGCCAAGATGTCTCAGGATGCAAGTCCATCTGCCACCACAATACACCCACAGATGGCACCTTCTTCTGAAGGTCCCCTACACACTGAGCCAGTATATACTTCCAAGCCACCAGCCTCTGCTTTCGGCACTGATTCTCAGGAACAGAACCATCCTGATCAATCAGTTGCTACCTTCAAAAATCCCTACCTCTCATCACTCCCATGATCACAGATATAGTGATCAAAGCCATTGATGAGAGGCTTCCTACAATAATACAACCCTTGGTGGAGGAGTTGGTGACAAACTCCCTTCTACTGCTCAAACCCTTGCACCCAATGCAACCAAAAAGGGGGAGAGTCAGTTAGTTAAAGGAAAAAGGAAGAGGATAGAGGGGAGAAGGCGAAAGAATCTGAGGTTGTAAATGTGAAGGAGAAGGAGAGTGTGAAGGGAGCTGAAGTGAATGAAAGTCAAAAAGACTTTCATGTCACATATCAAAAGAGAAAAGGAGAGTCTGAGAAGGAGAAGGAGCTGAAGGATATGGTGAAAGAAGCTGACGCCAACCATAACCGTTCAATGGATAAAATCATTGAGCAGTTGTATAGGCAGGTTTTGACATCAAACAACTAGACTCCGAGATCAGAAGGATGGAAACAGAGGAGATCAATTCAAGATGGGCTAGCTATGATGCCTTAGAAAGAGAAAGGCTGGAGATAATGATCAGATTATAGCTAAATACTTGGGAAGATCTCTAATGAAATAAGGGCCTGGACCAGGGACAACATCTTGGCAATAACCACCAAGATTTGTTCGTCTGAAGAATACTCCAAAGGTTTAGTGATTGAGGTATTGAATGAAGCTGGGGTTGGGAATCGAAAAGAACTGACAAAATTTACCAAAGCCTCCCTTACAGCCAAAATGCTAAAACAGTCTGAAAAGCCTCAATCCTCAAAATCACTATCTCCACAACCCACTAAAACAACTCCTTTACCCTCTAAACCAACCATCCAACCACAAAACCAAATCCTTTACCCTAAAAACCCATTGCCAGTGATGTACCTAGCCAAAAGAAAAGAAAGGTACTGAGGCCTGATGAAGATGAAGAGGAGGATGAAGACAGACTGCCACTCTCTGCAGTCATTACTTTGCCTAAGGCTAAACCAATGTCCATCACTCCTGCTTCTCAAATGCATGATGTAATGATAAAGATTGAAGAGGAACAGATGCAAAAACATGATGAGGAAATGCTGAAAAGCATTGACAAAGCATATGCTACATCCTCTTCAATGATCAGCATGAAGAAAGAAGTATTAAGATTGTACACCCTTGCTAATACCTTTCAATACCAAAGGGAAAGAGTAAGGATATGGCCTGATCCTAGGGTGGCACACCGGATTGTCAAGAAAGAAATTCCTTCAAGATACAAGGGCCAAGTGAAGAGAGTTGTCGACGAAGACATCACTGTGGTGCTTGTAGTGTCCCCTTGGGAAATTGTTGAAGAGTTCAAGAAAGCCTATGAAGCCAAACAACCACCTCAAAAGATGTTAGAGAACAAAATTAAAAGGGATTGGTTTACAAACGACTTGAAAACTTCAAACAAGAAGAGCTCAACCTGCTCTTAGAAGGACTCATCCAGATGAGTTTGCTTATAGACAAATAACCACGGTTGAGCTCAAGAATGGAAAACAGGCCAAGTACATATCTGAAGTGTATGGCCGAGAAGGATTATTTGATGGTGTGCCCGAGGTGCTGACAATGGATGAGCAAATCATGTTTTTAAGGGCTTACACCAGGGAATCATATAGGCTGATACACGGGAAGTAGATCTCATGGTTGGGGCAACAGCTCGGTGTCCAAGTCCCCAATACAGAGCTCCCAACCATATCATGCCAAACAGATCATCAGAGACTTCTTCCCAGGCCGGTGCTGAAAAAGGGTCACTTCTCATCTGATCAAGAGGATAAGAGACCAATCTATCTGCCAAAATAAGTGGGACTCGTCAATAACTTAGAGGTTTTGGCTGCATTGGTTCAGGGGGAGTTTGTTGGACCAAAAGAACCAATGAGCCTGATCAGAGAAACCTCTAAGTCCCACAAGACATCACAACAGCTGAAGAAGACCTGATCAGCTGTTCTACAAAGTCTGAAGAATACAACTGCTGAAGTACGTCTGAAGTACTGAAGACAAAGACTGAGACAACAGCTGAAGATCTAAAGTCTGAAGACTTCAACAAGTACTGAAGACAAAGACTGAAGATCAACAGCTGAAAGACAAAGTCTGATGTTCAAGTACTGAAGACATCAGCTGATGTTAACAGCTGATGACAACAGCTGAAGAGGGCTTCTTCAGTTGTTGTGATGGTTTTTCTTCTTCAGTAGTTTTCTTTTCCTTTCAGTAGTTTGTTTATTTTTCTTTTCAGTACTTGTAAACAACTGAAGAGGTTGTTCTTCAGTTGTTGTAGTTTCAGTAGTTTTATGTTTTTCAGTAGTTGTAAATAAGATGTTTAACACTTAGGAACATTTGTAAGAAGATGTCAGTTGTTGACATCTTCAGTAGTTGTTAAACATCAGTAGTAGTTATAAACGGTACATGTCACTTTCAGGTGACATCAGCCTACGTCATTCTTTCCTTTATAAGGAAAGATGACTCACTGTAATCGTGCCTTTGAGGCCGACAATCTTAATGCAATATTCCTTTTGTCGGATATTTCTCTCTCTATAACAAAATTCTTTTATCGTTTTATATCAATTGTTCTTGTTGAATTTGTCTAATTCTGAGCTATTCCGCTGCTATATCTGTTCAATCGATTAAACCAAGGGCTGAGATCCTAACAATGGTATCAGAGCAGGTTAATCATTGATCGATCTAACAATTGATCATTGAAACTGTTCAATCGCTCTAAGTTTAATCGAATTAGCAAAATTCGCAAGGATCTGTTATAGAGATTGAGAGTGTATCGCTTCTGGCCGTTTTATTTGAGGTTCTGTGTGGTTTTGAGCTAAATTTATTGTGATTTTACTTGAATCTGTCTGATTTTCAACAATGACTACTTCTTCGAATGATCCTTTCAATACTGGATCCTCTACCAAGCCTCCGATCTTGGTGAGGAATGAGTATAACATTTGGCAGAGAAGATTGCTCCATCACCTGTCTGTCAATAGCTCAGGTTGTTGGACATCTGTGGTACATGGACCACATAAGCCAATGGTGAATGATCCGGAAACAAACCAGTTGGTTCCAAAGAAGAAGGAGCAATACTCCGATGAGGACAAGAAGTTGTTTGAAATCGATGCAAAAGCCCATGGAATTTTGGCTATGGCTATTCCTAATGAGATTTACTCTGGGCTTCTGCATTGTGAGTCTGCTCATGACCTCTGGAATGCCATCAAAGAACAATTTGGTGGTACTGATGAGGTTTTAGCAAACAACAGGGAATCCTCGCCCAACAATATGAGACTTTCTCTCATAGAAAGGGTGAGACTCTGACTCAACAATTTGAGCGGTTTTCATGTTTAATCTCTGAATTGAAAATGGTTAAACATGAATATACCAGGAGTCAGATGAACCATAGATTCTTAAGATCACTGCCTGAGAGATGGAACACATATACCATTGTTCTACGCTCAAATGCTGATGTTGATCGCCTATCTCTCACCCAACTTCATGGGAAACTGCTTACATTCGAGAGAGAGATAGAGCAGAAAAGGAAATTGGTTTCATCTGGCAAGCTCACTGAGGATTTTGTCCAAGGGAACACTGCCCTGATTGGACATCAAGAGTCAGAATATGCGTCATCTGAAAGCCAGTATGATGAGCATATTGATTTCTCTACAAACACTTCTGAGCCTGCCTTTGTGAGTGTTGATAGTTATTCTGCTGGTAGTAATAGTGACAATCTATGTTTCATCATGGATGATCTCAAGGGGATTGCTGATGATGACTTAGAAGAGATGGATATTTTGAGCCAAATGGCCTTGATAAATATCAGATCTCAGAAGTTCTACAAAAGAACTGGAAGGAAATTCCCAGGACTCTCTGGCAAAACCAAAGTTGTTTTGACAAGAGTAAGTTGAAGTGCCATAAATGCCACAGGCTTGGGCACTTTGCAAGAGAATGTAGATCATCTGGATCTAACTCTCCTGCACCTTTGTGACTTTCCCTGGCAATAGTCAACAAAACAGAGGGCAACAACCTGTCAATTCTGGTTATCATCATCAACCACAATCTCCTGCATATTTTGTTCCACAGGGGCCAATGCCATATCCATACCCCTGCTATTACATGCCACAACCAGGCCAGGTTCAAGCACCCACTGCTCAGCAACCACATGCACTCCCTGAGCCTCAACCATCCCAATCTCATCAACCTAATCAACTTCAACAACACAGCTTCTTCACACCAGGAGTTGTTGACTGGAGCAGTTTACCAGATGATGTGTCTGGTAATGAACAACTGTTCTCAGGTGCTGGTCAACATGGTGGTGAGCATCCTTTTGGAAATCTAGCTCTCATGGCTTTGGAATCCTCTGATGGATCATCCTCAAATACCTCTTCAACACAGGTATCACAGGTATCCTCTGAGGCTAAGGCCAAATTATGTTCTGAAACTTGCATAGCAGCATTTGCCTCTATTAGAGAAGCAAATGTGGCTTTAATCAATAAAAATGTAGAGCTAGAACAAACAATTTCCAAAAATAAAGCTGAGTTTGAGTCTGTGCTAAAAGAGAAAACTGATGAGATTTACAAATTAAAATGCCAAATTTCTGATGATAAGGCTAGGGAGGATGTACTCTTAGAGAAGTACAAAGACCTCAAAGATACTCTTGCTGTCACCCAGGTAGAGTGTGATCGATGGGTACAATCTTGCAAGGGCTTTGAAATGCTTCTTAGTAAGCAAACAGCTTCCAATGTGAAGTTTGGAATTGGTTATAATCACACTGCTCCTCCTACAGTTTTTGCTTCAAGAGCAGGAGCGGATTCTGATGGAGAAAGTAATGACCAATCCACCTCATCATGTGATTCACTACTTGATAAAGCACCATCAGTAGTTGAAGTCAGTAGTAATCCCTCTGTGAACCTATCAGCTGATATTGATGGTTCAACTGCTGACACTCACATGATCAATGAGTTGATCAACCCAAGTGTTATCCCTAGAAGTACTGAGGGTACTGGAGAGCAGGGGATAACATCTGGAGTTCAAATCCTAATGACTGACAGCACTGAAGAGAAGAAAACTGTCAGTAGGAAGGATTTGAAGCCTACTAAGGAAGTTGACAAGAAGGCAAAAAGTGCTTCTAAACTGCTGAAGAGCAAGTCTTCAGTAGTTTCATCTTCTTTAGTTGATGATCAACAGAAGATGAAGAAGAAACCATGTGAAATATGTGGTCTATTCAATCATCTCACAGATGATTGTTGGTACAAAAAGGGATCCAAACTCAAACAAAAAGAGAAAATTAAAGAAAACTTGGCTAAAATGAAAACTGAGTTTGAGTCCAAGTTTGTACCAGCAGCATCAAATCCTGTTACTCCTATGACCAAAAAGAAATCTAAAAAGGAAGGAGTGCAACAGGCAATAGCTGAGGTTGCTCAAAAGAAGATGGTGCAACACAAGAACTCATCATCAAACACCAATACCAATGTGTCTGAAGAGCTGAAAGCTCTCTCCCAGAATCAGACACAGCTGGTAATGATGGTTCAACATCTGTTGGGAAGAGTTAACCAACTTGATGGCCCTGTGTTGAAACCCCAGAAAAGGAGATCCAAGCCGAAGGATTCCTCTTCTACACCATCTCCTTCACCTCAAGCTATTGTGTCCAATAAACCTGTTAGTTTACCATCTGTTGATGAGACCAGGCCCAAAACCAAAAAGGTTTGGGTCTCCAAAACTAACTGATTGTTTATTTATGCAGGTTTCTTCAACATGCCAAAGTAGCATCTGGTATGTAGACAGTGGGGGATCTATGCATATGACTGGGAACAACTCACTTCTTAATGACTACTCTCCAGGAAGGAAGGGATTTGTTTCCTTTGGCAATGATGCAAGAGGTTACATCATCGGGAAGGGCTTTGTTTCCAATGGGGAAATAAAGTTTGATGATGTCAACCATGTGGAAAATCTCAAGTATAATTTTGAGTGTCAGTCAATTGTGTGACAAAGCCATGTTGCCCTTTTCACAAGCCAGAACTGCAGGATTCTGTCATCCAAAGTTCTGAGTTTGATTGACAAGGTATTGGATGCTCACACTCTCCTGAAGGCCAACAGGACAGGAAGAGTGTATGCCTTAGATCTTTCCAAGAAAATTGATCTCAAAGGCCATCCTTGCCTATTTTCCAAGGCCTCTCCTCAAGAATCTAATCTATGGCATAGAAGGCTGGGACATGTTAATTTCAAGAACATGAATCAGCTGATACACCATAGTTTAGTAAGGGGAATGCCTATGAAGGAGTTCAAGTGTGAAAACAACTGCACTGCTTGTTTGAAAGGAAAACAGCACAAGGTTTCATTTCCACCTATTGAAGAACCAAAGTCCACTGCCTGCTTACAACTTCTTCACATGGATCTCTTTGGTCCTGTGAGAGTGATGAGCATGGCACAGAAAAAACTGTCTGGTAATTGTGGATGATTACTCCAGATTTGTATGGACTTTCTTTCTACATTCAAAGGATGAAGCTGCACAGAAGATCATAAACTTTGTGTTGTATGCTGAGAAGCAGTATTCCCTCTCAGTCAAGTGTATTAGAAGTGATAATGGAACAGAATTCAGGAACAATACACTTGATGAATTCTACCTTTCCAAGGGAATAAAGAGACAGTTTAGTATTCCAAGAACTCCTGAACAGAATGGAGTTGTGGAGAGAAAGAACAGGACCCTCATTGAAGCTGCAAGGTCTATGTTGGCTGATTCTGGACTGCCATTGACCTTTTGGGCTGAAGCTGTCAACACAGCATGCTATGTGCAGAATAGAGTGCTAATAAATCAGAGGTTGATGAAGACTCCATATGAAGTTCTACATCATTTGGCCCCTCTCATTTCATTTTTTAGAGCATTTGGGTGTCCCTGTTTCATTCTCAACACAAAGGATCAGCTCCAGAAATTTGATCCTAAGGTGGATGCAGGGTACTTTGTTGGTTATTCATCAACTTGCAAGGCATACAGAGTCTTCAACTGCAGAACAAAGATGGTTGAAGAGACTTTACATGTCAAGTTCAATGAATCTCCAAAGGACAAGATTCCACAAAGCCCTGTGGAGCTCTTTGATTTGGACATACTGCAATATGTTCCTTATCAATCTCCTGCTGTTGCTCCTGTCAACAGTTCACCACCTGGTGTTACTACTGAAGATGATGATGATAGTAGTAATCACCTCTTCAGGTTAGTGATCAACTGCCTGAGTCCTCTAAACCTGATGCTCCTGTAGCTCCAGCCGCACCATCCACAACAAATGCTGATGAGATTTCTGCATCCTCAACTTCATTTGAGTTGCCACCATCTTCATGGTTTCAAGAATCTGCATCAACATCTGCTGCTGCTGAAGACCCTACAAACACTTGCACAGATTTGATTGTTTACCAAGAGCTGAAAAATCACCCAATATCTCAAATCCTTGGTGATATCAATGCTGGTGTCTCAACCAAGCCAGTTGTCCAATTTCTGCTTCTATGCTCTCTTCATCAGTCAGCTAGAGCCGAAGAACTATCATGTTGCTTTGAGGGACAATGGATGGGTTGAAGCCATGCAGCTTGAGCTTCTTCAGTTCAAGAAACAGCAAGTGTGGGAGCTTGTTCCTCTACCCCCAGGTAAGTGTGCAATAGGCACTAAATGGGTGTTTAGGAATAAAACTGATGAAAATGGGCTAATTGTTAAGAACAAGGCCAGACTGGTTGTGCAGGGGTTTGCACAAGAAGAAGGTATTGATTATGATGAAACCTTTGCCCCTGTAGCCAGACTGGAGGCAATTAGATTGTTTTTAGCCTATGCTGCACTCCACAATCTTAAAGTTTTCCAAATGGATGTCAAAAGTGCTTTTCTATATGGTACAATAAAAGAAGAAGTTTATGTGTGTCAACCACCAGGCTTTGAGGATAATAAGCACCCAGAATGGGTATATAAGCTTGATAAAGCTCTTTATGGGTTGAAACAAGCACCTAGAGCTTGGTATGAGACCTTATCAAACTTTCTTCTACAGAATAATTTCACTAGAGGCTCCATAGATAAAACTTTATTTATTAAGAAGGTGGATCAGCATAAGCTACTTGTTCAAATTTATGTTGATGATATTATATTTGCATCCTCTGATCCCCAATTGTGTGAGGATTTCCAAACCTTAATGCAACAGAAGTTTGAAATGAGTGCAATGGGAGAATTACAGTTCTTTCTAGGTTTGCAAATCAAAC
Organism: Flaveria trinervia; assembly: GCA_025506515.1. NCBI lineage: Eukaryota > Viridiplantae > Streptophyta > Magnoliopsida > Asterales > Asteraceae > Flaveria > Flaveria trinervia. The sequence goes on along the minus strand of CM046445.1, from coordinate 53,143,127 downwards.
AAAAAGCTGATGGAATTTTCATTCATCAGTCTAAATACACAAAAGATCTTTTGAATAAGTTTGATTTACAAAACTGTAAATCTGTTCTACTCCCATGTGCAACACCACACAATTGGATGTTGATCAGAAAGGTAAAGGTGTTGATGAAACCCTTTACAGATGTATGATTGGTTCCTTGATGTATTTAACAGCTTCTAGACCAGATATTATGTTTGCTACATGTGTTTGTGCTAGATTTCAGGCTGCACCTAAGGAGTCTCATCTGATTGCAGTCAAGAGGATCTTTAGATATCTGCAAGGCACACAATCTCTAGGCTTATGGTATTCCACTGGACATTCTTGCAAATTAGTTGCTTTCTCTGATAGTGACTATGCAGGATGTAAGTTGACCAGGAAATCAACTTCTGGTGGATGCCAATCCTAGGCAACTGTTTGATTTCTTGGCAGAGTAAGAAACAAACATCTGTTGCTACATCCACTGCTGAAGCCGAGTACATTGCTGCTGCAAGTTGTACATCCCAAATACTCTGGCTTCAGAATCAACTTTTGGATTATGGCATTACAGAGACTAAGACTCCATTATTAATGGATAGTGCTTCAGCTCTTTGCATTGTCAAAAATCCTGTCCAGCACTCTAGGACCAAACATATAGAAATTAGACATCATTTTATAAGAGATTGTTTTGAAAAGGGTCTAATTAATCCTATGTTTGTGCCTAGTGCTGATGAGCTTGCAGACATTTTTACTAAGCCTTTGGATAGTTCAACTTTCCACAACCTGGTGTTAAGGCTTGGTATGCTGCAGCTAGAATAAGTGACAACTACTGATGATCTCAGTAATTACTGATGATCATTGGTAACCATGTCACATATAAGTACTGATGAGTTATTTTACCCTCAGTAGTTTTTATAACTACTGAAGGCTAAATGCTTTAAGTACTGTACTTTATCTGTTCTACACTACTGATGTAGTTACAACTACTGAAATCAGTAGAAACAGATAAGTACTGATGTCCTATGAAACAACTGAAAACAGCTAAAAGCTGATGAGTAAGTGTTGAGGACAGTATGAAACAGCTGAAAGGCTATGAATTGACGACAACTACTGATGAGTACTCTCTCTTCAGTAGTTCACAAACTGCTGTTTCTTTATAAACAACTGAAGCAATACCATGTCTTCAGTAGTTTCACAACTACTGATGACTAACACCAAGTCTTCAGTTGTTTACAACAACTGATGGCAAAACCACGGTCTTCAGTAGTTTCACAACTACTGATGACTAATACCAAGTCCTCAGTTGTTTCAACATCTGAAGTCCAACTTGTCTTCAGTAGTTTTTAAAACTACTGATGCCTAAATCAGAGACTTCAGTTGTTTCAACGTCTGATAGTAAACACCATGTCTTCAGTTGTTTTATAACTGCTGACCACACCAATACCATCAGTCGTTTCAAACGTCTGAAAGTTAATACCACGTCATCAGTAGCTTCAAATACTGATGACTAACACCAAAACCTTCAGTCGTTTCATAACCCGTACCCTATATATACCTGATCCCTCTTTCAGAGTTTTTCATTCTTTCACGACCTAACTTTTCAAAAGCTCTGAAAACCTTTCACCTTCATTAATGGCGACCATGCAACTCAAACCTCGACACAACTGTGTCGCGTACCTCACAAAATCGCCCTTCTGGACCAAATTTGAAAATGCTATAGATCTTATGGTCCAATCCCCACTAAAAACGGCTTTCCTTTTAAATCCAATCATTTATGCCGATTCGCTACGTCAGTTCTGGATGAATGCGACCGTTAATGGAGAATCTATCCATTCATCTATCAACTCGCATAAGGTGGTCATCTCTACTGCTACCATCCGCCAATATTACTGTTAGATGATGCTGCCTACCCTGTTGGATATCCTAAGCGCCAACTTGATCTTTCCTTTGGACAACATGGATATCAGGGTGATCTTAGTGCTTCAACAATCCTGAAGAAACATTTTCCAGATGCTGAACGATTATTATTTCATATGGTAAATGTTTGCCTGGCTCCGAAGACTTCCTCTTGGGATCAACTGTCTTCCAGATGGCAACAGGTATTGTTCTCTATCCTTGAACAAGAACCACTAAACTTTTCTGAAATAATTTTTCTTGAACTCAAGGATATGGCCACAAAACCACTTTCTAACCGTTGGATACTATATCCTCGGTTTATAATGGCCATAATAGAGAATCAGCTTTCTGCTGAGGGACTAGTTGGTCTGGGAGTCCCTGCTTTGGCTGTATTGCCGGAGGTATACTCCCGACACAACACTGACCAAACTCTCAAACAGGCTGCCAAGCTGCGCAAACCCACGCAGCTGGAACCCACAGCCTCCACCTCCACATCCAAAGTCCCCTCCAAACCCACAAAGAAGAAGCCTAAGAAAGCTACTCAGGGAATTGAGTCCCCTGTGGATGCTCCTGCTGCACCAACGCAGGTTATCTCTGCTGGAAATAACCCCCCAGTAGAGACTGTGACTCCACCAACTGAAGCCGCTCAGGTTTCCTCTCAAAAGGAACCTGAAGCACCACTCAAAGGGAAGCCACAATGCTGGGATCCTCCTCACTTGAGGATTACCATTGAAGAGCACCACTTGTCCGGGTGCACACTGCTTCCACCACTTCTCCTGATGCAACCGCCCCTCAAAGCCCTACTATCATTGTTGCAAAAGTGCTGACGCAGTTGCATTCCTCACCCCCCACCCAGACACCAATTACTACTGGGATAACCTCAACACCTGAGGGGAGGATCACAATGCTTCTGTCAACCCACAGCACAGGGGTTATCATGTTCCATCTTCTAGTGTAGATAAGGAGGTGCGAACTTCTGGTGAGGCTGCCACTGCTCCTGACTCAGCAAATGACCAGGATGCAGTTGGTAACATCTCTAAGTCCTCACCAGCGGCAACAGCTGATGAAGGACATAGTCCTGAGGCTGGAAGTCCCCAGAACCGAGAACAAGGGGCACATGCTATAATTGATCTACACTCAAGGCATGTTCATTCTGACTTTGTCAGGAGGTCAGGTGATTCAGTATCAACTGATGATGACCTGAGCTTCTTCTATGATGTAGTTGCTCAAAACACCATTCTAGAGGATGAGGTTAGCAGACTCAAAGAGCTGCTGGCCAAGATGTCTCAGGATGCAAGTCCATCTGCCACCAAATACACCCACAGATGGCACCTTCTTCTGAAGGTCCCCTACACACTGAGCCAGTATATACTTCCAAGCCACCAGCCTCTGCTTTCGGCACTGATTCTCAGGAACAGAACCATCCTGATCAATCAGTTGCTACCCTTCAAAAATCCCTACCTCTCATCACTCCCATGATCACAGATATAGTGATCAAAGCCATTGATGAGAGGCTTCCTACAAAATACAACCCTTGGTGGAGGAGTTGGTGACTAAATCCTTTCTACTGCTCAAACCCTTGCACCCAATGCAACCAAAAAGGGGGAGAGTCAGTTAGTTAAAGGAAAAAGGAAGAGGATAGATGGGGAGAAGGCGAAAGAATCTGAGGTTGTAAATGAGAAGGAGAAGGAGAGTGTGAAGGGAGCTGAAGTGAATGAAAGTCAAAAAGACTTTCATGTCACATATCAAAAGAGAAAAGGAGAGTCTGAGAAGGAGAAGGAGCTGAAGGATATGGTGAAAGAAGCTGACGCCAACCATAACCGTTCAATGGATAAAATCATTGAGCAGTTGTATAGGCAGGGTTTTGACATCAAACAACTAGACTCCGAGATCAGAAGGATGGAAACAGAGGAGATCAATTCAAGATGGGCTAGCTATGATGCCTTAGAAAGAGAAAGGCTGGAGATAATGATCAGATTTATAGCTAAATACTTGGGAAGATCTCTAATGGAAATAAGGGCCTGGACCAGGGACAACATCTTGGCAATAACCACCAAGATTTGTTCGTCTGAAGAATACTCCAAAGGTTTAGTGATTGAGGTATGAATGAAGCTGGGGTTGGGAATCGAAAAGAACTGACAAAATTTACCAAAGCCTCCCTTACAGCCAAAATGCTAAAACAGTCTGAAAAGCCTCAATCCTCAAAATCACTATCTCCACAACCCACTAAAACAACTCCTTTACCCTCTAAACCAACCATCCAACCCACAAAACCAAATCCTTTACCCCTAAAACCCATTGCCAGTGATGTACCTAGCCAAAAGAAAAGAAAGGTACTGAGGCCTGATGAAGATGAAGAGGAGGATGAAGACAGACTGCCACTCTCTGCAGTCATTACTTTGCCTAAGGCTAAACCAATGTCCATCACTCCTGCTTCTCAAATGCATGATGTAATGATAAAGATTGAAGAGGAACAGATGCAAAAACATGATGAGGAAATGCTGAAAAGCATTGACAAAGCATATGCTACATCCTCTTCAATGATCAGCATGAAGAAAGAAGTATTAAGATTGTACACCCTTGCTAATACCTTTCAATACCAAGGGAAAGAGTAAGGATATGGCCTGATCCTAGGGTGGCACACCGGATTGTCAAGAAAGAAATTCCTTCAAGATACAAGGGCCAAGTGAAGAGAGTTGTCGACGAAGACATCACTGTGGTGCTTGTAGTGTCCCCTTGGGAAATTGTTGAAGAGTTCAAGAAAGCCTATGAAGCCAAACAACCACCTCAAAAGATGTTAGAGAACAAAATTATAAAGAAGGGATTGGTTTACAAACGACTTGAAAACTTCAAACAAGAAGAGCTCAACCTGCTCTTAGAAGGAACTCATCCAGATGAGTTTGCTTATAGACAAATAACCACGGTTGAGCTCAAGAATGGAAAACAGGCCAAGTACATATCTGAAGTGTATGGCCGAGAAGGATTATTTGATGGTGTGCCCGAGGTGCTGACAATGGATGAGCAAATCATGTTTTAAAGGCTTACACCAGGGAATCATATAGGCTGATACACGGGAAGTAGATCTCATGGTTGGGGCAACAGCTCGGTGTCCAAGTCCCCAATACAGAGCTCCCAACCATATCATGCCAAACAGATCATCAGAGACTTCTTCCCAGGCCGGTGCTGAAAAAGGGTCACTTCTCATCTGATCAAGAGGATAAGAGACCAATCTATCTGCCAAAATAAGTGGGACTCGTCAATAACTTAGAGGTTTTGGCTGCATTGGTTCAGGGAGTTTGTTGGACCAAAAGAACCAATGAGCCTGATCAGAGAAACCTCTAAGTCCCACAAGACATCACAACAGCTGAAGAAGACCTGATCAGCTGTTCTACAAAGTCTGAAGAATACAACTGCTGAAGTACGTCTGAAGTACTGAAGACAAAGACTGAGACAACAGCTGAAGATCTAAAGTCTGAAGACTTCAACAAGTACTGAAGACAAAGACTGAAGATCAACAGCTGAAAGACAAAGTCTGATGTTCAAGTACTGAAGACATCAGCTGATGTTAACAGCTGATGACAACAGCTGAAGAGGGCTTCTTCAGTTGTTGTGATGGTTTTTCTTCTTCAGTAGTTTTCTTTTCCTTTCAGTAGTTTGTTTATTTTTCTTTTCAGTACTTGTAAACAACTGAAGAGGTTGTTCTTCAGTTGTTGTAGTTTCAGTAGTTTTATGTTTTTCAGTAGTTGTAAATAAGATGTTTAACACTTAGGAACATTTGTAAGAAGATGTCAGTTGTTGACATCTTCAGTAGTTGTTAAACATCAGTAGTTATAAAACGGTTACATGTCACTTTCAGGTGACATCAGCCTACGTCATTCTTTCCTTTATAAGGAAAGAACTCACCTGTAATCGTGCCTTTGAGGCCGACAATCTTAATGCAATATTCCTTTTGTCGATATTTCTCTCTCTATAACAAAATTCTTTTATCGTTTTATATCAATTGTTCTTGTTTGAATTTGTCTAATTCTGAGCTATTCCGCTGCTATATCTGTTCAATCGATTAAACCAAGGCTGAGATCCTAACATTCACCATGCAGTTTTTCTATGCAGAGTTAAGAGATTTGATTTTGATTTCAAAGCTTTTTATTTCCTCTCATCATCTCTAAAAAGTTACCTTTCTTCCTTATATATCTGCCAGTTAGGTTATGCTCCCTATCAACCTTGCAACCATTATACATTTATCACTACAAAGTTTAGATTTTTACCTCAGTAGTCATTAGAGATGGACCATCATTGATGTAACCATAAAAGCAATGATTCTGAAATAAGTCTTGACTTCCTCTGCATACAACGCTCCAGTCATATACCCCATCTTGCTTTATCACCAGGGCACTGGCAGAAGACTGACTGCTTCCATGAGCCTAGTTTGTCAGTTGGGGTGGATTCTAATATGATTGTGTTTATGATACTGCTGCTGTTGGTTGTTAAGTGAAGCTTGAGTTAGGCTGTGAGGATGACTGGCCTTAAGATTCCTTTGATAGTTGTTTCTCTGGGGGCATTTCATCTCTGGAGAAGAGACCAGCCAATTGCCACAGTTAAAACATTTCACCTTGGATTTATCATATCCTAGTTTTGTATTTTCATTTAGGCTCACCTTTCTGCCTTTTCTAAAGATTTCTTGCTCTCATGCAATCATTGTCATTTTCTATTGTAGATCCATTTAATCCACATCATCTGGATCCTTTCCTCCAGATCTTCTGAATTAGATAAGCAGAAGTAAGTCTTCCTCCTAAATATGCTTCAAAGCTTGCAACAAAGGCATTGTAAGTTGCCTTTTGTTCTTCTGATCTTGAGTCTTTAGGAGTGTTTTGAGGAGCAGCAATGACTCTGGATGTTTGAGGAGCTGCAGTGACTCTGGATGTTTGAGATGATGTTGATGGATGATTGATTGTTGGAGTTGCAATGAACCCAATGTTGTTTAGTTGATCTCTTGATGAGATGAAATCATCATTCTTAATGATGAAGGCATTTTCCACAGAATGAGATTCTGATGGAAATTTGTAAGCCTCAATCACTCTTGGTCCACCAAGATATCTGCTTCTTTCATCAAGTTCTAATGCTTCTATTTTGGCTATCATGATATCCAAAGTAGTAATCTCAAGATCAAGAGTATTTTTCAGCATAGTTGCTTTCTGTTTCCAGCTTTCAGGGAGGCTGTGAAGCATCTTCTTGTTTAATTCTTTGATCTTGTAGGTAACTCCCATGATTTCCAAGTCATTTACCAACTGTACAAATCTGTGCAGTTGTTTGGATATGGACTCTCCCTTGGTGTGGTGGAATGTTTCATACTGATTAACAAGTTCATCCTTGTTAATTTCAGCTACCTCACTGCTTCCTTCACCCATGATTTTCAATGCATCCCACACAGCTTTTGCAGTACCATACTTCTCTAATCTTTTCAGCATATCCATCTTGAGTGCTTGAGTTAGAATGGAGTAGGCTTTGAGGTTAATCTTGATTTTCTTATAGTCTTCATCATCTAGATTTAGATCTTCAATGGGTATTCATACAGTTTTGTCAATTGCAGCTTGATCTGCAGACAGAGTGATAGGGATGTGTGACCCCTTGCATATTGAGATTCAAAAATCAGGATCTACACATGTGATGTAATTCCTAAACTTGATTTTCACTGTTTAAACTCAGATTTGTGTTTAAGCATAGGAGGTTTAGGTGTATGACCTAGTTCTGAGTAACTGTTAGAATCCATTTTAACTAAGTGTTTAACTGGTATAAATATAGATTTAGATGATTTTTAGGATTGATTAGTCCAACTTGTCCAAACAGTTCAAACGGATTTCAGAATCAAATATATGATTTTAGTGAGTTTCTTGCTGTTGGGAATATTTTGGTGAAAATGTGTTGACAGGTGTATTTTTTGCTATTTACTAAGTAGAGGTGATGCTATACTCTACTAGCGACTCGATTACCAGATCAATCAAATTCTATTCAGTTCTTGCGTAGATCTGAAAGAGAACCGAGAGCAAAGCTCTGATACCAATTGACTGGGTAAGTAAGATTGAGATTCTTACTGAGAATCAAATATGGTAATCAAGTCAATGATTGAGTGGTGGAAACAAATAATCAAGAACATTCAATGCAAGAAATACACTCATAAATGCTTTTGTATTATATATATGAAAGTTGATTGATTACAGAGAATAAATGACAACAAAAATTCTCTATGTCTATCAGCTGTCACCTCATGTACGAGGTTATCTATTCTATTTATAGGCAGACAAGATGCCTTTAACAAAATGACTAAACTACCCCTGAACTATTACATCAGAACTAGTCTAAGTCTTCATCTGCATCTTTGCTTGTTCATCTGCATCTTTTCTTGTTCATCCGCATTGACAAATGCGGATGAGTTAACTTGATCAGCATTTCTTCACTTGATCATCCGTATTAGTATGTTGGTCATCCACATTGGTTAATGCGGATGAACAAATACTTATGTGCATTTGTTCGGTCATCCGCATTTGTCAAATGTGGATGAGCAAAGTCTTATCCGCATTGTTTCTTGGTCTTCCGTATTTGTCAATGCGGAAGAACAAATACTTGTCCGTATTTGTTTTATGTCTTCCACATTGACAAATGCGGAAGACAACACTTGGTTTTTTTGAGCAGGATCTTCATCCGTATTTATTTTTGGACTTGTGGGATTCCACCAAAGCAATCTTCAAATCACCCATTGAATTGGCATGGATGATCTTTTCAGGGTGCAACACATGACCCTGACATGTCAGATCCTGAAGTAGTGGATTGGGAAGGAGCTGCTGAACTAGACACGAATGCCGTTTGAAGTGGTGCTCTTGAACTTGTTGGAGTGGGAGATGAGTTATAATGTGACGGGTTTTGATCGTATGATCCTTTCTGAGACCTATACTTCATCCTCAATTCTTCCTCTCTCAGCTTTAGAATGAAATCGTTACTATCCAACTTGCCAGCATTGTTGAATTCGATCTGCCCAAGATACATATTAAATTGATGTGGCTAGTGTGATATGATCCAAGTTGGGTCATACCCAATAATAGGTTAGACAAACACCTATAATATTTATTTATTGATTTGATCAGTTAAATAAATATCAACACCAAAGGGTTTAGAAAATTGTTTTCTAAAAAAATAGATGCACTTAAGAAATTGATAAATAGATGGGTTTATTTATTAATTCTGAGAGATTACTTTATAATTGTTACTTAATGGTTAATTAACATTTATAAAATGAAACCATATAATTGCATATAAGATGTTACAAATTAATTAACTTAAGTTTTAATTGATCATATGTTAATGCTAGTGGGTGTACAAAATAATATGTAAATTTTACATATTATATTTTGTAATTCTTATAAAAACAAATTGCTTAATAAAACAAAAGGAGGCCACCCATTGGTGGCAGCAATGCTCGGCCCAAGGGCTGCCTTAGAGGCCAGCCACCTTGCTTATCTAAGCATTTGACACCCACAAGCAACATACATGCAATCCTGGTTTTCTCTCAAGTGTGTGTAAAAGAAATCCTCTCTTCCTCTTTCTTGTTCACGAGTTCTTCAAGTGGTTCAAGGCTGGATTTTCTTTCAGCTTTTAAAAGGTTTTAAGCTGAAAAATTGGTGTTGCATGATCCTAGCATCAAAGGTTCTTCGTTTGTGGCTTGGGGTATAACCTTCTTGAGGTCTTCTAGTTTGAAGATTCAGCCACAAGTTCATCCTTTTTCTGAAACATTTCGATTTCCAGCAGCTCCAAAGGTTGTCTTTTCACCCTCTATGTTCTTTTATGTATGCACTTTCGTATAATTGATCCATGGTTTGGGGTTGCTTCTTAAATAGGCTTAATAACCATCTTATTAACATGTTTTAAAACCTCATTCCACTGTGTTTCTCATATATATATAATGTTTTATGAGCTTTGATAACTTGTTAAAACCCCACAAGCATATCATTCTGTCTTAGATTTGACACAAACAAAACCCACTTCTCTGGCAAGCCATCTGCAAAACTTGACACCTTGTCTTCCATGGACGTGGTTACCCCATGAGTGTGCAGCTCACTCATCAAGTGGTAGAAATGGTCGATGATGTCATCTAGGCTCTCTTTTCCTATTGAAGAGAAGTTATCAAACTCCTTCTTCAAAGCCTTTTCCTTTAATGCCTTCAATATCCCATTCCCTTCATACCGCTTTTCCATAGCCTCACATAACTTCTTTGCTTGTTTGTTCTCAGAAAACTAATGGAATATATCCTTAGGAATTGACTAAGTCAACAAAGCATACAACTTCTTCTCTACATTGTACTTCATCTTTTGGCTATCAGTCATGCCACCCAAGGTAAGTTCCGTCAGCACCAACCGGCATGCTATAACCTGTCTGATTGATTCCCACAGATTGGGATCAACTCCATTTAGGTATATCTCAAACCTTTGCTTCCATTGTGGGTAATCATCTAACATTATGAGCTTAGGGGGCTTATTGTGATTCCCAATTTCATTTTCCAAAAGCAGTAGATTCTAGATCCGTGAATCTCTACCGGTAGTAAACGTTGAGTACTGATCTTCCATTTTTATTAACTTTGAACTTCAAACTGAAACTTATTCACTCGTGCAATGGAGAGGTCCAAATGAATCAATCGTGCGATTGAACAAATGTGGATGAGCCAATCGTGCGATTGGACAAATGCGGATGAACATTCGTGCGAATGGGATTGCTCAGTCGTACGAATGGATGGGCGACTGAGTTCACTCGTGCGTATGGGAGGTGCGAGTGAGTTCAATCTTGCGATTGAGTCAATCGTGCGACTGAAGGCTGCTGGTTTTGAAAATTCGAGGGTTTTTGGTACTTTGACACAAAAATACGATTTTTCACGAACCCTAATCTGCCGTAATCCGAAAAACGTGAACTTTTAGATCTGGAGACGTCGAAAACACCGTTTTACTAAAAAAGATGGTGTTTTTGAATGAAAAACGTGATTTTTACACCAAAACCGATCGAATCACACGCAAAATCAAGAGCCAAGGCTCAGATACCACTTGTTAGGACCATTTACATACGGAGTACTAACTGATTCTGCATGTATACCAACTCAAATAGTGCGGAATCCTATTTGATTGGCGATCCAATCAGGGAGAACACAGTTCAAATCAATCTAACGATTAATGAACCGTTAAGAATGATTGGAAAATGATCAATAGCGATCTATGAACTTGGAACAGGTTTTCTTAAGTCTTTGGACGGCTAGGGTATGATTATGTGCATAGTATTCGAATTGTTGTGTTTTTCCACGAATTAGGTGGTATTTATAGGTTAAGGTCTTCCAATCGTACGAATGAACCATTAGCATGGTTCAATCGTGTGACTGAATCATGCGATACATTCATCTGCACGACTTAAGGTCCAGTCGTGTGACTGAGTCAATCTTATGTCTCAATCGAGCGACTGATCCAGTCTCCTGGTTCAGTCGTGCGACTAGTCCATTAGCATGAAGTATTCATGCGTATGGTCCATTAGCATGGTCCATTCGTATGAGGACTTCACACGATTAAGTTTGAACATGTTTCTCAATCATTATTGACTAAGAATTATGTACAACATCCACAAACGTATATAGTTAGTTCACTATAAGTTATCACACAATAAACAATGAAATATTAAACATTATAAGCATCAACCACACATTGTATTTCATTCATACCCATTTAATTACATATATGTAAGTCATGATAGACATTTTACATTAAGCTCCTAAACTAGGTACATATGTATCAACAGGAACTCAGCAACAAACAAACAAGCGCTCCAAACGGAAGAGAAAGAATCAACTTCAGAGTTGAAAAAGGATGCAAAGCATCAGAAGTTAGCAAATCATAACAAATTAAATGATTCTGACAAAGAATCAGATGAGATGTATTGCAAATGTTGTGACATGAAAAATCATGAAAATCATAATCTAATGTACATCCTTCAAAGAAAAGAACAACTTTCAGCAATCAAAAACACCTCATAAAAGGGTGGATTGACTGAAAAGGAAAGGAACGAAGGCTGATGATGCATTCGTGATAAGTTTGAGAAGGGAATTCATATAGCTCATTCAAAAAAAAAGATCGTGAAACCTTTAAAATCAAGATCATTATCAAAACCAAAGCCTCAAATGAACAACATGAGTTGAATAAAGAAGAATTTGAGAAACAAGAACTTAGCTTATCAACATCTCCTTCAACAGAATCATCCTCATCTAAAACAACTCAGAATGAATCAAGCAAAACTAAAATTGAAACTTCAAGACTTATTAATGAAGGAGTTACTATTTTAGACACTACTGGCAAACCCAAGATCATCAAGGCTTGGGTTGTCAACTCTAACTAATTTATTTCAGAATGCAGGAACAATATTGGAAAGCTGACAACAAGTAGTATGTTGACAGTGGTTGTTCCAGGCATATGACAGGAAACTGTTCACTTCTCCATGACTTCAAACATAAAAATGCTTCTTATATGGCATTTGGTGGGGATAAGAAGGGAGGTAAAATTATTGGGGAAGGAATGGTAACAAACGGTGTGCTCAGTTTGAGAAAGTAAACTATTATGAAAAATTAGAGTATAATTTACTGAGTGTATCTCAAATTTGTGATCAAATTTATACCACATTGTTTGATAACACTAATGTTACATTCTTAAGCCAGGTTTTTCTATTCTAGAAGATTGGGTGCTTCTTAAAGCATCAAGAAAAGGAAACACTTATGTTTTGGACATGAACAACACCTCACTCATAAGACATGAAACATTCCTCATATCTAAGTCATCAGAAGATGAATCTCAATTATGGCATAGAAGGCTTGTCCATTCTAACATGAAGAACATGAACATATTGGTGAAAAATGACTTAGTCATTGGACTGGCAAAGAAAGAGTTTCATTTCTCAACTTGTGTTCTTTGTTACAAAGTAAAACAACACAAAGTGTCTCTCATAAATCCAAAACTATCATTAAAATACTACACCACTCAAAATGCTTCACATGGATTTGTTTGGTCCTACCAATGCGATGAGCATTGGAAAGAGACAATATTGTTGGTGGTAGTTGATGATTTCACAAGATTTGCATGGGTCTTTTTCTTAAAAAAATAGTGAAACATCAGAAACATTAATGGACTTGTAATCAAGATTAAGAATCAACTGATACAAAAGTTAAAATTTTAGGAGTGACAATGGTACTGAGTTTGTCAATTTGACTTGGATTCCTTTTGCAGGAACAAAGGGTATTGGAAGGCAATTCAGTGCACCAAGAACTTTATAACAGAATGGAGTTGCTGAAAGAAGAAATAGAACTCTTATGAAGCAACCAGAACAATGCTAGCTGATTCACAATTGCCTATCACCTTTGGGCTAAGGCGGTGAATACTGCATGCAATGTTCAAAATAGAACATTGATTGTCAAAGAACATAACAAAACTCCTATGAGCTTTGTATAAAGAAAACCATACATAGGATATCTTAGAGTTTTTGGGTGTCATGTATCAGTTTTAAATATAAAAGAATCATTAGGAAAATGTTCAGAAAGCATATGATAGTTTCTATTTTGGATATTCTTAAACATCTAAATCTTATAGGATCTAATTCCACAACATAACATTGGAAGAAACTCTTAATGTATCTTTTGATGAATCTGTATTTACTAAATTAGTAAAGGTTCATCATGGTTGTTTGATATAGATGCTCTAACAGAGTCATTTAACTATGATTATCTTAACAATGCAGGATCTGATGACAGATGTTATCCATTTGTTCCACCTAATATGAATGAAGTGATATTATCTATTGATCCTCCAAGAATTCACACAACATCATATAGAAACACTTCAGCAGCAACTGCTAACACTGCATCTGCTGATGTACACTATGCATCCGGAGATGTGAATGTTGTCCCTACAACCGGTCCATGCTCTCATATGAATACAATAAAATTGGAATGTTTCAAGCCCTCACTTATCATCCGGAGAAGTTCTTGTAACTCCTACGGAAGAGCAAAAGTTTGGAGAAGTTCCTGTAACTCTTACAGAAGATCAAAATGTTTTGGAGGAGTTCCTGACAGGATCAGTAATCACAAGTTCGATGTATTAGAGTTCAAAGCAGCGGAATATGAACAAGAATTAGACAAATTGTAGCAAGCAATCGATACTTGTATGCATTAAGAACGCATACGGTTATAAGGAGAGAATATAATTTGATTTCAAGAATGTTTTAAATGTAGAATATTTCTAATCAAATCATTCATTCATTCATTCATTCATACACCAAATATTACAATAGGTTGTCACTCCTTATATAGAGTGCAACAATCGCTGCTGTTATCACGGAAAGTGACAACTGGCAGATCTAATACAAATAACTAACTTAACAAACTACTGAAACTACAACGACTGAAGAACAAGCTCTTCAGTCGTTTTACAAAAATACTGAAACATAAAACTACTGAGACTAGAAATATAAAACTACTGATATCACAACTACTGAAGAAGTACTCTTAGCAGTTGTGACAAACTACTGATGCTTCAGTACTTGATCTTCAGACTTTGACCTTCAGATGTTTCATCGCTAATGACTTCAGTAGATATCATCAGATGAGTCTTCAGATTTGTCTTCAGGCTTTGTACATCAGTTGTTGATCTTCAGCACTTGTAAACTCTTCAGCTGTTGTACTTCAGTACTTAGGTCTTTCAGCTTCAGTACTTGTGTTCTTCAGCTGTTGTTACTTCAGCATTTTAGTTTTCAGCTGTTGGAATCTTCAGCACTTGACCTTTAGCTGTTGAAGTCTTCAGCACTTGTCAAACTGCTGATGAGTCTTTCAGCAGTTGTTGTGAACCATGTGGGACTTAGAGGTTTTCTGATCTTAGCTCATTGGTTCTTTTGGTCAAACAAACTCCCTGAACCAATGCAGCCAAAACCTCTAAATTATTCGTTGTCCACACTTATTGTTGGCAGAGTGTTGGTCTTTTTCCTTCTTGATCAGTAGAGAAGATGACCCATGTAAGCTCCGGCCTGGGAAGAAACCTCAAATATTTGTTTGGCAGAGTATGAATGGGAAGTCTGTTTTGGGGAACAGGACACAGAGTTGTTATCCCATTCATGAGATTCACTTCCCCATAATGAGTCTGTACGACTCTCTTGTGTAGGCCTCAAGGAAGGTGATTTGTTCCTCCATGGTTAGCTCTTCAGCACCTCCTTCAAACAATGATTCAGGCCCATAATACTCAGACAGGTATTTGCATGTTTCCCATTCTTTAGCTCCACAGTTGTTATTATTCTGTAAGCAAACTCATCGGTGTGATTCCCTAGGAACAACTAGAGCTCATTTTTCCTGACTTCCTCAAGCCTCTTGTAAACTAACCCCTTTTTCACTATTTGTTTCCAGCATCTTCTGAGGGGTTAGATTAACTTTGTAGGCCTTCTTGAAGTCTTCTAGGATTTCCCAGGGTGAAACTACAAAGACCAGAGAGATCACTTCATCTACGATCTTTTCACCTGGCCAATGTATCTTGAGGTATATTTTTCTTATGAATTCTGGGAGAGACCCTGGATCAGGCAATCCTCACTCTTCCTTTTGATATTGAAAGATATGCCTGAGAGTGTAAAGTCTGAGGGCTTGCTTCTTCATGTTGATGATAGAAGATGTGGCTGCATAAGCTTTGTCAACTCTCTTCAGTAATTCCTCATCATGCTGTTTATGAAGCTCTTATTCTTCTAGCTTCACTTTAACCATTTGTCTCTGGACTTCAGGAGTAATTGCTGAGGAGTGACTTGTGGCCTTAGGCAACTGAATCACAGCTGAGAGCGGCAGCCTATCTTCATCATCTTCTTCATCATCTTCTAGCCTCAATATCTTCTCTTCTTCTTCAAGGTATATCATCGGCTATGGGTTTTGAGGGTAAGGGAGTTGGTTTGGTGGGTGTGTTTTGGTGGTTTGGTGCGGGAATGTTGATAGGCTGTTCTAGCATCCTTGAGGTGAGTGTGGCTTTTGATTGCTTGGCTAGCTCAGTCCTGCTCCCAGCACCGCTTCATTCAAAGCTTCAATAACAAGCCCTTAGTATAGTTCAGACGAACAGATCTTGGTGGGATTGCCAAGATACTGTCCCTGGGACCAAGCTTGATTTCGATCATTGATCTTCCAAGATATTTTGCAATAAATCTAATCATGATTTCAAGCCTTTCTCTCTCTACACTTCATAACTTGCCCATCTATTCTGGATTTCTTCAATCTCTAGTCGTCGAATCTCAGAGTCAAGTTATTGGTGTCATGGCCTTGCCTAAACAGCTGATCAATGATGTGTCCATTGATCTGCTGTGTTCGGCATCAGCCTCTTTTATTAGTAGCTCCAAGGCTTTATCTTCAGCAATGTGATCATCAGCACCTTTCTTTCGCTTGTAGGTGAGCATTGGTTGCTGTTCTTTCTCCTCCTTTGGATGCTTTGCTTCCTTCTTTTCCTCGGATCTTTCCTATTCTTTTCTTTCACTGCAGTACTCTCCCCCTTTTTGGATGCATTGGAGAAGGGGTTTGTACCGCAGAAAGAGTTTTGTACAGCAGCATCAATCAGGGGCTTGTTAAAGTAGAGGAAAGCCTCTCATCAATGGCTTTAGTCACAATATCAGTGATTATGGGTGTGATGAGAGGGAGGGAATTTTGAAGTACAGCACCTATTTGCTCAGGAGGTTCTGTTCCTGAGAGTAGGGCTAAAGCAGAGGCAGGTGGTGAGTTGGAGTGGCTCAGTGTTTGGGGAACCTTCAAGTGAAGGTGCCATCTGTGGGTGGGTAGAGGCAGATGGTCTTTCTCCTGGGAGAATTGATCAAGTAGGTTTTGCAGCCTACTGACTTTCTTCAAGGATTGGTTCTGGCAAGAATATCGTAGAAAAAGCCCAGGTCATCATCAGCCGAAGCTGAATCATCTGACCTCCTGCTTAGAGCAGGATTTACATGCACTGGGTGTAGACCAGTTGAGCATGTGCCCCTTGTGCTTGGTAACTGGGGACTTCCAGCCTCAGGACAGTGTCCATCATAGCTGTGGCCTCTAGTGAGGTCTTAGCAATATTACCAGCCTCATCTGATCATGTGCTGAGTCAGAGGAGGGTGGCAGCCTCACTAGATAATCTCCCTTGTCTACACCAGGAGATAGAAGTGGTAAAACCCTGTGCTGGGGGTTCTCAAGTGCATTGTGTTCCTCCCCCAATTGTAGAGGTTCCCAGTAGTAAGTGGTTGCTGGGGGGGGGGGGGGGGGGAGGAGTTGAGTGCAGTGAGTGTGGCAACTATTAAAGTGTGGCTGGCTGTGAGGGGCGGTTGTTTGGGTGAAGGGATAGAAGCAGTGTGCACCTGGGGAGGTTGGTGCTCGTCAATGGCAATCCCCTCAAGTGAGGAAGATCCCAGATAGGGGTACCCTTTTGTGGTTGTTGCAGGCTCTGTTGAGAGGAAGCCTGAGCGGCTATGGCTGGAAGAGTCATTGTATCCACTAGGGGGTTTGGACTAGTGGATAATCCTGCGTTTGTGTTGCAGGGGCATCCTCAGGGGACTACCATTCCTGAGTAGCCGTTTTGGGTTTCTTTTTGGTGGGTTGGTGGGGACTTTTGATTTGGAGGTGGTGGCTGGGGTTCCAGCTGCGGGTTTTCGCAGCTTGGGAGCCATTTAGTGTCTGGTCAGAGTTGTGCCGGGAGTATACTTCCGGCAGAAAGCCGTAGCAGGGACTCCCAAGCCAACAAGTCCCTCAGCATTAAGCTGGTCTGTAATAATGGCCATTATGAACCGGGATAAAGTATCCAACGGTTGGCAGTAGTTTTTGAGCCATATCTTTGAGCTCTGAAAATATTATTTCTGAAAAGTTTAGGGTTGTTGCTCAAGGATAGAGTACATTTCCTGCTGCCATTTCGTCGACATTTGATCCCAAGACGACATCTTAGGGGCCAAACAGACATTCACCATGTGAAAGATTAGCGCGCTCAGCGTCATTAAAGTGTTTCTCAAGATGGTGGAAGCACTGAGATTGCCTTGATATCCATGTTGGGAAAAGGATAGATCAGTGGTGCCCTTTGGATACCAGCAGGAGAACTAGCATCATTCAGATGAAGAATTTGCGGATTATTGCAGGAGTGATGATACTTCTTGTTTGTTACGACCGACTGGAGGGAGGTGGTTGTTTCCCCAGTGGAACGTACGTTCATCCAAAATTGGTGCAAGGATTCGGCATGTAGTATGGGATCAGAGAAATGCGTTTGTATTGGGACTGAACCATAAGGCGATAGCAGTATCGAACTGGTCCAGATGGGCGATTTAGTGAGGTAGGCAACACAGTTGTGTCGCGGTTTAATTTGCAGGATGCCATGGAGAAGAGGGAAGTTTTTGGAGAGGAACGTTGGTTTGAAGAAGATGAAGCATTGAGAGCTTAGGTTAGGGATATTTATAGGGTACGGGTAAGAAACGACTGAAGGATGTGGTGTTAGTCATCGTAGTTTTAAACGACCGTGCCATGGTATTATCCTTTCAGACGTGGAAACAGCTGAAGTCGTGTGTTAGGCATCAGTAGTTAGAAAACTACTGAAGACTGTGGTTTTGACTTCAGATGATTGAAACAACTGAGGACGTGTTGTTGTCATCAGTAGTTATGAAACTACTGAAGACAGGGTTTTGTCATCAGTGTGTAAACAACTGAAGACTTGGTATTAGTCATCAGTAGTTATAAAACTACTGAAGACGTGGTTTTGCTTCAGTTGTTTAGAATGAAACAGCAGTTGTACAACGACTGAAGAGAAAGTTCTCTTCCGCTGTTTTCGTCAATTCTTAGCTTTTCAGCTGTTTCATATTGTCCTCAAACATTCATCAGTTTTTTGGCTGATTTCAGTTATTTTATAGGACATTAGTACTATCTGTTTTTACTGATTGCAGTAGTTGTAACTACATCAGTAGTTGTAACTACATCAGTAGTTTAGAACAGATGAAGTACTTCAGTACTTGTGAGACATTTAGCCTTCAGTAATTATAAAAACTCTGAGGGTAAAAGAGCTCATCAGTACTTATATGTGACATAGTACTAATGATCATCAGTACTTATTACTAGATATCATTAGTTTCATTCCTTATTCTAGCTGCAGCATACCAAGCCTTAACACCAGGTTTTGGAAAGTTGAACTATCCAAAGGCTTAGTAAAATGTCTGCAAGCTCATCAGCACTAGGCACAAACTTAGGATCAATCAGACCTTTTTCAAACAATCCCTTATAAATGATGTCTGATCTCTATATGTTTGGTCCTAGAGTGCTGGACTGGATTTTTGACAATGCAAAGAGCTGAAGCACTATCCATTAACAATGGAGTCTTAGTCTCTGTAATGCCATAATCCAAAGTTGGTTTTGAAGCCAGAGTACCTGAGATGTACAACTTGCAGCCGCAATGTACTCTGCTTCAGCAGTGATGTAGCAAACTGAGGTCTGTTTCTTGCTCTGCCAAGAAATCAAGCAGTTGCCTAGGAATTGACATCCACCAGACATTGATTTCCTGGTCAACTTACCCCTGCATAGTCACTGTCAGAAAAAGCAACTAATTTACCAGAATGTCCGGTAGAATACCATAAACCTAGAGATGGAGTGCCTTGCAGATATCTAAAGATCCTCTTGACTGCAATCAGATGAGACTCTTTAGGTGCAGCCTAAATCTAGCACAAACACATGTAGCAACATAATATCTGGTCTAGAAGCTGTTAAATACATCAAGGACCCAATATACATCTGTAAAGTGTTTCATCAACCACTTTACCTTTCTGATCTGTATCCAGTTGTGTGGTGCTGCACATGGGAGTAGAACAAGGCTTATAGTTTTGTAATCAAACTTTTGCAAAAGATCTTTGTATATTTGGACTGATGAATGAAAATTCCATCAGCCTTTTGTTTGATTTGCAACCCCAGAAGAATTGTAACTCTCCCATGGCACTCATTTCAAACTTCTGTTGCATCAACTTTGTAAAGGCATCACACAACTTTGGATCAAGGATGCAAAAATGATGTCATCTACATAAATTTGAACAAGTAGATTATGCTGCCCAGCTTTCTTAATGAATAAAGTCTTATCTATGAGCCTCTAGTGAAATTATTTTCTAGAAGAAAGTTTGATAATGTCTCATACCAGGCTCTAGGAGCTTGTTTTAACCCATAAAGAGCCTTATCAAGCTTATACACCCAATTAGGATGTTTATTGTCCTCAAAGCCCGGAGGTTGACATACATAAACTTCTTCTTTAATTTTTCCATACAAAAATGCACTTTTGACATCCATTTGAAAACTTTAAGATTTTGATAAGCAGCATAAGCTAAAACAATCGAATTGCTTCCAGTCTGGCTACAGGGGCAAAGGTTTCATCATAATTAATACCTTCTTCTTGTGCAAACCCCTGAACAACCAGTCTGGCCTTGTTCTTAACAATAAGCCCATTTTCATCAGTTTTGTTCCTAAACACTCATTTAGTGCCTATTGCACACTTACCTGGAGGTAGAGGAACCAGTTCCCACACTTGCTGTTTCTTGAACTGAAGAAGCTCAAGCTGCATGGCATCAACCCATCCATTGTCCTTTAAAGCAATGTGATAATTCTTTGGCTCTTGCTGACTGATGAAGAGAGCATAGAAGCAGAAATTTGACAATTGACTTCTTGTTGATACTCCAGCAGTGATATCACCAATGATTTGAGACATAGGGTGATTCTTCAGATCTTGATACACAATGAGATCTGTGCAAGTGTTTGTAGCAGGCTCAGCAGTAACAGATGGTGATGGTGAATCATTTCCTTGAAACCAATCAGTGGATGGTAATTCAAGGAAGTTGAATTCGAAGATATCTCATCAGCATTTGTTGTGGATGGTGCTACTGGAGCTACAGGAACATTAGGTCTAGCTGAATCAGGCAGCTGATCACTAAACCTGAAGAGGTGAGTACTGCAATCATCATCATCATCAGCAATACCACCAGGTGGTGAACTGTTGACAGGAGCAACCAGGAGTTTGATAAGGAACATATTGCAGTATGTCCAAATCAAATAACTCCACAGGGCTTTGTGGAATCTTGTCCTTTGGAGATTCATTGAACTTAACATGTAGAGTTTCTTCAACCATCTTTGTTCTGCAGTTGAAGACTCTGTATGCCTTGCAAGTAGATGAATACCCAACAAAATACCCTGCATCCACCTTAGGATCAAATTATGGAGTTGATCCTTTGTGTTAGAATGAAAAAAAAAGGGACACCCAATGCTTTGAAAAATGAAATCAGAGGAGCCAAATGATGGAGAACTTCATATGGAGTCTTCATCAACCTCTGATTTACTAAAACTCTATTTTGCACATAGCAAGCTGTGTTGACAGCTTCAGCGCAAAAGGTCAGTGGCAAACCTGAGTCAGCGCATGGACCTTGCAGCTTCAATGAGGGTCCTGTTCTTTCTCTCCACTACTCCATTTTGTTCTGGAGTCCTTGGAATGCTGAACTGCCTTTTGATTCCCTTTGAAAGATAGAAGTCATCAAGTGTTGATTTCTGAATTCATTCCATTGTCACTCCTAATACACTTGACTGGAAGGGAATACTGCTTCTCAATATACAACACAAAGTGAATAATCTTCTGAGCAGCCTCATCCTTTGAATGTAGAAAGAAAGTCCATACAAATCTGGAGTAATCATCCACAATTACCAGACAGTATTTCTTCTTTGCCATGCTCATTACTCCACAGGACCAAATAGATCCATATGCAGTAATTGCAAGCAGGCAGTGGACTTAGGCACTTCAATAGGAGGGAATGAGACTTTGTGCTGTTTTCCTTTTAAACACGCAGTGCAGGTTTCATCACAGTGGAACTCCTTTATTGGTAAGCCTCTGACTAAACTAATATTGGGGTAAGCTGATTCATGTTTTTGAGATTAACTGACCAAGCCTCCTGTGCCACAGTTTAGATTCTTGAGAAGAGGCTTTGGAAAATAGGAAAGGATTGCCTTTGAGATCTATCTTCTTAGAAAGATCTAAGGCATACACTCTTCCTGTCCTGTTGGCTTTCAGGAGAGTGTGATCATCCAACACCTTGTCAATCAAGTGCAAAACTTTGGATGACAGAATCCTACAGTTTTGACTGGTGAAAAGGGCAACATGGCCTTTATCACACATTTGACTGACACTCAAGAGATTGTACTTGAGATTTTCCACATGATTAACATCATCAAATTTGATTTCTCCATTGGAGACAAAGCCCTTACCGATGATGTAACCCCTAGCATCATTGCCAAAAGAGACAAATCCCTTCTTTCCTTGAGAGTAGTCATGAAGAAGAGAGCTGTTCCCAGTCATGTGCATAGATCCCCCACTGTCTACATACCAGATGCTACTTTGGCATGTTGAAGAACCCTGCAATAATAAACAATCAGTTAGTTTTAGAGACCCAAACCTTTTGGTTTTGGGCTGGTCTCATCATAGATGGTAACTAACAGGTTTATTTGAAACAACAGCCTGAGAGGAAGAAGATGGTGTAAAGAAGGGAGTCCTTTGGCTTGGACCTCCTTTTCTGTGGTTTCAACATAGGAGTGTCTAGTTGGTTAACTCTACCCAACAGATGTTGAACCATCATTACCAGCTGTGTCTGATTTGTGATAAAGCTTTCAGCTCATCAGACACATTGCCAGTGGAGTTTGATAGATTCCTATGTTGCACCTTCTTCTTCGGAGCACTCTCAGCTGTCATCTGTTTAACCCCTTCCTTTTTGGATTTCTTTGAGGACTTAAGGGTTACAGGATTTGATGTTGCTGATACAAATGTGGTCTCAAACTCAGTTTTCATTTTTACCATTTTCTCTTTAATTTCTTCTTTTTGGTTGAGTTTGGAACCTCTTTTGTACCAACAATCATCTGTAAGATGATTGAACGACCACATACTTCACATGGTTTCTTCTTCATCTAGGTTGATCATCAACTAAAGAGGGTGAAGCAACTAAAGACTTGTTCTTCAATGCTTTGGAAGCATTGTTGCTTTCTTGACTGCCTCTTTAGTGGTCTTCAAACTCTTTCTACTGTCAGTTTTCTTCTCTTCAGTACTGACAGCAGTTGAAGTTTGAACTTCAGGTGTTAGATCCTGCTCTCTAGTCCTTTCAGGACCTTCAGGATTAACTCCTGAGTTGATCAACTCATTATCATGTGAATGTCAGCATTTGAACCATCAACATCAGCTGATAAGTTCAAAGAGGGCTTGATGCTGACTTCTACTTCTGATTGTGCTGTATCAGAAGGTAGATCACATGATGTGATGGATTGGTTATCACTCTCACCATCAGATTCTACCTCTGCTCTTGGGGTAAAATCTGTAGGTGGAGCAGTGTGATTGTAACCAATTCCAAACTTCACATTTGAAGCAGATTGCTTACTAAGAAGCATTTCAAAACCTTTGCATGATTGTACCCATCTATCACACTCGACCTGGGTAACTGCAAGGGTTTCTTGAGATCTTTGTACTTCTTCTAGAAGTACTTCTTCTCTAGCCTTATCAATTAATTTGGCAATTCAGTTTATAAATCTCATCATTTTTATCTTTAAGCACAGACTCAAACTCAGCTTTGTTTTTGGAAATTATTTGTTCTAGCTCAATGTTCTTATTAATTAGAGCTACATTTGCTTCTCTAATGGAAGCAAATGCTGCTATGCATGGTTCAGAACATAATTTGGCTTTTGCCTCAGAGGATACCTGTGATACCTGAGGTGTAGAGGAATTAGAAAATGAAGTATCAGCAGACTCCAAAGCCATAAGAGCTAGATTCCCAAAAGGACTGTCACCACCATGTTGACCAGCACCTGAGAACAGTTGGTCATGACCAGACATGTCATCTGGTAAACTGCTCCAGTCAACAACTCCTGGGGTGAAGAAGCTGTGTTGTTGAGGTTGAGATTGTTGATGAGATTGGGATGGCTGAGGTCTGGTAGTGCATGAGGTGGTGGTGCCATAGGAACTTGAACTTGATTTGACTGTGGCATGTAATAACAAGGTACGGATATGGCATTTGACCCTGAGGAACAAAATATGCCGGAGATTGTTGTTGAGGATGATGACTAGAAGGTGACAGGATGTTGCCCTCTGTGTTGTTGACTATTGCCAGGAAAAGTCACAAAGGGTGCAGTGGAGTTAGATCCAGTTGATCTACACTCTCTTGCAAAGTGTTCAAGCCTTTGGCATTGTGACACCTCACTTGCTCTTGTCAAAACCAACTTTGGTTTTGCCAGAGAGTCCTGGGAATTTTCTTCCAGTTCTTTTATAGAACTTCTGAGATCTGATATTTATCAGGGCCATTTGGCTCAAATATCCATCTCCTCTAGGTCATCATCAGCAATCCCCTTGAGATCATCCATAATGAAGCATAGATTGTCATTATTACACCCAGTAAACTGACCATCAATACTCACAAATGCAGAATCAGAAGTGCTTGAAGAGAATTAATAGCTCATCATACTGGCATTTAGATGAAGCATATTCTGACTCATAACCCACCAAGGCAGTGTTGCCTGGTACAAATCTTCAGTGAGCTTTCCAGATGAAGACAGCTTTCTCTTCTGTTCTATCTCTCTCTCGAACGTGAGCAGTTTCCCATGGAGTTGAGTGAGAGATAGTTTGTCCAAACTTGCACTGGAGCGTAGGACAATAGTATATGTGTCCCATCTCTCAGGCAATGATCTGAGAAATCTGTTATTCATCTGAATATTTGTGTACTCAAGTTTGACCATTTTTAGTTCAGAGATCAAACAAGAGACCGCTCATATTGTTGATTCAGTGTCTCACCCTTTCTATGAGAGAATGTCTCATATTGTTGGGCAAGAATTTCTCTATTATTTGCCAAGACCTCATCTGTTCCTCCAAATTGTTCTTTCAAGGCATTCCAGAGGTCATGGGCAGTTTCATGATGCATTAGCCCAAATAGATTTCATTTGGCAGTGCCATGGCCAGAATTCCATGGGCTTTTGCATCAATTTCAAGCAACTTCTTGTCCTCATCTGAGTATTGCTCCCTCCTCTTCGGAACCATTTGATTTGTTTCCGGGTTATTCACCATAGGCTTGTGTGGACCATGTACCACTGATGTCCAACAACCTGCGCTGTTAACAGACAGGTGATGGAGCATACGTCTTTGCCATATGTTATACTCATTCCTAACCAGCATTGGTGGCTTGGTTGAGGACCAGTATTGTGAGGATCATTGGAGGGAGTGGTCATTTTCAGTTCAAAAACAATTTAATTCAAGCTGTTAAAAGTTTAAACACGACCACAACAAACTCAATGAAACCAATAGAAGATCTCAGGATGAATGACCAGAAATACAGAAAATTCAATCTCTATAACCGTTTCTTGCAAAAACAAAGCTAATTCAATCAAACTTAGATCTTGAATAGCAGTTTCAATGATCAATTATTAGATCGATCAATGATTAACCAGCTCTGATACCATTTGACAGGATCAGTAATCACAAGTTCGATGTATTAGAGTTCAAAGCAGCGAATATGAACAAGAATTAGACAATTGTAGCAAGCAATCGATACTTGTATGCATTAAGAACGCATACGGTTATAGGGAGAGAATATATATTCCTGATTTCAAGGAATGTTTATAAATGTAGAATTTTCTAATCAAATCATTCATTCATTCCATTCATTCATACACCAAATATTACAATAGGTTGTCACTCCTTATATAGAGTGCAACAATCGCTGTTGTTATCACGGAAGTGACAACTGGCAGATCTAATACAAAAATAACTAACTTAACAAACTACTGAAACTACAACGACTGAAGAACAAGCTCTTCAGTCGTTTTACAAAACTACTGAAACATAAAACTACTGAGACTAGAAATATACAACTACTGATATCACAACTACTGAAGAAGTACTCTTCAGCAGTTGTGACAAACTACTGATGCTTCAGTACTTGATCTTCAGACTTTGACCTTCAGATGTTTCATCAGCTAATGACTTCAGTAGATATCATCAGCTGATGTCTTCAGTCTTTGTCTTCAGGCTTTGTACATCAGTTGTTGATCTTCAGCACTTGTAAACTCTTCAGCTGTTGTACTTTAGTACTTAGGTCTTTCAGCTTCAGTACTTGTGTTCTTCAGCTGTTGTACTTCAGCACTTTAGTTCTTCAGCTGTTGGAATCTTCAGCACTTGACCTTCAGCTGTTGAAGTCTTCAGCACTTGTCAACTGCTGATGAGTCTTTCAGCAGTTGTTGTGATACCATGTGGGACTTAGGGTTTTCCGATCTTAGCTCATTGGTTCTCTTGGTCCAACAGTTCCTACAGCTCCTATGGAAGACACTCATGATGCTACTGATAATCAACCTACAGAAGATCATTCAACACAAAATGTTGAATAGTTGACTACTTCCTAACTCTTAACCTGGTTTGGATCAGTCTGCAACAATGGATATGACTAACTTGGAATCATCTATTCCAATTGAATCAACTCCATCAACAAGAATCCATAAGACTCATCCAATCAACAACATCATTGGAGATCCTACAAAGAACTACAAGAAGCCAAGTGGTACTGCCAACATTTGTCTTTTCACTTTTTCTTTCACAAGTGGTTCCCCAAACATACTGCTACTTTAAAGGACAATAGCTGGATTGAAGCTATGCAAGAAGAGCTTCAACAATTTAGAAAGCAAAGTGGTGGTCTCTAGTTGATTTACCTGAAGGCCAAAACCTATTGAAACAAGATGGCTCTACAAAATAAACTAGATGATAGAGGCATTATTGTAAGAAATAAGGCAAGGTTAATTGCTCAAGGATACACTCAAGAAGAGGGAATAGACTATGATGATTTTTTGCACCAGTTGCAAGAATTGAAGCCATAAGAGTGTTCCTAGCTTATGCATCATATAAGAAGTTCACTGTGTATCAAATGGATGCCAAGTGTGCATTCCTTTATGGAAAAATTGATGAGGAAGTTTATGTCTCACAACCCCCTGGTTTTGAAGATCCTCATTACCCACATAGGGTATACAAGCTTGATAAAGCCTTGTATGGTCTTCACCAAGCACCAAGAAAGTGGTATGAAACACTATCATCTTTCTTGCTCAAGCGTGGCTACAAAAGAGGAACCATTGATTAGACTCTCTTTCTCAAACAAGAACATCAAGATCTCTTGGTTGTTCAAATATATGTTGATGACATTATATTAGATCAACTAATAAGAGATTGTGTGTAAGTTTGGAAGAATTGATGAAATCAGAATTTCAGATGAGCTCAATTGGAGAATTAACTTTCTTTCTTCATCTTCAAGTTCATCAAAAGACAGATGGGATATTCATCAATCAAGAAAAATACATACATCAAATTTTGAAGAAGTATAATCTTGCTAATGCCTCTTCATGCAAAACACCAGCCTTAACAATAGAAAAGATTGTACCTGATCCTTCAGGAAAATCTATTGATCAAAGATTATATAGATCAATGATAGGATCTCTTATGTATTTAACTACCAGTAGACCTGAAATTATATTTGTTGTGTGTGTTTGTGCTAGGTACCAATCTGATCCAAAAGAATCTCATCTGAATGTTGTGAAAAGGATCTTTAGATATCTCAAAGGAAAACCAGGACTTGGTCTTTGGCATCCAAAAGATGGTGACTTCACACTCTACTCATATTCAGACAGTGACTATGGTGGATGCAACAATAATGGAAAATCCACAACTGGTAGATGTTAATTCATCGAACCAAGACTAGTATCATGACAGTACAAGATGCAAACCAATGTATCTGTATCCACAACTGAGGCTGACTACATAGCTGCTTCAGCTGGTTGTTCTCAAGTCCTTTGGTTGCAAAACCAATTGCTTAACTATGGTTACAATTTCTTTCGAACTTCAATTTACATAGACAATTCTGCTGTTATGTTTATAAATGCTAATCCTGTGTAACATAGTAAAACAAAACATATTGAGATAAGATATCATTTATGAGAGATTGCTCAGAAAAGGGTTTGATTAAGTTGGTCAATGTGGATACAACAAATCAGCTTGCTGGTTAATTCACTAAAGCTTTGACTCAGTCAGATTTAATTTTCCAATTGATTCTCTAGGCATGATTAACTTAGATTAATCAATTTGAACAAACAAAGAAAAGCATGTGTCTATAACTAGTTATAAATAAATTACCTTCGGAAGAAATGCTTGTCATAGTACAATTTTTCTTCCGAAAGCAATTTCCCTTCGGAAGAAACTTCTAAAGCATCTTTCAAAGCATGAAATGATGCTTCAGCATGACATATGCATGGGAAAGGATAGTACACTATATCTTTGCTTATTCCTGAATTCTTAAAAATCATTAAAATCTGAGCCAGTTTCTTGATATGTGAGTAGGTTCATCTTGAGTGGAAACTACACTTAGTGCATGCCAAACATAATACAAAGTGATTGTTCGTGGGAAACTTCATTTTGTAGATACAGAAAGTGAGTCTTATTCTGATGTGATCAAATCACTCATCTAAGAACACTATGTACCGACACTTTATATTTTATAATATCTATCTTTGCAAATCATTATCCCTCTGTTTTGCGTGAACAAAGACCTGGGTGTATGGTCACCATGCTGTATATCAGCTACCAATGGTGAAAAGATCATGATCCGCATCATCCTTATGTTTTGTGTAAACAAAGACCTGGGTTAAAGGCACCTCTATTTTACATGAGTAAAGACCTGGTGACCTGATGATGATCATATCTAAGCTCTCAAAAGAATCCAATGTGATCAACTATACATTTATCTAGAGCTTTTATATCATGCATTTAAGATGTCCAATGCATCTCAAGATAGAACTTATAACTTAAAGTACATAGTTTTTAAGTGTGAAAAAGTGATGATTTGACTCACAAAGGGAGGAAAAAATCTTTGTGAATTGAATGTAAAGCCTACAACAGTTATTTCCTAACTAACATGAAAACATGGTAAACAACATGCCTAGTTGATACATTAACTCTTGTATGGATTTAAGTGGAGAATATACTTGCAGTCAGAACTAAGTTCAGTATCAATTCAACAAAATAACTCATTAGAAAGAGGCTTAGTTTTATAGTATGATCCTATTACATGTGTATATATATGCTTATGCATTAACACACTGCAAATGTTCTTCATGATAACTTTCTTAGAAATTTATGATAAATGCATTCTGTCATCAATAATCACAAATTTATGGGGAGTAGAATTCATGAAGAAATGTTAATCCATCAACAAATTTGTCTATTTTATTATCAATTTGAAGGAATTGGAACCTGAGCACCATCTTAGCTCTTAGATACATGAAGCTTTTAAAAATTTAAACTCTCTTATGCACAATTGTCATGAATACAAAGTCAACAAGGTCCAAGAGCAATAAATGGTTCTAAGCAGTAGACTTGGACCATACAATAAAATAAGTTTTTCACTATGCTTTTTAAGCATCAGTAGAAGCTACAGTGCCGTTTTAAGCATCAGCCAAAGCTACAGTGCTTCTTAAGCATCAGCAGAAGCTACAGTGTGGAAATTTTATTAAATTGTCTATCCGTAGATTGGTAAACTACGGATAAGCAAGTGCAACAAGTATAATCTTATTTCATAGTTTGGTAACCTATGAAAATTTAAGTTATACTTAATCAGCAGAAGTTTTTAAGTCATCCGCAGATGATATACGGAATCCGTAGATAATGTGCGGAAGAACTAAGAACTGCGGATAAGTTAAATTGTTGAGGGTCCCACATCATTATATAAATAAAATTAATGTGTCTTAGAGAGTATAAATGATGTTCTTTGACTTCAATATTCATTATTCACTTTTTCAGAACACTTTTCAGACCTAGAAAAACACATTCAACAAACTTTTCCCCCTTCTCTAACATTCAAATTTACTGAAGCAAAACATCAAACAAACATATATCTCTGTTCACAGATCACTGTATTCAAGGTAAAACATGTCGTAATGTTCAATAATGAACCATTGATTCTTGTCTAGTTTCACAACTGTTCACAATCTCATATCACTAATCTGATTCTAACAAAATATTCTTTATTCTATGAATAGATGGATAATCGATTTGCGAGAGAGCACAATGTGTGTGCTTTCTTAAACCCAGACGACCCTGCTTCAGAAGGGTGTCAAGACATCATTCGATATCTAAGAAGATCCAAGCTGTTCTATGCCTTATCAACAGAACCTGTGATTCATCAATCACACATCATTGATTTCTGGAACTCAGCTCAAATAGAAGAGGATGGAGAAGTTATCATGACAGAAGTCAAGAATCAAAGATTGAGGATGACTGAGCAGACCATAAGGAGGCATCTAGAGTTGGGAAACATGAAGTTGGTCACCCTGATGTGTTCGAGAATGAATACATAGAGAAAGTCTTTCTACTGATGGGGTATGATGATGATTTTTCCAAAGGGGAGATCAAGAAAGGAACTATGCAAGCCATACAGATTCCTATGCCACACTTATCTTAAGTGCATCTCCAATAGGAAGTCTGGGCTCGATAGATTCTCAAGGCACATATCATCTGGGATCATTGGCATCTTTGAGGGAAGAACATACAACTACTCCAAGTACATTTTCAATTGTCTGTGTGACCATACCAAGTGCAAAAGGATGACAAAATGTTCATGTACCCAAGTTCCTACGATTGATCATCAATGGTGATTGCATGGAATAGCAAGAGATGGAGATGTATTGGTGCAAACTCATTTGGGTAGGTCTGTTTTGAACAAGATCAGTGGAAGGTATGAAGGAGGAGACATGCCCATGTTTGCTCATGTGGTAGATGCTAATGCAAACATTCCCCAAGAGCTTGTGTGGGAAGATCAACAAGAGGATTCTCCAACCAATTCTGTACAAGCCACTCACTCACCAGATCTATCACCCATTCACCATCAACATCAATCTCCACAACCCCTTTCTCCTACAAGTCAAAACACTCAGCTCATTACACCCATTCACTCTGTTCACTCTCAACAATCTCCCTCATCCAGTCAAGACACTCAGCCAATCTCTCCACTTATTCATCAATTATCTAATAGTGGGCATACTGAACCCATTTTTGTTACTCAGTCTTTAAACTCAGTTCACACTGGTGAGACTGAGTTGATCTCCTAAGCAAGCACCATCCCTCTGTCACACTTCAACTTTGAAGAACGAGTTGCCTCTAATCAAACAGAGCCTTTAGTGCACATCATGAATCTTGAATCACAACCTCATCATGATAAGCATGATCAAGCAAAAGAGGAATGTTCCAGCTCAGCAAGTGTGGCTCACATTGAAGAACATAAATATGAGATTGCTGACCAACAAGAAGAAATGGGAGAAGAAGAAAAATATGAGGAAGTAATTGCTTACCATGAAAATGATCTAAGTGATAATAACATCCCAGTAAGCAAAAGCTATCTGGTGGCTGAATACAACAAGCTTGTAATGAAGTCTAACTACAAAAAGCAAAGGATTAATGAGCTGAAAAGGATAATATAAGAAGGATGATCTGCTGATGTAGCTAGAATCAAGGATCAAAGTTTAAGATAAGATGCTAAGTGTAATAATGAGTGATTGATGCCTTACTTCAACAATTTCTGAGCTCAAAGAATCAGTAGAAGCTGAGAAGATGAAAATGAGAGATTGATGCTGAAGATTGATCAAGTAAATAAGTCTCTCTCTGATCATCAACTATGTTAAAAAGAAAAGAAGAAGAGATTGATCAGCTGAAAATGAAAATATGTGCTCTTGAATCAAACCAACAAAAGGAACCTGCTGAATCTTCCAAGCAACTGATTCTATACTCAAGGAAGAGGAAGTATTTGGGTTCAATAAAGAAGCAGGTAATCAATGTTGAAGATTCACCGAAATGGTCAAGGCATACATCTTCAGAGCACACTCCTTCAATGAATGTTTCAACATCAAAGCAAGTTACTCTTGATGAAGCTGAGAGTGATGCTGAATGGAAAGAACTGACTGACGAGTTGTCTAACAAAGATCAAGAAGACTAAAGGCTGATGATCTTCTGACAACAAAAGACATAATGGAAGAGAGCCCTGAATCAACTATGTTTATGACCCTTATCAACCATGGGTTTCCATATGAAATGGTTGAAAGGATGAATCTGAATGAGATGAAGAACAAGCTGAAAGAGTTTGAGCTTGCCAGATTTATAATTCCAAATTATGACTATGAAGCATTCACTACTTTTCAAGCTATTAAGAAAATCAAGAAAGATCTTAGCCACTGTGATACAACAAAGCTTAGCAGTACAATATGGTATGTTGGCTACAAGGTCACAACTATAAGGCACATGAGCTTAAAGGAAGAAATGTTACTAAGCTGAGAAGAATGATGGAACATGTTATGTCAGTTGAGCTTGACACAGGAGTGAGGTTCAGAACTGAAGCTCCAAACCCCTCCTATGAGCAACAAAGCAAACTCTCTGCTGATCCTATTACTGTTGAATCTGAAGATTAGCACAAAGGCAAAAATAAGTTAATAAGAGAGCCTAGGGCAGGTATCCCTGGTAAAATGTGGCCTCTAGGCACAACAATAAGAGAAATCACTAACAAAAATCAACATTGATAGAGTTGTATGATCACATAACAACTCCTAATTTTGTGGAGAAAATAGGATTATGGCCTGGAAATATGATCCAGAATGGGATTGTGTAACCATCAAAAGAACATTTGGAAGAATCCAATACTTCTATGATGTAGAAGCATTACTGAGTCTTCATGAGAGAGATATTAAAGATCAGCAAAGCCTAATCATGTCTAACTATCCAATTCATTAAAGGGGAAAAGATTTCTCTGTGTTAGTGGAAAAGTTAAAGACAAAGTTCATAGATGATGTGCTCAAGGAAGCTAGGAGAGATGATGTTGAGCATAGAAAGAGAATTCAAAGAATCAAAAGAACAACAAAGCCCTCTTCACTTGAAAATGTTGAAATGTTAAAAAGGGTTGGATACAACACAGAGATATAGAATCTATCAAAAGCTTCAAGGGAAATCAATATACATCTCCCATAACAGAATGGGGTTATGTTGAGAAAACAAAAGAGCTAGTGCTGCTGAGGAATGCTGAAGGGAAGAAGGCTGATAAGATAAGAATTTTTGACCCAGTGGAGATCAAATTGCTTCACCGAAGCTATACATCATACCTTCATGAAAAATTCTTCCCAAAGCTAAGTGATGAAAGGGCTCAATGACTTATGTCTATATCTGCACATAATTCAAGTTGTGGATAAGATGCATGCTAAAGGATACAAGAGAAGAATGTATAATGCTGGATGCTGAAGGGATCTAACATTGAAGATATATCAGAACTAAGAATCTCAGAAAAAGATGAGCTGAAAATAGTTAATAACCATATGTGGTGGAAACTCTAACTACAGAAAAAGACATACTGGGAGAGCTTTGACACTCTAAAAAAGATATGCTGAATGGAGATCAAATACAAGTATGATGATCAAAAGGATGCAGTGTCTTATTTCAACAAAAGAATAGGGGCAAGATTGAAAGAGCTTTTAGTTTTGAAGAGCTGATTACAAGTATCTAAGCCTAAGGGGGAGTATTGTTAGGTCTAGAATCAATAGATCTAGTCCATTTTGTATAGGCTTAGAACTTGAATTAATATCTGTAATGAATGCTTCTTCATTATTGTGTATGCATTAAATGTATGGGTTAACCCATATATATGTGTTGATTTATGTATGTTTGCAGGTAAAACATTATAATTGGTGAATTTCTGAAATTGACCAAGTGTAAGAAACATCTATGGATGAACATTTTGTTCTTCTGTAGATATGTTTCTTACAAGTAAATTACATCCAAGATCTTCTGCGGATGAACAACCAAATCTGAAGAACAAGTTTGCTTCGAAAGAACAAGATTCCTATGAAGAACAATCAACTACGGAAGACTATTCCTGTGGAGTTCAAACACTTGTATTCAAACAATACAGTGTTACAAGTCAACAAGTCAACAAGGAAGTTATGTGAATCCCAAGAAATCCAATGATTCCTTAATAGATACAATTCAAATCCTAAGAGATCCGGCGTTTCCTTAACAGAAACATCATTTCTATATATATGGATCCTAGGTTTCGAATCAAGGATGACTGAGACGACGGAGACAACAATCATCCAAGCAACAACATTACAACCAAACATCACATCACATCACACAAACCACAAACCCTAGCAGCAGTCACATAATCAAACACTAAAATCAATATCATTCGTTCATTCATTGTTTATTCAACTGTAATCATTAACATCTTTTAATAAAATACATTTGAATTGAATATTTGTCTGATCATTAATTGTGTTTCATTCATTGTGTTCATCTTATTCTTGAATCATTATTGATATTGAAATTGATGCAAACAATTAAACCAAGTTAACGTTGATTCCGTAAACATTGATTTGTCTTCAACCAACACTGATAATTCCTGATTGTGATCCTTGGATTCACATCTATGTTTGTTATATGTGGATGATATTAATTATATAAATTCATGCATTGATATGGTAACAAGTTTTTAAGAAAGGGATGATGAAAGTATTTGTAATGACAGACACAGGGCAACTCGGGTATTTCTTGGGTTTGGAAGTAAAGCAGTCCACTAATGGTATTTTCTTATTTCAAGAGAAGTATTGTAGATCACTCCTTGATTGATTTGGCATGAAGGAATGCAAAGAAAATTTAATCCAATGAATATCAATGAGAAACTTAAACTACGTGATGAGTTGACAAAGTTAATGAAGAATTGTTTTGAAGTTTGGTGGGTAGATTTACCTATCTTACTCATTCTAGGCTTAATCTAGCCTACACAGTATGTCTTGTGTTCAGATTCATGCAGTAGCCATCCAAAATTCATTTCAGAGCAGCTAAAAAAATACTTTGATATGTGGCACATACAATTAAGTTTGGAATATGGTAAAGAAGGCTAACGAAATCAGATTCATGAGGTATAGGGATAGTGATTGGGCAAGTAGTGTGGATGACCGAAAGAGTATCACGACGTATTTTTCTCTCTAAGAATTGGTGTTGTTTTGTGGAAGTCAAAGAAGCAGCAAACGGTGGCCTTATCAGCATCGAAGATTCGTATATTTCAGCAGCTGGTGTGACTTGTGAAGCTTTTTGGTAAGAAGAATGCTTGAAGACTTGGGTTTTGATCAAGCTTATCCGACTGTGATCTACTGTGATAACAAGTCTACTATCGATTTATTTGAAAATCCATTTAACACCGCCGATCTAAGCGCATTAAATAAAAGTATAATTTAAAGAGAGATGGTAATAGAAGAGAGTAATATTAGAGTATTTTAGTACACATAATCAAATTGTTGATGTTTTGACAAAGTCATTCGTTGAAGACAAATTGTGATGTTTACATACATGTTGGGAGTGAATGAGTTTGATTAAAAGGGGATGAAGAAATAATTCAAAATAAGAGGTGGCGGGTTGCATGCATGCACATGATCATTTTACTTTTTTCTATTATGTTTATAAATAATATAGCAGCTAGGTTGTTAGCTTTAGCTAGTCTATATGGTGGTTCCACTTTTTCCTTTGTGTTTCTACTATTTATACCCATTGGGTTCTTCATGTAATGCATGCACTCTTGATTCTTTTCACTGAATAATATGAGTATTCATCTTGTTTTGCCTACTTTCTTATTCTTATTATGTTTTATACCAACAAAATTTACCTTATGCTCATACATACCTTGTATAATTTAAAATAGAGGTGGTGATACAAAAGGAAGTAAGATTGGATTAGTTTAGTACATTGTAACACCCGGTTATTATTATAAGACTCAATCAAAAGAATAAAGTGAAGGAAAAGAAAAAAAGAAAACAAAGCCCAAGTAGAGGGACTAATTGTGACAAAAATATCAGGACCGTGTACATACGAAATACTAACAGATTCTGCATTAATACCGAATCAAATAGTGCGGAATCCTATTTGATTGGCGATCCAATCAGTGAGAACAAGTACCTGATCGATAAAAGATTGAAACTAAACATCATGAACGAGTAGAGATCGATCAGGATTGATCTATGAAGTTGGACAGGCTTCCTTGGACGTTCTAGACGGCTAGGGTTCGTGAGAGTATCAAGTATTTCTCCAGTATTATGTTTTTCCACGAATTAAGTGGTATTTATAGGTTATGGGTTTCCAATCGTATGACTAAACCATTAGCATGGTTCAGTTGTGCGACTGAATCATGCGATTGATCCATATGCATGACTGAAGGTTCAATCGTACGACTGAGTCAACCTTATGTCTCAATCATGCGATTGAGTCAATCTTATGTCTCAATCATGCGATTGAGTCAATCTTATGTCTCAATCATGCGACTGATCCAGTCTCCTGTTCAGTCGTGCGGCTGGTCCATTAGCATGATGTATTCATGCGTATGGTCCATAAGCATGGTCCATTCGCATGAAGACTCATATGACTAAGTTTGAACACTTTTCTCAATCATTATTGACGAAGAACTATACACAAGAACCTCAAACTTATATAGTAAGTTCATTATACTTTAACACACAATAATACTATGAAATATTAAACATTATAAACATCAACCACATATTATATTTCATTTAATGCATTCATCACATATGTGCAAGACATGAAATACTTTTACATTAAGCACATAAACTAGGGACATATGTATCGATAAACTCCCCCTTGGACCTAGTTTACTCTATTGTCTGAAATCCTTCATATGCTCTTCAAACTTCTTGTACTTCTCCTCTCTTGTGACTCCTGCGTGTATTTCAAACACAAAACAGTGTCGTATCACATTTTGGAATTGGAGGGCTTGTACAATATCTTGCGTGTCATAGAACAGTGGCCAGTTGTATAGAGTATAGACATCGTCAACCGACAAGTTGGTAAGCCACATTGGTCAAATACCCTGATAGTTTCCATTTTGCTCTATCTATTCAGAACTATGACCACTTCACCCGTCCTCCAGTCATAATACCACCATTTGAAATGTGGAGTGAAGTCCTGAGGAATTTTCCATAAGGGAATCTTTGACATTATGCGTGGGGGACTCCACTTCAGCACTACTTTTGGTTTCCCAGATATACGATCCACTATAGACCTACGGATGTCCCTCTTCGGTTGTTGAGGTCTGAAGTTTACTCACCTGGTGTGGTATTCTTTCTTCAATGTAGCTTCAAACCAACCTGACATCTTCCTTGGATTAGAATATAGCAGATCTAAGCACGCCAATTGATTGAGCTCAAAACCAGGAAGAGTCTTTTGATCATATGGATATCTGAAGTACTCAATCCCCTTTCTCTTTTCACTGCATAAATGTTTAAGTCCTCAAAATAAGCCCATGCTATTATCTTGCCCGACACCTTCTGATGTTTCTTGACTTTGTAGAGTTTGGTGTAGGCATTTTGCTTTGGATTCGTGCGCTGGGCTTTTATTTTAGCAAAACAAGCTGCCCATTCAGCCTTCTTGATATCAACATTTGCATCCGAGGCTTCGGCTTGGTTTTCATCCTTTTCCTTTTCCTTCTCCATTTCATCCAGCTTCTCAAATGTAGCACTGCCGAAAGTATCACCCAGGTTGGGTATCACATTTCCCTCACGGTCCGTGTACTCTGGATAATGTTCTGTTATAACATCCTCAATCTCATCTCATCAACATCATACAGCTTTTCATCACTTAATACATCAATTCTGGAGCATCTTTAACAATTTCGTCCGGATTGAGTCGGAACATCTCAGCTAGCTGCTCGTCGGTCAGATCATGTATTATTTCTCCTTCTTCGGGAGTGTAGCTCACTGACCTTCTGACGATCCCTTGCAAATCAAGAATCATAGGAATTGAGACTTGATTTGTTGAAGGGGAGCAACATTGTATTCATCTTGCTATGGAGTTTTATCTGCTTGATTAGACATTAAGCACAACACACATAAGTCATCATACAAAGCATTTAAATAGAACAAACATAGATGCTACTTAATTACATTAATGTAATACATAACTCAAGTACAAAACTATTTAAATACAAAGACATCTAATCTTTACTTTTGTCTTGAGCATCATTTCCTCAGCTGGAGGAGCGGAGGATGAGGCTCTTTGATATTTTGTTCCTTTTTGTTCGCCTTTCTTGAGCCTGAGGATTAGCAGCTGATGCAGATGTATCACCTTCTTGATCATCATCCTCATCCTGATCTCTTCGGCTCGGTCCTCCCTCTTCGACATCTTCTTCACTATCATCTCCTCCTCATCATCGTCATCATCATCTCCATCATCATCATCGCTGTCCTTGATCTTCAGAGGCTCACTTTTGGGTCTTTTAAGCCTGAGCAGTATCTTCTTGTTCTTTGTCTCCAGTTTTTCAATCCTCTGAACCGAATGGACATTCTGCTCATGGAGCTGTGTAATCTGCTCAGCCTGAGCAGCATTAAGCTCCATCAGCTGATTAGCTGTGTAGCTCTTTGCTAATCAATAGCCAACAGCTTTAGAACAATACGGTTGAGGTTGGCTAGCTGTCCTCTAACCCAATATGGGGTAGGGAGGGTCCAGCGGTGAGTGGAGTGTGAGTGGATGGACCGACTTGGTGAGAGGTGGTGGTAGTAGTGGATGTGGTGAATATGAGAGGTGGAATGTGTGTGGGTTGTGGTGAAGTGGCTATGGTAGTGGTGGTGGATGAGAGATAGTAGTAGTGGGTGGAGTGGTGGTGGTAATGGTGGTAGGAGGTGTAGTAGTGGGTGGAGTGATGGTGGTTGTAGTAGCTATGGGGGTAGAGATAGGAGGTGTGGTTATGGTGGTAGGAGTAGTTATTAGGGTGATCCTCTGCCTCTTGTTCTTCTTCCCTTAGGGTTGGCCATCCTTTTCTTGCTTGAGCCCTTGGAGACAGAGGCTCCCCCTGAGCCGAGTGGCTGGTCTAGGTGTAAGTAGGATCAGTGTAATCTGTAGTGCCACCCTTTGACCCATCCTAGCGTCCACCAACCGCCTCTTTACCTCTC
This sequence comes from Flaveria trinervia, assembly GCA_025506515.1. Classification (NCBI taxonomy): domain Eukaryota; kingdom Viridiplantae; phylum Streptophyta; class Magnoliopsida; order Asterales; family Asteraceae; genus Flaveria; species Flaveria trinervia. The sequence goes on along the minus strand of CM046445.1, from coordinate 53,104,150 downwards.
TCGGTGACCATAACCCTGCTCCTAACTGTCCTCACGAGAGGCTCCTCATCTGACTCATCATCTTCATCTATCCAAAAATTAGGGTGGATTGGAGCCTACTCGGATCCACTAGGAGCTTCACCGCCTTGACCATCACCATGGTCGTCATCATTGTTGTTTGTATCATCAGTGGGTAGCTCAATCGGCTCGACATCTGAGTCACTCTCATCATGACGCCACTTCTTGTGGGAAGACGCCACATAATCAGCACTTGCCAAGTGCTCGAACAGTCTCCTGATAGGGGGCTTCACATGCTCCCCCGTGTATACTTTCATCCTACCCAAGTGGTATCATTGTTGGACCAAAAGAACCAATGAGCCAAGATCAGAAAACCTCTAAGTCCCACATGGTATCACAACAACTGCTGAAAGCCTCATCAGTAGTTTGACAAGTGCTGAAGACTTCAACAGCTGAAGATCAAGTGCTGAAGACCTTAACAGCTGAAAAACCAAAGTGCTGAAGTACAACAGCTGAAGAACACAAGTGTTGAAGCTGAAAGACCAAAGTACTGAAGTACAACAGCTGAAGAGTTTACAAGTGCTGAAGATCAACAACTGATGTACAAGGTCTGAAGACAAAGACTGAAGACATCAGCTGATGATATCTACTGAAGTCATCAGCTGATGAACACCTGAAGGTCAAAGTCTGAAGATCAAGTACTGAAGCCTCAGTAGTTTGTCACAACTGCTGAAGAGTACTTCTTCAGTAGTTGTGATATCAGTAGTTTTATATTTTTATGTTTCAGTAGTTTTGTAAAACGACTGAAGAGCTTGTTCTTCAGTCGTTGTAGTTTCAGTAGTTTTATATTTTGTACTTAACATGCTGATATGTTCTCAGTAGTTGTGAACATTTCAGTAGTTTGTTAAGAATTAGTTATTTTTGTATTGGATCTGCCAGTTGTCACTTTCCGTGATAACAGCAGTGATTGTTGCACTCTATATAAGGAGTGACAACCTATTGTAATCGGTGATGAATGAGTGAATGAATGGAATGAATGATTGATTAGAAATATTCTACTTCTATAAACATTCCTAGAAATCAGAAATATATATATATTCTCTCCCTATAACCGTATGCGATCTAATGCTTACAAGTATCAATTGCTTGCTACAATTTGTCTAATTCTAGTTTGTATTCCGCTGCTTTGTATCCTAATACATCAAACGTGTGATCACTGATCCTGTCAAATGGTATCAGAGCAGGTTAATCATTGATCGATCTAACAATTGATCATTGAAACTGCTATTCAGATCTAAGTTGATTGAATAGCCTTTGTTTTTGTAAGAAACGGTTATAGAGATTGAATTTTCTGTATTTCTGCTCATTCATCCTGAGATCTTTTTCTTGGTTCTCATTGAGTTTGTTGTGGTCTGTCTAAAACTTTTTCAAACATGAACTAAACTATTTTTGAACTGAAAATGACCACTCCTTCCAATGATCCTCACAATACTGGTTCCTCAACCAAGCCTCCTATGCTGGTTAGGAATGAGTATAACATATGGCAAAGACGTATGCTCCATCACCTGTCTGTTAACAGCGCAGGGTGTTTGACAGGATCAGTGATCACAAGTTTGATGTATCAGAATATAAAGCAGCGGAATACACAGACGAATTAGACAAATTGTAGCAAGCAAACAATATATGTAAGCGTTAAGATCGCATACGGTTATAGGGAGAGAATATGAATTTCTGATTTCTAGGAATGTTTATAGATGGAGAATATTTCTAATCAAATCAATCAAACATTCCATTCAATTGCTCATATCACTCAATGATTACAATGGGTTGTCACTCCTTATATAGAGTGCAACAGTCACTGCTGTTATCACGGAAAGTGACAACTGGCAGATCCAATACAGAAATAACTAAATCTTAACAAACTACTGAAATGTTCACAACTACTGAGAACATATCAGCAGTTAAGTACAAAATATAAAACTACTGAAACTACAACGACTGAAGAACAAGCTCTTCAGTCGTTTTACAAAACTACTGAAACAAAGAAAATAAAAGTACTGATATCACAACTACTGAAGAAGTACTCTTCAGTAGTTGTGACAAACTACTGAGGCTTCAGTACTTGGTCTTCAGACATTGACCTTCAGGCGTTTCATCAGCTGATGACTTCAGTAGATATCATCAGCTGATGTCTTCAGTCTTTGTCTTCAGACTTTGTACATCAGTTGTTGATCTTCAGCACTTGTGAACTCTTCAGCTGTTGTACTTCAGTACTTTGGTCTTTCAGCTTCAGCACTTGTGTTCTTCAGCTGTTGTACTTCAGCACTTTGGTTCTTCAGCTGTTAAAGTCTTCAGCACTTGATCTTCAGCTGTTGAAGTCTTCAGCACTTGTCAAACTACTGATGAGGCTTTCAGCAGTTGTGTGATACCGTGTGGGACTTAGAGGTTTTCTGATCTTGGCTCATTGGTTCTTTTGGTCCAACAAACTCCCCCTGAACCAATGCAGCCAAAACCTCTAACTTATTTATACTCCCACTTATTGATGGCAGAAATGTTGGTCTTTTTCCTTCTTGATCAGTAGAGAAGATGACCCATGTACGCTCCGGCCTGGGAAGAACCTCAAATATTTGTTTGGCAGAGTATGAATGGGAACTCTGTTTTGGGAAACTGGACACAGAGTTGTTATCCCATTCATGAGATTCACTTCCCCATAATGAGTCTGTACGACTCACGAACATAGGCCTCAAGGAGAACAATTTGTTCCTCTTGAGAGAGTTCTTCAGCTCCTCCTCGAAGAGAACTCTGGACCATAGTACTCTGATAAGTACTTCATGGTCCTGCCATTTTTCAGCTCCACCGTAGTTACCTCCCTGTATACAAATTCATCCGGATGGTTGCCTTCAAGGAGTAACTGGAGCTCATTCTTTTGGATGTCTTCAAGCTTTTTTTATAACAACCCTTCTTAATCATCTTGTTTTCTAGTAAGGCTTGAGGTGTCTTCTTTGCTTGATGAGCTTTCTTGAATTCATCAATGATTTCCCAAGGTGAGACTACACGGCCAACATGATGGTAGATTCTATTGTTTTTCGTACTTGGCCGTTGTATCTGTGTGGG